>JAJJWX010003238.1:600000-954235 GCA_023529315.1 Papaver bracteatum | reverse complement strand
ACTAGTACAAAAAGTAACATAGGCCACCCTTTTGGTTTCAGAGCCTAGCCACGTTTTGGGTTATTTGTGTGGCTACAAGTTATAGTTAAAACTATAGTGTTATTTTAGCCACTTTTTAGGTCACCATGTAGCCAAAAAACACCATTTGGTTATGAGTTTTAGTCTAAAAACATGACGTGTAGCCAAAGAACACTATTTGGTCATGGGTTTAAGTCTAAACCCATGATTTGTAGCCATAAATTAGTATATGGCCACACTGGTGAATTGTTTATGTGTCCATTTTTTAGGATGACATTAGACACACCTCATCGCATGTGTCTAAAAGAGGATTTTTGTAGCCACTTTGGTTTGTTAATGAGTCCATAGTGTATGATTTATTAGGCAATCGATGTTAAGAAATAGACACATTTGATTAAAGTGGAAAAAGAGTGATACATGGATACACAACTTATCTTATTTTCTTATTTAATTTATGGCCACACGAAGATGTTTTTTATGTGTTTAAATCATTGGGTCACTTAGCTTCAACTCAATTTGAATATATTCTATCAAACCCAACTAGATTATGCTCAATGTTATCATATCAGACTTAGTATAATTGATTCTCTTCTTAATTTCATCTAATTCTTTGCAATTGTACTTACATTTTCCCAAAAAATTCTATATCATGCTTACCTTGACTACTCATCCATGATCTCGGCCAAATTTAACTTAGTATTACTCCACTCCTCCAAAATAACTATATCATGCTCAATGTTATCGAATCAGACTATGTATGGCGTATTATTTTCATTTAATTTATCCAATAGTACTCAAGCTTCCCATAACATTTCTAGATCATGCTTACTTTGACTAATTATTCATAAACTGAATCCAATTTAACTTAATTTTACTCAATGGTCAATAATAACTAGTATACCGAGCTCATGATAGTATGATGAACTATGCATGCTTACTCCTATACATATTTATCGATTACTAATTTGCTATGATGTATCCCGCTATGTTCGAAGTCAGAACCCTCCTGAATCTTCTTGGTTCATAGTTTGTATGTCGTTATACCATATTTGAAGTTTGAATTGACATTGAGCTTCATATTTATCAATTTCGATGATGTATCCTGCTAAGTTTGAAGTCTGAACCCTCATAGAGTTTCTTGGTTCATAGTTTGTATGTAGTTATACCACATTTGAAGTTTGCATTGACACTAAGCTCCATATTTATCGATTTCGATGATGTATCCTACTAAGTTTGTAGTCAGATCCCTCATGGAGCTTCTTGGTTCATAGTTTATATGTCGTCATACCACATTTGAAGTTCGAATCGACATTAAGCTTCATATTTATAGATTTCGATGACGTATCCTACTAAGTTTGTAGTCAGATCCCTCATGGAGATTCTTGGTTCATAGTTTATATGCCGTCATACCACATTTGAAGTTCGAATAGATACCGAGCTTCATATTTATCGATTTTGGTGATGTATCATGGTAAGTTTGAAGTCAGAACCCTCGTGGATCTTCTTTTTTCATAGTTTATATGTCGTTATACCAAATTTGAAGTTCGAATCGACACCGAGCTTCATATTTATTGATTTTGATGATGTATCCTTCTAAGTTTGAAGTCAGAACCCTCTCGGATCTCCTTGGTTCATATTGTATATCGCCATACCACATTTGGAGTTCGAATCGACACTGGGCTTCATATTTATCGATTTATATGATGTATCATGTTAAGTTCGAATCGACACTGGGCTAGGCGAAATCCAAACCAGAAGCACACAAAGAGAAAGCACAAAGAAACACACCAATTATCGATTTCATTTTTCATTTTCCCGATTCATTCTTATACATTTTTTTGATTTTTTTATATCAGAATGTCGATAACAATGTCCTAAATTTATTAATATTTTTTTTGGATTTTTTTTTCATGTTTAAGGTTGATAATAAACCGAATACATGAGTTCGTATTAGCACAAAGAGAAATAGAAATGTTTCTCAATCCGTATGACCATAACAAATACAATTTCAACCGTTAGATCTCTTCTCGATCCGTATGAGTGGATCAAAAGAAACGTGGTCCGTTGGATCATTTTAATTCTCATTCTCGTTTCTCTCTTTCTATCCAATCGAATACATCACTATCCAAAAAAAAAAAGAATACCTCAGATCCATCTCTTCTTTCCTCCTTCCTCTTCTCGTGTTCTTCATCTGTTGAAGAATTGAGTTATCGAAACTGTGGTTTTGAGAAATAGATATTAGGGAAACTTCATAGAATGGTTGTTGATGGTATTGTTGATTCAAGTAGGCGAATCTGAATCAGGAGAAATTGATGCTGATGTGATTTAAGTTTGATGAAGTTAGGGTTTCATGAGAAGGAATTCTAAGAAGATCTAAAGATTAATTTGATACTCCAGAGGATTAATTGGAGGTGGGTTTAAAACGAGTTATGAATTAAGGTTGGAGAACATCTTGGAACCGGTAGTTCAGGTTTAGTTCTGTGTTAATGAAGTTTTTGGGAATTGAGTTAGGGTTTCATAGTTTTGATATTTATTGAAGATGAATGAGAAATTGAAGATGAAGTAAAGTAATTAAGAGGTGTTTCTGTATAATTGATGATGAATCTGAAGATGAAGTGATTAAGAGTCAATCTGTAACCTCCCTGTTAGAGAAATTGCAGAAGAACCGATCAACAACCGGTGGTGCCGAGGAAGCTACTAGCAGAAGGTAAGAGACTTGGGATTTCTCCTTATACCTCACCACAATTGTAGTCAATTTATATTGTTCAATCTTATACCTCAAAGTGCTCTGTGATGCTGACTTAATGATCTTACCTATTTCAGGCATTGGGACCTGGATTTTATCAGTTTGCGGAACCTGTGTTTAAGAGATGCTTAAATCTTATTCAGACTCAACTACTGGAAAAGGTTTGTTCGTTTTTAATCATTGAGTAATCATAGTTTTTTGTATCTCATAGTTTGTATGTGTAAATTTATTGTTATAGTAGTCAATCTTCTCATTAGTTCCAGCTGATGCTGCTGGTATGATGTCACTGTCGCGATCTTAACCGTCAGTATCTATCCGAGATTTCTGCTCCGATGTGAGTTCGCCCATCATTATCTTTCGGTAAAGTTTCTTAACATCTTACAGAAAAGAAAATTCATATTTGAGTCTGTGTTCAAAGGGTGAAATGAATTTTTGGTTTATCATGTTTGACTTGGGTTGAAAGTTGATTATTGTGGTGGCTGGTGTTTCTTGCACATGATAAATATGGATTGTGTTTCGATTTTGCCATTATTTTGATTCTGATTTTTGTTGGTTTAATTCTTATGTTTGATTTTTCCTTGGTTTTATAATTTATAGGTGTTGAATTCGCTTTGATTTTGCCTCATTGTAGTTACTTCGGATTTAGGATTTAGATTCAACTTGTTGGGTTTTCTAATGATTTAGGGTATGTATGCTGGAATACTTCTTTGTGGAGACCTTAGTTGGAATACTTCTTTCTGAGAAAAATTTTGTACCTTGTGACTTCTTACTGAGACTTCTCCGAACGGAGAATATGTTTGGAGTTCAGATGAACTATCGAGATGAGATTGAAAGGAGGATTTCACTGCAACTCGATCAAGCTATTCTGAAAGATTTAATGATACCTGCTTTTGATCATACATGTGAGACTTTGCTGGATTTTGAACTTGTTCTTCGTTTGGTACAAAGGTTTTTCAACCTTGATGAAGTGTCAAAGAACGGGACTTCTCTGCTTAAGGTTGCAAGAATGATTGACGCTTACCTTGCAGAGGCATCTCTCGACTCAAATTTGCCACTGTTGGAGTTTATTTCACTTGCCGGATCTCTTCCCAACCACGCCTGTATAGCAGATGATGGGTTGTACCAAGCCATCGATACCTACATCAAAGTAAGTATTCTTTTCATTTCACATGGCACATTTACTTTAGTTGTTTAAGCTAATAAAGGCTTCATATTACTACGAAAGAAACATTTTGCTCATTTGAGTCGGACGGCTATCTTTAAGTTCCTTTAGGAAAGTCCTCAAAAATTTACAGGGAAGGAATTTTTAAAACATCTTGTGACCGGTGCATGTTTCATCTGTGTAGGTGCATCAAAATCTGTCGAAACAAGAAAGGAAAACTCTGTGTAGATTGATGGACAACCAGAAACTCTCGCCTGAAGCATCATACCATGCATCACAAAACGAGAGGTTACCTGTGCGAGCTGTAACACGGCTATCTCCCCCTGCACCTACAAAACGATTATGCCATGTTGCTGATGTGTTGTTGGTGTGGTTTGGTATAGGATTTAATATGTGGAAACATCGGAGGCTGATGCACAGAAGTATGGTGTTGTTGGTGAAAAGGATGTAAAAAGGGCAATTATTGAACAAGAGGTGGAAGCAATATCTGAAGTTGATGTTGATCCCGATAGGGTGGAGGTTTGTTATTACCTATGATTTTTTTTATCAACTCTTACTTTGAGTTGTACTGTTGTGATGTCTGCTTTCCTAGTGCTCTTGTTATATTTCATTGGTTGGACTAATCTAGCAATGAAAAGGACAGAGTTTCACGATAGCTATTCAAAATTCTTATGTAATCTTTAGGAGACAGTTCCTCATAAAGTTCTATCTAGTAATCTAACAACTCCCCAAAGTGGATATTTTAGTACTAATGTTAGATGCATTTCCATGTGTTTTTAATGGCTTATACTGCTAACTGCCACAAAATCTCCACAGAGAAGAAATGGATTTAAACCTAAGTTATGGATTGTCATAGTTCTAGACAAGCCTGGCTTCCCTATTTGGGAACAATTGTTTTTCATGCAAACCTAGCTCTGGTTGGTATTATACGGTTTGTTACTTAACGTTTATCGAGATACATTGGTACAGAGCTGAAAACATTTTGAACCATTGTGAAAATGATGTTGCTTTAATTATAAATTGCAAGTACATTTTCCGTGCATGTGTATATCCTAATACATTTTCTTGCTGCAGATGAAACCACTTATGGATCCTGATGAACATGGAGCTGACCCTAAGACTAAGAAAATCAAGAAGAAAAGAGCTTCAAGTATGAATAATGGGGAACCAAAGCCTCAAAGAACCAGCAAAACAATCAAGACTGCAACTTAGTTGTTAAGAGAGTTAGTTATGGTGCCTTAGACATCTGATGTATGAACTTTTTGAAACTCCAGTAGAATATTTTGTTTTTGCAAGTTGTTGTATAACTGCTTAGGCATGATTTTATCATATGATTAATAAAAAGTATTTGGGTCAATTTTAATTGTGTGTATTCAAGAAGTTTTTAGTCATGGTGCTAAAGATTCAAGGTAACTATAGCCTATAAATTAGCCATTCTAAAATGTTTTTTGTGTATCTGATAATAGGGATGGCTATGGTGCTGCAGTTCAGTGTAACTATAATCCATGAATTAGCCATGTTAAATTAGTTTTTTGTGTGTCCGAATGATAGATATGGACTTGCTTAAACAATTCCTTGTGGCTTTAGGGTAAACAATAGTCACACGGAAGCTGCATTACGTGAGTGTAAATGATAAAATGTCCATGGTTAAAAGTAAGTTGTGTGTCTATAAGAATCTTATGGTCATGGTTACGAGATAAATGATGTATTACAAGAAAAAGATAGGTATCATATAGACACACTGATAGGATATGGTTATGGGAAATCATGTGAAATTGTCACGCAAAGTTTGTGTAGCCATAAAGGTACCCTATTGTAACACCTCCTACCATAACTGTTTTGGAGTAAAAAAAATCCATGGCTATAGGCCTATGGACACGGTGTTCAAGTGTGTCCTATGTGAAGATTTGTACTAGTGATCGGAGTCAATAATTAATGAAATGATACAATTTTAGGTCAGATTCTATTATGTTTATATACTAATTATATTCAAATTAATAAATGCAACATCATAAACCGTTTTGCAGTATCATGAACCACTAAATCTGTTGAACTTTATAAACATGAATGCCATATTGATCAAGTACGAAATTTTGTGGTTTTCTAATTTATACATAACATTATTGTATACTGTGTTACTCTTCGTGTTTCGGTTCACATTATACTCATACATGTAGAAGATGTATAATAATTCAAATTAAAAATGTATAGAAAAACAGTTATACTTATTGAATTTGATTTTTACTATTTGCCTAGGTAAATATTGTGGAACAAAAAAATCACAATTTATGCTGAAAAACACACTTTCACTATACATAGCAATGGTACCAAAAGATCTCATGCTGCAATTATAAAAGTAAGAGAAATAAAATGAGAACTGAGGAAATAAATCTAGATAGAAACGTCGGCATTAGTTATTCAAACTTACGCAAAGCACAGGATACCGAGGGTATTTAGAGAAAGAATTATCTTGGATCCCACCATCTAAAGTGTTAACAAAATCTACCTTGACATAATGTCCCTCACGTCGTGCATCAATATATTACATATTTAACAGATGATTCAAATGGTGAAGAGTCTATAAAATTATTAAATGGAACGGAGTGCAATAACTATGAACAAACTTTGAACGAATAATAGTATATAAATAAACTTTGAACGAATAATAATTTGAAAATTATCCAAGCCATAACATTAAACTTAAAATTGAAATGTCAATCATATTACTATTCACATAAAGAAAGAAGAAGCACTAAGAGAATGTGACAGGTTTTTAGTAAGAAATCTGAATATAATAAAAATTAAGGAGGAAGTAACCATGCCAAACTTTACAATTGCCACTTTAAATTCAATGGTGAATTGAGACTTTCTCCAAGAAATATAATACTGCATTACACTACAACCATAAAAAATTGATCATGATAAGATTCCAATTTATAGATTCATCCTAACTAAGCTAGAAGAACTTAACAAAACAATTGGTGAAGTTGCTCATCACTGGGTAATTTATCAAAAAAAAAAGTATTTGTATTTTATTTCTTATTATGTCTTCGACTGGATTCTCTCAACTAATTAGTTTAATTACAATGTATGAAATGTGATGGCGTATTGGTGGGAAAACCAGAATCTCAACTCAAGTGCCAAATAACCAATCAATTAGGCTCACATTTACATCGTAACTAAATCATATATGTTATGCTAACAAAGACCACCGTACTGTACTTACGAAGTAAAGCACCGACAACTTAATTTTTCATGGACATGATCCCAAGCATTTTTGTTGTGTATCACTCTCTAGGTGTACTGAAATATGTTTTGTAGAGAAAAAGGTTACCTCATTTGTTTCTCTCCCATCGTTATCACCATTACGTACTAGCTAAACTAATTTATGGTTTCCAACATGGATCCATATGTTCTTTTCATTTCTCTATTTCGGTCTTCAGTAACAATGATTGGTTTTAAAACTAATCAGGGATACATATTGATTAAATTAAATCAAATGATTGATATTTTTTCGTCAAGATATATTTTTGTTGGAACTGTATGTCTAAATGTAAATTGATTCCATTAGTACTGGTGTTACTAGGTGTTTAATGATATTATAGAAGTATGGATACCACCAACGTAAAATAGATAAAATACCACCAACGTGGGAGACATTTTGTTAATGCAAGAGATCACAGAAACACAAGTTGAAAAACTTTATACAATATCTAAAATTAGACAAAGATTGCAATAGTATTACATTTGATCAATTCTTAGCATGGGAAGACACCGAATACATCAACAAGAAAGATAGTATTCAAAACTAGAAAACTTGAGTATGACAGTAAAATGCTTGAAGTTGATTTAATGAATAAAAAGTTCAAAGAAGACGTAAGAATCTGATAATGTGCGTCATGAAAAACAACTAAAGAAACATATCGACAACAATTAAATGGTAAACAATTTATGTTTTTCAAATATTGTTCTGAAAGAAAAAAATACTTAAAGAAAAATACAAAGAAGTGATTTCATTCGTAAGAAAACAAGTAACTGACCAAGTATGTGAATCATGAAAAACAACTAAAGAAACATATCGACAACACTAAAAAGGTAAACAATTTCTATTTTCCAAATATTGTTTTGAAAAAAAAAACACTTAAAGAAAAATACAAAGAAGTGATTTCATTCGTAAGAAAAAAAGTAACCGAGCAAAGTATACATAAAATATATATTAAGGTGTGTTTTTCTAAATCATGGATCTGAAGAGGAAAAAAAATGGAGAATATATCTATGAGGATGAAAGAAAACTAAGAACAAAATGTATGTTGTTAAAATTAAAAGAACATATGCATAGAAATACAATGTGAATGTGGGTGGAATATGGGTTCAAAAAAAAAAAAAACACTTCAAACAGTTAAAACAGAATATTTCAAGGACAAGATGCATAAAAAAATCCCAACAATGGCTCACATGGTGGAATGTGTATGTGAAGATCATTTTTACAAGAATATAGAGTTAGATACATGTCAAAAATATGAGCTTCAAGAATTTAATTTTTAAAATTTTGTTGTATGATTCACATACAAGATTCCGATACTAAGCCTAAAAGAGTTCACCTAATTTGAGCACTTTTGTTG
The DNA here is from genome assembly GCA_023529315.1 of Papaver bracteatum. Taxonomy (NCBI): domain Eukaryota; kingdom Viridiplantae; phylum Streptophyta; class Magnoliopsida; order Ranunculales; family Papaveraceae; genus Papaver; species Papaver bracteatum. Next base: position 945,687 of record JAJJWX010003238.1, on the reverse strand, counting down.
TGTATCATTCTCTAAGCACCTTGAAATATGCTATATAGAGAAAAATGTCACTTTATTTGTTCTCTCTCATCGTTATCCCCATCACATACTAATCTAAACTAATTTAGAATTTCCAACATGAATCCGTCTTTCCTTTTGACTTATCTATTTATATCTCCAATAACGATTTAAAACTAATTAGGGATAAATATAGAATATAATTTACTAAGTGGATACTCAGTCCAGTTGTGGTCTTTTTAATATATGTACACTTATAAAACTACAAGGAGAAGTTGAGCCGGGGCCGTAAGCCCCGGTGATACCTAGTTCGTGATAAAAAAAACCACTAAAAATTTAACCAGGACATCAGAAAATGAATTCAAGTGGGGATGTTTTAATTCATATGTTAATGGAAAAACATAGGTATACATATTAATTACCTTGGAGCTGACAAACATTTCATCAAGATATTCATCCAAAGGGTATAATGATCCCTTGCTATCAAACCTTCTTCACATTAAGAGTGCACTTGTTCCAAGAAACTAGTAATGGTAGAGACGGCTTCTAGCAGAAGAAATACGGGGTTCATAATGTTTCCTAACACAGAAATTCCTATCCATACTATCTATCCTGAGAGAGTGAAAATAAAAATAAATCAACAGTAATAAAAATAACATCGAATCTTAAAGAGCATTGTGTAATCCATTAAAAACTTCACCATTACTAGATGCTCTGAAGCACGTACATACTGACAATAAAAATTAATAAAAACTTTCTATTGCAACAGGTAAGCATGCGCTGGATCTATCACTTTTATTTCAGGATACTCTAGAAGTGAATGACGTGCATTATAAAGGTGCATAGAAAATTAGAAAAAATCCAATAATGTTCTGAAATATAAACAAAGAAAATGAATCAGTTACTTCACCTTCAATGTCATTAAATAAACGTACCTTATTTTTCACAAATATCACCTCCTTCTCCCTCAATATCATTAAATATAAATAGGTAATGTTTAGGATCCATACCATGTTCATCTACCAGCCTACCCTTTATTAAATATATGTCTCTATACTTGCCTTTCCTTCCAATTACACTAACACAGAAATCCCTATCCATACAATTAAAACAAATCAACAGTACCCTAAATCAATTATTAATCCACATGCTTATTGAGTTAACCGTAAATAATTCGTTGCAAGATTAAAATAAGTCAAATTGGAGAAGAATATTTATTTTGCTTTTAAGAAAGACACGATGAGCAGTTACCAAGTCGTCATTGAAGCAACAGATAAGTAATCAGTTCTTACACCAAGTGTCACAACAACAAGTATATTCATGAGTTTTGGAGACCAGGCGAGCCAATAAAAAAACCAGACTCAGAAAGAGAAAACATTACTATGAACTTGAGTAACTCAAAGCACAACGTACAAATTTAAATGATGATATGTTTGAAAGATAATTGTTATCTAGTGATTGAGCTTCAATTGTACAAAATTGACATAGAGTCATAATTTATCCGTGTAAGAAGAAGACGAGCTTCATATGAATCATATCAGCACTTTGTATCCATGTATGACTGGTCCCAATAGTGTTGTACAATGATTGCGGAATACTGAAGTTGTGGCCTAGATGATGGAGCTATATTGTTCGACGGTGTAGTGCCAACATGGATAAGACAAGAAAGGATACTTAGCACATGCAATATTACGCAATAGTGTTGCATATCCTTATTCAGAATTAGCCTATCTCAAGGAAGGATGAAACGCAAGTCATGGAGTGACTTTGGAATATTGTCCTAAGCTTTATCCAAGGCTTGGACAATGCATATGCAACATTGGCATTGCTAAATGCTCCATTGGTGTATATTGATCAGGTAAAAAGAATGCAAGTGATGCATATGAAGTATGAAGTTGAACTAAATAAGTCAATACTCAATTGGCATGGTATTTGGATGTTGGCATCCAAATAAGCTAAGTACGTGAACGAGACAAATGTAGCGCAACCATTTCCGAATACTTGGCAGATGCCAAGATTGAGTGAAGCACATCCATTGTCAAATATTTGGCAGAGGCCAAGTCGAGTGATGTACAATCATTATCGGATATTAGCACATGCCAAGTGAAGCGCAGTGCAACGATTGTTGGATTTGAATTCAAGCTGTGAGTTACAAGTGTGTGTGCATCACACACATGCCATAGCAAGAGAGAAAGTTAGAGATGGTTATAAAGGGGCTTTATAACCGAGTTTGGCATATCCAAACCGTCCAAGATAAGTGTGGCGCAATTCTGCAAGCGAGCATAAAACTTAGCAGTTAAAAATGAAGGGTGGCGGTTAGGGAAACTGCCTATGGACAGGTGGTTGTTCATACAGCGTGCAACTAAGTTGCATATGGATTAGCCCTGGTTCTTGGCATTATAAATAGGCCATAGAACCTTTGCAAATGGAAGTCTTCATGTGTAGAGGAACCTCATTGCAGTAAAAAGTGTATATAACAATTATACAAGTAGTGTACATCTGATAGATGCGTTAAAAATTGCACTTTTTTCAGTTAGGACTGTTGATAAGGTACTATTATGTCTAATTATATGGGATGCAAATATTGTTTGAAACAATTTCATAATTTGGGGTTAGGAATTATCCGTTTTGCAATAGGATTCTGAATTGGGTGGTTCTTGAGAACAACAAATACGATATTAACGATATTAAACTTGATGTTTAATAATAAAATAATATTTTTTTTGTCCTGTTGACCTAGTCAATAGTCTGTTTGGTTCTTTTTAAAAATATTAATTATTTTTTGGTCCAAGATATTATTGTTTCGTCCTAGGGTGGACAATACCCACGTGGAATGACAAAATTGGGGTATACCCAGATTAATTAGAGAATATCAAATGAAATAAAATAAGATCATTTTGAAGTAAAACACAACTTCTTAGCCATATATTTAAAAAATGACTAATCTACCCTTGCTTAATTAACACTAATAATTTGTTTAGGTTAATTAACTTAGTTAGTTAATTAGTTGAATTAAAATTCTCAAATTAGGTATTATTTGGATTGAACTCATGGATTATGTGTTATGAATCTTATGATTTTTGAGGAATTTTTCTTTTCTGAGTTTTTTTTTTTTTAACGGAAATGAAATCACACTAGCCAAACACTTCTACAAAGGGGATTGCAAAGCTGCTGAGTGTCATACTCAAAATTACGAAAGGAATCAACACTTTTAATTCTGAAAGTATGAAAAGTCAGCAAGGTCGAAAAATTTGGAAGATGACGACCATTAATACCCGGCATGATGATAATAAATCATAATGCCGACTATAAGATTTTTGACATACATAGAAAGGTGTTACAAATGCATGATTAGTCGGGAAGGTATTAATTCCATAACCTGCCGACTAAACCATAGTCGTCAAGGTATAAGGATGAATACCGTGACAACCCTGTAAATGCTAATTTCAGAGATAAAAGTCGTCAGAATATTCAACCTAGGAAGATAACAACTAATACTAGTAGGCAAGGTCGACAAAAAAAAAATACCCTGCGGACTTTGGATAAAAAATGTGGAATCATACGGGATTTGAATTTGGGTATGAGATTGGTTACAAAATCATACCTATTCTTGTTTTCGTTTTGATTAATTCTATTTTTATTTATTTTTTGATTTCATCATGTATAATTAGAGTTTTATAGAGATTTTGAATTTTTTTGGATAGGTTTTAGTTTTTGGGCTACCATCCGAGAAATCCTAAGATATTTGTCAAACCTTACACCCGGACAAGGTTCCTGTCAACCCAGTTTGATGGGCGAGTCAAATCGATCGGAGCTGGTTAGAAGTGATCCATGTTGAAATGAATGAAATGTCATTTTTTAAAGGGTTAACTTAACCAAAGATGATATATGGTGATATAAAATCCATACACGTCATTCTTCATTCTCCCTCTTCTATTCCATGTTTTCTCTCATTTGTTTCACCGTCTTTGGGTGAAACTGTTAGTAGAGTATTTCGAGCGAATGAGAATTTGAATCCAGGTAACCTAAATCTAATATTCTACTTCCATCATATGATCATGTGATTAAGTTGATATTAACTTCTTCTTTTTAAGGTCGTTGATATTAACCGTGTGTTTTCTTAGCACAGACTACAAAGTTCCCTTCGTCAGTTTTCTTTTTATTAATTTGTTACCCTTTGCATGCCAATTTTCAGTTAAGTTCTTGATTTGGTTGATTCATATTATGCCCATTTTTTTCAAAATGTTGAATCAGAATTTTTTGAGTCTTAGTTGGGTAATTTGTGATTAATGGTCACAAGTTTGGGATTATCACCATTGACATTTTCTAGTGCTCAATTGGGTCACCGTGTTATTCATCCTACTTCAATTATGTCTAGAGAATTTCTTTTAAACGGTGTATAGAAGCATTACTAGTGCTTGGTTCATGTATCCACAAAGAAAATCCTCTAATGGTGGACATGGAATGGATCGTATGAAAGTAAATCATAAAGGTCCAACGATATGAACCATGAAAGTTTAAATAATCCAGAAATACTGAAATCGGCAGAGGAAGTTGTAGTTGAGATCTCAAATATGATCCATAGCGTAGTAATTGTGTAATATGATCCATAGCGTAGTAATTGTGTTATTGTATATGGGCATTTAACAGAAGAGGATTCCAAAGACCTTGTTTTTGGTTCTTCTTCTATGACTAAATCAAGTCAGGCTGCATATAAAACTCCTAGGAGCATTTCCTCTACCTGATTAATTTTATACTACAATAGCCAACTTATTGTGTTTTTATTTATAAGGACCGTTGGTTTTGCTACCTAGATAATTTTATACTACACTGTGTATATAAATTTATATTGTGTTTCAGTTGATTCTAAGTGAATTTTTCATACTTTTATGAAACATATGGTGATCTCTATGTGCTTGCACTTTAATCCTTCTGCCACTGTTGTTTGAACATAAGGTATCAAGATGACCTGATTCAGTACTTACACTTTCTAATTGAAGCAAATCAGTGGTAGTTTACAGAAAATATACAAAATTTCCTCAGCCTCTTTCAACGGCTGATTTCTCTATTTTATCACCTGTGGGTCTGTTAAGTTTTCCTCACCAAATGGTTCATCTTCCTCATCAGGTTTTATTTCTTAACTTTTGCTTGAACGGGTATTCCAATAAGCACTGGGAGGTATCTTAATAGTCCCATGTAGCTTACAGTAATGATTTGAAAGGGGTTAGCTTTAGTTTCAGGTCTGCAGCTAGTGATGCAATGGGATTAGTCTAATTTGAATTTACTCCCACTACTAATAAGAATATAAGATGATTACCACCTATTTGAATAGCAATGAAAACCTTATCTTTGGTGTCTGTCTAGTTATGTGATACATTCATGGTTTGGCACTGACTACTACTATTGTAGTTTGTTTAATTGAGTCAATGGGAACAAATGTTCTATATTGCTTGCTACACTCTTCTTACACTTTCTTTCCTACTCTAAATGTTCTTTCTTGTTGTCTGATTTTTTAGTATTAATGTTCCCATACTTGTTTGTACCAGCAATTTTCAATTGAATTGTTTATAAGTTCTAGCATGTTGTGTAAGTATTACCAAATTTAGATCTAATCTTCCATCTTACTATTGCATCTTCTTGAGGATTAATCCAGTGTCATATTGCGATTAATGGGTCCTAGACCATATGTATTTCAGCAACAACAGGGCCATACCAGTATAACGTAGTTTCAACTAATCTCTTCAGATATTACCTTGCTTACTTGTACCATGATGATTTGTTATCCTACTTATCTTGTTCTCCTAATGCACATGCTCTGGAGGGGTATCCTGCGGTCGGTGAGGCAGAGGTTCGGTAAGTTGCTTTCATAACTATGGCATGCTCTTGATATGGTTGTTTTGCATTTAGTTTCTTATCCAAATCTGTAGTATCTAGGTTTACGTGACACCTAGTTTGTGATCAAAATAAATGTGCATACGTTCTTATGAAATGCGAACTCAATTTTGTTAGTCCTGATTAATGTGTATATAATTTTGGTCAATGGATTATACAGAATTATGATTATTTCTGAATTTTGTTATCTATAAATATTTAGTTTATCACCTTTTCTCAATTTTGCTATGTGTGATTACGTGAACTCAATTCTGTATAATTTATTGTATCACAAATTTAAAATTTTCTCTCTTACTTCGTTTCTTTAGGTTCCTCGACGGACTCTCAAGGGAGGCGATCTACCCTAGGGATTATTTCTCGAGCGATCATGGGGTTGCTAAGCCGGTAAGATTTGTTGGTCGTAATGATGATAATTTTCTACCTTCAGAATATCATAAGCATTGTACTTCTCAAAGTACTCGACGTAGCTAGGGAAGAGAGCCATGACAGAGATGCCAATTATGACTGTTCCATCTACGATTCTGATTTCAGAAGTGGTAACTGATATGATAGTTGCAAAAGGCATGATTTCTGCGGTTGTGTTCGTGATACACAAAATTTGAGTTGGGAGAGAGATCAATTTCCAGGTAGGAGACGAGAACGTTCTTAATCTCGTGGACATGACTATGGCCAGAGATCAAGGTCTCCTCGTGTTCGCAGCCACAACCGAAGTTACTGGGAGGACAACTATGACCACAAAGTTCGATAACACTAGGTTTATGTCCAGTTTAATGAGTTATTGCGGTCAGGTTACTAACTAGGTTCAGGGGTATACTAGGAAGAAAATTAGAAAACTTAATAAAAGGTGAACAGGCAAACTCGGTTGTCCTTCGATTTGGATTGAATCAAATGTTGTCCGAATCGGACAGAAAACTCAAACCTTTGGATTTCTCTGATGATTGGCCTTAGTTTTAAGGTTGAATTCAATCATGAATTAATAGTAAGTGCAATTTGGTCGTTTAATGTTTTTTGGACACCCCTTAGCACACCATTTTGGATGGGTTTAAAATTGATATATCCCTGTTAACCTTGATATACCCTAATTTCGTCAGGAAAGAAAAGTCTTGGTGTTAATCATGCTATCTTCCATTCTTATTTTTATTTTTGTTCTTGTTAAAGCAGCATTTCGAGCATAATTGTAACCTAAGATATCCATAATAATGAGAAAAACAGAATCCCACCCTCGAAAACAAGCACAGCTCTTTGATTTGTACATTCTAATCCACTCTTCTTTTCCTTTTTCCATTAAATTTTCTGCAAAGGTTATGCATGATTCAAGTTTCATATGACTCCACATTAATAGTGAAGGTACCAAAAATCCAAATGGCCTTTAACATTTTCACTTTCAACGTAATGACTCCGCCTTTCTAATTTCGAACCATGCCAATCTTAGCGTTAGTGTTATATTTTGCAGTAGTATACTAAAATTTTGTCCTGGATTGGGGTTGAGCAAGGGTCAGTAGTATTTTAGATTGGGCCTCAGCACGCAAATTTTTGCTGCTTTGTTGCTAAAGTCGCCAACCTAATATTCCACAAACGTATAAGAAAATCGCTTAGTTCAAGTTTGGTGGGTTATGCAATTGAATGTACTCATATCAAAGCGTTTATTCATTGTGAATTAGATAAGTTCCAGATTTTATTATTCTTTACGAGTTAGCAATGAAGACCAGCAACCCCATTAAATCTGGCAACCTCGTAGCAACTATAAAATTTTGTTCAACAAACCAGGTACCTGAATAGTGTAAAGATGGTGGTGTAAAAAAGTAAAGTAAATTTGTGGGGTGAATCAAAAATTGAAAAGCCTATAAAACCAGACGTTACATTTATAAACAAGCATTTTAGATTTATCTAATTTTTATAAAGCTCAATAAATAATACACGTCTCAAGAAAAAAGAGACTGAAAGATTATTAAACCATATGGGTAATGGCAAGAGAAATTCCAGCAAGCTGAAAGAAGTCACCATCTTGTTTGGCCAATGGAGAAGTCAAATCTCGACCAACAACGACTTCCTTAAACCCATCTTCACAATTTGTTGAAGCATTCATGGCGGCAGTCATTTGTATATTAGCACTACTATAATCTTTAATTTTAAAACTTGCAATTGCTTTTGAACAGAACGGACATCATCTGAATATAAGTTTAAACAATCCTTTAAACATGGATTTGCTGCTGGTTCTCCTTCCCCGCCTTTCAAAATTTTAGCAATATAAGAATGAATAGAAGTTTCCTGTTGTAGACATGTTTTCATTGATACTAATCCAAGTCCAAAAGATCATGAGCATGTTTACTTGGAGGGTTTTCTAAAACACAAAATTGGTTAAAAAGATCAAAATCAATAATTCCTGGATGAAAAAGACATTTAGATTTTGATACTGTTTAAATGGACAAAAATATAAAAATAGTCAGGATGTTACCAGTTTCATCTTGTCCATTTTCAAAATACTTTTTCTTATTTTTAATTTACATCAGGATGCATCAAGTTTCATCCTTGCTATTTTTTAAGTTTAAGCCAGGATGAATCCCGTTTCATCCTTGCTATTGTTTTTGTGTCCATTTCACCCACACTAATTTTTACTCGTCCATTTGAACCATATTTAAAAAAAAATTTGGACAAATGACCCATTTTTCGTTTCTGAAAGTGATGCAACACGAAAATCATATTTGAGGTTGGGATCAGTTGTTGTTGCATTCTTACATACATTACTGATTAAATCACCATTTACGCCATCATGAAAGGAGTTGAGAACAAGAAAATAATGAAGATTGAAGACAGGGAAAGCAAAGAGAATGCTTGATTCATCTTTTTGTTTGGATTTTTAGTAAAAGGCGGTTCTTTAGAAAAACTTTGTTATAGTCTTCATTGTCCTGGTAATTCATTTATATTTATAAGATCAAATTTGGTCAAAGTTGATCCAAGCGAGCAATATTAAGAGGTGATAAGATTTTTGAGAATCTCTCCTCCTTTAAAAGTCTAAGTCATATGAGCTCCCACGTTGCACTGTGAGTGTGACATCCATCTCAAATAAAATTAAATAAAAACTTTCAACTACAACAATTTTAGAGAAGACAAGTGTCGTAACGTTATTGGTCGAATAATTATATTTTTTCAAACACCCCCTTAGTAGAGAACGTTATTAGTCCAAGCCCCCTGATTTTATCGGCATAATACTAAAACTGTTGGCAACCGTTAGTAGAAACATGGGTGTACAAGACTTATGTGTTGATTTACACCTAATTAAAAAATTATACCCGATTTACACCAAATATTTAACTGGACGTTATTCAGGTCCGTTAGGTATACAACACACCAGTAAAGAAACTTAACGCCTCTATCAGCAGCTGCATCCTCTCTTTTCCTATTTTCGTTCTCTCTTCCTCGCTATTAATTTCTTATGATTGTTTCTTATAATTTTTTATTATTATTCGTTGTTAATGGAGGGTTCTACATCAGCAACGTCAATGGAATTGGGGTTTTGTGATCAATTGAAGTAAGAGCAGTTGCAGCCGGTAGAGATGGTGTTCCGATAAGATGGGTATTGACTGAATCGGTCGTTTGTGGAGATTGTGGGGGTATTTGATGTCGTTTGAGATGGTAAAATTCACGGAGCTGGGTCACTATTAATGGATATGGAGATGATTGAGGTGATTCGGTTCATGAAAGATTTAGCAAGCAGTGGTGATTATTCTCCAACACTTCAATGGATTTTTTCCTGAGCGAAATGGGTCCGATGTTGGGAGTTACAGAAGCAATTCATGGAAGCAAAACAAAGCTGGGTTTTTATGGATCATTGATCCGAATCAACTGCATTCAGTGGTGGATCAGCTACATTTTTACCCTCAGACAGTTTAATGAGCGACGCGTCACCAATTTATGATTTTAAGACCTATGCAAATACGAGGACTTCCAGAGTCCAGACTAGGTGTTGCTTCCAGCAAAGTAATCTATGATTTGTCGATAGGTAGCCCCTTGCGTCGTATGTATGTTTGACTGTTTACATTGTAGCATGTAAGCGAGCAAGAATGCATGTAAGGTGTGACCAATAACGAATTAACAATGAGACATTTCATAACGAATTAACAATGAGACATTTCATTGTCTGAAATGATTGGTTGAAGTTGTGCACTATATGTCCTCACATTTAAATGGTGGAGGTTTTTCTGTTGGGATAATCTGAGACGCCACAAGTTAACATTTCTTTGACATGTTTATAGCTTAGCTTTCTTCTGTATGTGTATAGAAGATAAACACGAGTTTATAGCTTTCTTTCTTCTGTGCATAGAAAGATAAGTCCAAAGAAACTTCATTTGATAAGCGACGGGGCGAGGCAAAGTCGAGCCACACCAAACAAAATATAGATAGTTTTTTGGTCCGCCCAGTGCGTAGCACGGTCACAAAATCTAGTCAAACATTAAAGAGGTAGCTAAATGAGGTATTATTCATAAAATGTTCGACATGTCTAAAGCGTTCAATCGGGTCGAATGGAGTTTCCTCGTAAAAACTTTGAAAAAAAGGGCTTTTCAGAAAAATGGTGTGACATTATCTTCCAATGTATTTCAACAACTAACCTGTCTATTTTACTTATATAATATGGTTTTCTGTGTGGTTTCTTTAAACCAAACCAGAAGACAATTTCATATGGGATGATAAGGTACTGTTATGTCTAATTATATGGGCTGCAAATATTGTTTGAAACAATTTCATAATTTGGCCTCGCCCCGTCGCTTATCAAATGAAGTTTGAATTTAAAGAAAGCGGACATGGCCTTGAAACGGCATAGGTGGTCGGTCATAGACTCAACTGCCAGATGGTGATAGTGTCCATGACCTGGAATCAGGTTGGTTTGAAAGAGATGGTGGGGAGTGGCCAATGCGTTCAAGCATGGAAACTCTGGTTACTTCATTCATATTTTTTTGAGTGTTTTCTTGAAGTGGAAAAGCTAACAGACGCCATCAAGGGAAATATGGTCCCGGATAGAACCTTTTTTGAGGCCAGCAGCTTTGAAGATAGATTGCAGGAAACATGTCCATTAAGCATGTTTGTTGTACCCCACTTATCAAGCCAGAAAGAAACGATGATACCGTTGCCAATTGAGATGAGAGAATGAGAAGTTACCAGCTGGGCTTGTACTGCGATGTACTTCCAAACCGAGCAGCTTTATGATGATGAAGGTGTCCAGATATTGTGGTTTTCTTTACTTGTTTCGGTCCAGAAACGAAACTTTCGTAAATAATTTTTTTTTCATCACATCTCCATACCCATTTCGCTATTTAATGGTTTGCAAAGCTCTTCCATGTCACTAGGTGCGTTCCTTCAGATCCACCAAAGCAGGAAGTGTCTTAAACTGTGTGTAAAGTTCTAAACCTCGTTATAGTTCCTGGCTACGTAGAGAGAACTTTTTATTATTACTTTCACATCGCTCCTCCTGTGATGCCCTAAATAATCCAAATAAGGTGTAAAAAACGGTAGAATAAAATTGTGGGAGTGATAATTTAATGCCTATAAAACAAGCAAATAGTAACGTACTCAACTTATAAAAGGTTTTACCTATTTTTCATCCCTGTTTTCACTAAATCCCATCCCAACTAAACAAATCATTTTTTTTGTTAACTCTTTTTTGTAAGGTAAACAAAACTCACCCTATTACATTTTACGGGTAAATTTCATCTTCATCGCGGCCGTCTTCCTTCTTTCCCTCTCTCTAAAGTCTAACCCTAAATCTACTACTACCATCATCGCAACACTTTAAATATTACCATCACTACATCTACATGTTGTACTGTTGATAGACACGACCTAATGATATTACAATAAGTCCGTGATCTAGTGATCTCTTAATAATTTTGTACCCAAAACTATAAGAACGAAAACAATAATTGATTTTCACTTCCTTTCTTGGACTTTCGTGTTGATGTAATGGTATATGAACTATGATTTAGATGCTAAGGAATAATTTTCATAGATATTTCCCATTTCAATTAGGTTTTCATTGTATTAGTATTTAATATCCCCAAATTTAATAATTTTACAGTAATGAATTGTTTTTCTTTAATTCCACACTACCATATGACGTACAGGAAACAAAAAAGGACTAAGTTTTGCAATCCAGTCTTCAAACATGATTAGAATGGTGATTTGATAATTAATTTCCAACCTAATCAATTTGGTGATGGTGAGAATGCAAGTTAACTAGCGGAAATATTAGAGTGAGTTTTGTTTACCCAAATTAAAAAGAGTTTTCTAAAATTTGATTTGTGTGAAGGGATGGGAATTAGGAAAAATGGGGATAGGAAATAGGTAAAACCTTATAAAATTATTTGTAGTATTGATAAAAAAAAAAGAAGAAATTTCCCAAGTCGACCAATTGAAACATTGTATTTAGAAACCAGCCCTTTGAGTATATGTAATCTGAATTAAGCTCACGAACATGTTCCCATAAAAGCACAAGTTATGTCAAGAGAGATTTCAGTTAGCTGATAAAATTCACCATCTTGTTTAGCCAATGGAGAAGTCAGATCTTGGCCAAAATTTTCCTTAAAAAGCTCTTCACAACTAACTGAAGAATCCATGGCAGTAGTAATCTCTATATTAGCACTGGAATAATCTTTAATTTTAAAACTTGCAATAGCTTTTTGAACACCGTCAATAGCCGACGAATATAGTTGTAAACACCTCTCCAACCACTGCTGTTCTGCTGGTTTTTCTTTTCCACGTTTCAAAATTTTGGCCATATAAGAATGAATTGATGTTGCCTTTTTTAGACATGTTCGCATTGATATTACTCCAAGTTCTGCAAGATCATGAGCATGTTTACTTGCAGGGTTTGCTGAAAGAGATGCAACACAAAAATCATACTTGAGTTGGGGATCACTTGTTGATGCATTCTTACATAAATCACTGATTAAATCACCATTTACACCATGATGAAAAGAGTTGAGAACTAGAAAAACAATGAAGATCGCAGAGAATGAGAATAAATGACTCATCTTTTGGCATACCATAGTAAAATTAAGGTGTTTCTTTAGAAAAATTTTGTAGTAATTATCTTCATAGTCCTGGTTTTCATTTATATTTATAGGATCAAACTTGGTTAAAACTGATCCAAGCATGCGGTATCAAAGGGGACAGGAAACAACCTTTTATTTAGTAGTTATAAGAGCAAGTCTTATGGTGGAAGAATTCTGTCTTCCAACTTCCATGACACATCGTCATTTGAAATAAATTATGGAATTCTGTTAGTTTTAGTAATTGTTGTTGGAACCGTAACAATGAAACTGCAAACATTAGATGAATCTGATTGTGCTGAAAATAATCAACTAACTGAAAACCACAATTTGACACATGAGGGCAGAGCCACCTGCTCAGAAAATTGTCCTTCACACATTAGTCCGCGGGTACTCCTCAAGAACGAGAGATGCTATACCCTATCATCGGAGATGTGTCCAGGATAGAACTGCCCGATATAGACTGTACAAGCATAATACAATCTACCCAACTTTGAACTCAGCAGCAAGGATTAGGAAGGAAGATATGCAACCACTGTTGCGGAAAACCAAAGTTAGAAGATGGAGAAAATAGGATTAAACGTGGCTGTATCTAACACACTCAAAAGTGAAATTCATTTTTTTTGTATTTATAAGACAAAGTTGTTTTAAAATGAAGCTAGGCTTTAGTTTCCTTATAAAACACGTTTTATTTCTTGTAAAACAATTTCAAAACGGAAAAAGGAATTCTCCCATAAATAAAACACTTATATAAAATATTTTTGGAATTAATTTCCGAAAGAAAAACTCCCCAAAAACAAATTCGATTAGACACAGGACTTAGTGTATGGTATACGCGTAGTGTATGGGTCGAAATATGTATATTTCGGTTTCGGCCCACCCCTTCCACTCTCGTTTGTCAATATATCCATAAGACAATGATTATATAGTGGAACTCCTCTTTAGTTTTCCACAATGTGGGAATAAAGGATCATTTCATTCACTCACAAAAAGTGAGTAAGTATCCGACTCTTAGGTCATTAAATCAAACCACACCAAGACCAAAATTATTTTATTAAAAACTCATTTTCTCCAACAATCCCCCACATGAATGAAATACCGATAAAATTAGAAATCAGAAAGTAAGAAATACCATTTTTGGCAGAGGTGTCCATGAGGTCTTGAACCTTTGCATAGTGAAAAATTACCGAAACTACTTGATGGTCAGTGAACGCGATGTCTTGAACTTCCATCATTTTGTGTAATTTGCGATAACAACCACACATGATATCTCTCTAGGTTGATGCCAAGATCGTTCCGTATTGTCCAATTTGGCCCTGGACATATCAAAGATTATATTCTCATAGGAAGCGGCTCCACTTCCTCATTCAGATAGGTGAGTTTCCATAAAGAGTGTTACTGCTACACCCATTTCAATCTTAAATTGAAACTATAGAAATCATTAAGACTTCTTAAAAGTCATCCTTCACATGTAGTCACACTATCACATCTACACCATAGGTAAGGGACAGAGAATAAAATTCTTTGATAGTGTTTAACTTTACCCACCACATGATTAGTTGTCTCATTCAAAACCTTGATCTTGGGATCTCTAGTTAGCAAGGTTGAGTATCCTTCATGGCAAGTTTAATTTATAAGATTAATCCCCATCCCCCTCGATGCAATTCTAACTATCTCATTGGACAAACATTTCTTCAAAGGTTACGCGATATTATCCTTGGACTCTATCCAATCAATGGAAATTACGTCGATTGAGATAAGTCAGTCTTTAGCTATAGCTATTACAGCTAGGCTAACACAATGTATATATATAGCTAGCACAGGCCTTTGCCGGAGAGGAATATATTTTAAAAAGTATCTTAGGCGCTCCGTCCCCTCTCATGCTTTATCTAACACAATACTCTTAGATTCCATAATGAATTGAGCAATATATGTCTGTTTTGAAAATCTTCCAAAAACAAACCTTCCTGCTAGAGTGAAAGCATATCCAATCGTAGACTTACACTCCTCTGAGTCAATTATCCAGTTTGCATCACAAAGTCCCTTAAGGACAGTAAGATACCTTTCTGTTTATGGGAGAAAATCGCCTCTGCCGAATTTGGTAAATTCAATGGTGGAGAGACTGGTTTAAACCCTTAAACAAATGTGTTGCACGTGAGCACTTTTGATTCGAGATATCAATCTTTACAACTCTGGTCTAAACCAAGATGATGGTCGTTCCAGATTTGCTTCGGTCACAAAGTGGAGGAGAAGGGTTGATTTGGGGAGGATAGCGAAGAAGGGTGATGAGACCAGAGAGTTCTGTCTAGGTAGTATCTCGACTTGTATCATAAGTGTAGAATCTTGCAGAAGCTTGCTAGTGATGGAAGCTTTTGAGAGAGCTTGCAAATTTGTTATATGATAGTGTTGTATTTTTCCTGACCAAGACTTGTGTGTTTTGGCAGAATAGGTGAAACCTATTTATACAAGTGAGATTGAATGTACCCTGGCCTCATTAAGGAGTTGAGTAAATCTGTCAATTAAAACAGAGGAGGTGGAAACCATTGGCTTTATGGTGAAAAACGTTTTCACCATAAATTTCCTTATTTAATTAACCGTATTCATTCCTTGCACGCCTTGATTTATTGCGAGCGTAGTGTACGCTGCACGATGTGACCGCCAAACCAAAACCCCAAGAAAGCAACCCCCAGTTTGTGTTGATGTCTCGATAGTTGGGCGCAATTGGCAATGCCAAAGTTGCTAGTGAAGCGTTGCGGCATGTGCGGGATGTCTTGACCGCGAGTTGTACTTTGAGTGCGGATGGCAATGCCAAAGTCGCTTAGTGGAGCATTTGTCATGTGCCATTAGGGCCACGGTTTGGTAAGAAAAGCTACTAGCGAGCGTGTTGTCATGTGCCAATGGCATGCTCGGCCATTAGGGCCACGGTTTGGTAAAAAAAGCTACCAGCAAGCGTGTTGGCATGTGCCAATGGCATGCATGACCAATTTGGCCTAGGTTGCATGGTTTGCAAGCCTAGGTGCGGGCGTTATTTTGGCATGGTGTGGCTAGGTCCAAGGTAAGGGTGTTTAGCTTGGCGTGACCAGCGTAGCTAGGTCCAAGGCAGAGTGTATTTGGCATGGTGTGGCTAGCTTGAGCTAGGTGTGGCTGGCATGATTTGACATTGGCACGGAGGTGCGTCTTGCATGGTTGGCATGCTTTGACGCATTTGGTGTGACTAGCATAGCTAGGGCCAAGGCAGAGTGTGTTTGGCAGGGCGCGGCTAGCTTGAGCTAGGTGTGGCTGGCAGGATTTTCCATTGGCACGGAGGTGCGGCTAGCATGTTTCGTATGCTTTGGCGCGTTTGGTGTGGCTGGCATGATTTTCCATTGGCACGGAGGTGCGGCTAGCTTGGGCTAGGTGTGGCTGGCATGAATTGCTATTGGCACGGAGGTGCGGCTTGCATGGTTGGCATTCTTTGGCGCGTTTGGTGTGACTAGCATAGCTAGGGCCAAGGCAGACTGTGTTTGGCATGGCGCGGCTAGCTTGGGCTAGGTGTGGCTGGCATGATTTTCCATTGGCACCGACGGGAATTAGGGTTTTGTTCGTTGTAACCCTAATTTGAAAAAATACCCCCTATTAATTACTGATTACATGCATTAAATGTTCTAATAAACGTGTCACCGGTGACATTAGGTTATTTAGGATTTTACAAGTTTACCCTTTGTTTAAAAAACCACCATCAACACCAATGCAATGATATTTCTCAGTGAAGAATGAGCCAGTTTGAATTTACCACCAATCTGGAAAACATACATGCTATATTGACATCAAAAGATTCAACTCTCAAAACAATATATATTTAAATACCTGTGAAACGGACATACCGTTGAAAGTTCAGTTTTTTTTTTCGATCGAGACTCTTCCGGAGAATTAAGGGGCAGATGCTCAGATGCAAGATACTTTTGTTTGTGTTTTCCAGACTACAAATAGATATGTTACATTAACATCAACAAACGGAACTCTCAAAACAATATATATATATATATATATTTAACTACTTGGAAAAAGAACATACCATTTGGAGTTCAGAACTGTCTTTCAATGCCGTAAACTGATTATATTCCCACCTTTCAGTCGAAGAATTGCTTCTAACAGGGGCCTCAGGTATAAGAGACTTCTCTATAATAGGAGACTTCTGTAAAGTGCAGTTGACATATTAGATACATCAATTTTATTAGGAAATATATACTTGATCAAAATTACTAAAATGATGTTAAACATACCCGCTCCTTTTTCCTTAATTTCTTCATCCCTCCTCTCTCTCTCTCTATTTGGTTCGTGCGTCTTTCATCATCTAGCACTACTACCGGCATGCTCGATAATGAACTTTTTGTGCCGTCAGTATACTTACAGTTTCAAAATTGGGGGATATTGTTTATCGGCATGGTGAAACTATGAATACCATGCCGATTTGGTCAGTGCCAGCATGATATATATTCATACTTTTGCCATGCCGACACTGAGTTTTTAAGGTGTAACAATCGCGAATTCAATGAAAGAAAAATCAAATCTAAGTATATTAATACCTACACATGAATAATTATACCACTTGTATGTTCAACTTGTTTACTTTCCTGGGTAGGTTCTTTACCTAAACTTTTATGATCATAAATATATTGATTTAATGTTGTTGCATCAACAAATTCATTCAAAAAGATTTATTCTAATGATTACCAAAATAATCTATTAACTTAACTAATTATATTTAACCATTAAACATGATTAGTGAGGGGTAAATTAGGACTTATATAAATTACCCGGATATGGGGTGACCCTGATTTATTATTTAAATCCTTTTTTTTCTTTTACCTATCAGAACCAGTGACAAAACACCAAGGTGACCCAAAATTGGAGTACAAAAACTCCTTTCAAATGTTGGGATCCATTAAAACTCCATATTAAACAAAATTGATAAAAAAAACCCAAATTTTTAAAAATTGATACAAAACCCCCAAATTTCAAAATTGGTTTCATCAAATTCTTTGGGGTTTTTTGTGTTACTTTTGTTTTGATGGATTTTTTATGGATGGATAGTGACACCTTTCGGGTTATAACTCGCGGACTGTTTACCGATATCCCCCGATTAGTTTTAGCATCCCCTAGTTGTGCGTTCTTTTTGAGGGGACCACTAGGCTGTTAGACCAGCCATTATTTAGGATTAATGGATGCCCTAGTAAGAGCAAATGACTAAATTGTCCCTTTACTTAATTTTTTTATTTTTTATTTTTCCCTTTTAATTTACTTTTAATTTTAATTTTAATTTCTTATTAATCTATTTATTTTATCTTCAATTATTATTTTTTTAATTATTTTTCTTTGATATTTTTTGGTTTCAACTTTTTTAATAATTTCTTTTATTAGGTGCATTCGTCTAGATCTTTTTTTTTCCTAGCCGAACCTCAGTTAGTTCTTCTTAGTTCTTCATATGCAAACTTTTCTTTTAATCGAACTTTAATGTGTAAGAAAAAATGTAAAGTTTGGTTCAGTTGAAGTTTTTTTTCCTGCTAACCGAACTTTTCTTTAAAAACATGTGTTGAGTTCAGTTACAACGCAATTTTTTTGTCCTAACCGAACTTTTCTCTGAAAACATATACATTGAGTTCAGTTACGTCGCAATTTGTTTTCCAAACTGAATTTTTCTCTGAAAATTTATATATTGAGTTCGGTTACATCGCAATTTTTTTTCTCCTAACCAAACGTTTTTTGTTAAAATATATATATTGAGCTCGATCATGTTGCAATTTTTTCTCCTAGTGAAGTCGGGTACGTCGCATTTTTTCCTTCTCAGTCTATAGTTGGTCAGTATATATATTCGTCTACGTCACAATGTTTTCTCCAAACTAAACTTTCTTCAATTTATTTCTTTTGAATTCCGTCAGAAAAAGAAAAGAAAACAAAAAAACAGTCGAACTCGGCTAAGAAAAAAAAAACTATCATTGCAAAACCTAATAAAAAAAATTTAAAAATTTAAAAAACTTAATATCTGGATGAGAAATTATTATTTTTTTGTAAATAAAGCATCTCATTAAAAAGACTAATGGTGGGTTTGGTTACAGAATTCACAATTTCCAGAATTTGTAATCCCACGGGATTACAAATTCTGAGATTCATGTAAATCCCTCGTATGTTTGGTAACTCAGTTGAGATTCCTAGGATTCATAAAATTTGATTGTGTTAAAGTCTATGTATTGTTTGGCATTGCCCTAAGAAGCTTAAAATTGTGTATATATGGGATTTAGACTAAAAAAAAGTGGGTCCATAAATCCCCTGATAAGTTTCCCTGCAAATCTTTGGGGGGGAGGGGTCGGACTCCATATGGAGGATTTGCTGGAAAAGTGAATCCCGTCGGAAACGTAATTCCATGGATTTGGGCAACCAAATGTAACGAGGGAAACGTAATTCCACCAAATCCCCGGGTACTAGTGGAAAATAGAAGTTCCGCGACCGCCAGAACAGGTCTTATATCCTAGTTAAACGACCTGTTTTAACTGTCTCTGAAGGGGTCGCTGATAAAGCGTCTTTTGTTTGTATGACCATAAGCCGTGGGTCTCTGAATAACGACCGATTTGAACCGTTACTATATGCGGACACATTATATCGGTCGTATATTTAAATTATAATATAAAAAAAAAGATTCAGATTGGCTGGAATGGCTGAATCAGATTGGATGGAATGGCTGAATCAGAAATAATATGATTGCATCAAATGAAACTCAACTTAAAGTCAAATGTAACCCAAACTCAAATTCAAATGAAACTTCAAATTAAAGTCAAATGTAACCCAAACTCAAATTAAACTCAAAAATGCAAAGTAAAGGTCCACCAAGTAGTGTCTTGACAAGGGGCATAGATCCTAGTGGTGGGACCCGAAGCACAACCAAATTGGGTGGCTCCAATTTAATTCTTTTCTTTGATGCTTTTTACCATAGATGACACCGTGTAATAATCACACATATCTCGGGTAAATTGCTTACCTGTGATTGAAATCATGTAGGTTCATACTCAAGACGAAGATGACATTCCCAATCATTTAAGATGCTTTGTTCTGTCCAACCAATTTCTGTAGGATAATCTTGTACTGCAATGAATACTCCGTCTTCTTGTTCACGAAAATGCATACTGCACAACTTAGAATTACATAAAATGGAACTCAGATATATACTAGTCAAAAATGTTGAGAACAGTCTAAGAATTTTGATTTTGCGCCAGTTGATTGGTGACCACTACTAATTCGTTTAGAGTTTATGAGGTCTACGATCTTACTGGAGTACCGTAACAGGGGTCACATGACAGCAACGAAAGACTAATCTCATGTACGTGACAGTAAAATAGACCAAGGTACATCGAATAGATGTAGCTAGTACTCTTTACTTTGTTTCTATAAATGGTGACATTAGCAGTTCTACGTGAGGTTGGCAGCAAGATCATTGTAGACAGAATCAGCAACTCGCACCACAGAGCCTACGACAAAACATCTCTTTCATTGTTTTGTCTTCAGCCAACCCCTTACACATAACAGCCTCATTGTAGCCATAGCTACAACAGCAACCATTGACCTCAATTGGCTTGTACCAACCTCCATACACTGCCTACAGAGCCATGTCTCACAGCTGAAAATAGCAGAGAACTGGTACTTCCTTGCTTCCATAAACTCAACTTACAAAACTCTGCCAAGCTCCCAACACAGACACCAGCAAGACCCAAAGAAAACATTCACAGCTTCCTCCTCTTGAACAACATCAATCGAACTCAAGCCAACCACTGTGACCAGCAAACTCAAATCAATTCCTTCTTTGGCAGAAAAACTTGCTTCTTCTCCGATCATTACAACTAAGAATTAATCAAATCCCATGGTACTCTTCCATCTTCTTGGTTCAGGTAATTTCGCAAACACCATATGAGCAGAAACTGATGGTGTTTCTGTCCATCGAGAAATCATCTTCTCCGGTTTTCCATTTCCTGCAAATTCAAGTTCAATCACAACCCAACATTCAAATTTCTTCCAAGACCCTTAAACTAGACTCAATCATCACCATTACTGACACAATCAACCACATCGACGCCTCTCATATCTGTACGGACGGAGAGAAGAGGGGATGAGATTTGGTTTAGGTGGTGTTTGACTATTAGCACACAGCACTTGAAAGAGCATTTGAAACTTAATATATCACTCATCACCAACAAAATAATTACCATATCCTAATCAACTGTCAAAACCAAATTGGTTATCATTTGACATCAACTGAGACAAAATTAGTTCAAAGTAAACCTATTACTCAATCTAAATCACAGATTAAAGAATTAAAGAACATGCTTGTATCCTTTCACATCTATTGAAACAAAATTAGTTAAAATTAAACCTATTACTCTGTTACCCAGTAATCCCTAATACATGATCCCTAGAATAAATCTAAAATAACAAACCCAACTTCAGTATCACGCATGAAAACAATTAACATCACCCAAATACACAAATCAAATAAAACTTATACCTGATGAAGATCTTTCTGCAACTTAAGTTAATTGAAGATCAGACTGAAATCAAACAAGAAACAAACACTGGTTAAAACCCAAAGAAGAAAATTCAACCAAAAAGCAAATCAAGTTAAAAGAAAAGAAAAAAAATTGAAACTCATATTGAAACCTTAACTGTACCTGATGAAGTTTGCAAAATCAAACCCTAACTACACTAAATAGATAGATCAACCAGAAATCCAAGAATAAATGAAAAAGGGTTAAAAACAAATGAAAAAAAAACAAATAAAGATAAAAGAAAATAAAACAAAGAAAACTTAAATTGAAACCCTAATTGTACCTGATGTTATTTGTAAAATCGAACCCTAACTGCACAAAATCCAGAGATGTGGAAGGTTGATCGAATTTCTATTAGCTTTCAGATAAACTAATTCATGGCGGAATTTCTGGTTCGTGTGGTGGTGTTGAGAGAGAAGAGGACTTTCAACCGAGCAAAAAAAAAAAAAAGAGAAGAGGACTTTCTGATGTGGCGAAGGAGATAAGATAAGTGAAGAGAGGGAAAGATATGTGAAGATATATATAGGCCGATAATCCCAAAGTTAGATTAAAAAAATCACAACCGTGCAAATTTCCAGCTCATAAAAGCATCAATTCTGAATCGCAGAACCAGGGTCGTTGAATTGGTAATTGGTTAAAGGATAGGATGATCAATAAATTTTCTTATTCAGAGACGGCTAATTAATTTCTCTGAATTTTTGCATTTTTTTTACCATATCAGCGACCGCTATATGTGTTCAACGGTCCAAATACCGTTAGTGAGGGTCTGTGATGTGGGTCACGGAAACCCCATTTTCCACTAGTGTGGACCCATAAATCTCATCTTTAAAATTCTACATTCAAACCCACCATAAGACTCCAGAAGAGACTGCAATGCAAAAGGAGTACTTCTAATATCGATCCACTGGCAGATTTTATAATATTAGACTTATCTACTAATAGTTGTTGTTGAATACATACAGGAGGGGTAGATTCACATAAAACAGTTGAAGAAGTTAAAGTTATAACAAATTTAGCTAAAATGTCTAGTACAATATTTCCTGATCTTGGAATTAAAAAAAAAACTCAAAAAGTTGTTGCATAGATGAGGTAATCCTCGCTTCTGTTTTCATTTAGATAAGCTTTGAAACGCATACGATAAGTCAAAGTTCTTTCCTCTAATAAGTGGGGGTTCTTTCCTCTAAAGTAGTTAAAAGGGGTTTCACAAATCCCCTTCAATGCCGAAGCTTGCTAGACAACTAGTTGGCCGACGCACCCCCTCTAAAGCCTCCGCTTCTTGAGGATCTCGAGGTTATTGACCGCCCGGTTGTTCCTTCTACTAAATTTCCATAATAATGACGATAAAAATGATTAGCCATGAAAGTCCCAAGATCACACTCGGAATTAGGCACTCTTTCTAAACCTCCTAACTTTTCCAAATCATCAACTTTGTAAAACTATGCAACACAACCAACTTCACTTTTACTATGCTTGTGCTTGATCTTCTTTTGTTAAGGGAATTGAATAACCTACCAAAAATTAAAAAATTGTCCCCTTCATAATTTCATAGTCCCAAAAATCATTCAAAATTATTTATAGAATATTGGGCTTGACCAAATTTTTAGCCCGGACTCGAAATTTTGTTCAGCCTCCTCGGGTCATCTAGGCCTACTGTACTTACGTACAATCGGTCAATTAGGTGGTACATATTTGCATCACTGTGCTTAGAGTAGGAAAGAACCAACGCTGTTGGGTTTACTCCTTATGGACCCAATAGTCCTCGTGAATAAAGCTTCACCCACTTGCACTTCAGCCTTATAAGTTTTCACCTTTGCTAACAACCAACACTTAGAAACAGCGGAAGTCTTAACAGCCTTCTTTCACTTCTCAAAACTCATCAAATGCACCCCATAATGCACCCAATTCATGCCATACTTTACCAACAACAATCAACCAACCAAAACACTTAGAACATGACACAATTAACTCTTTTATATTGCATCAAAAGGAAGAAATACAAAACTTTCCCACTTGGGGATTTACACGACTTGTTCACTCCTTGAACCAAGTCTAAGTCTTATAAAAATCTCATATTCACTTACATATGCAAACTTCACTCTCACATATGTTAGGCTAACTCTCACACATGCTAGCTACCTAATTTCCCATGCCTTTGGACTATTTATACAGTAGATTTGCTTTGACAAACTGCATAACTGTTACACACGCATGGAATGAACAGCCATGTGTCCCATCAGGTAGTTTCTATAACCGCCAGCCTTGCTTTTCAACCGCCACCTTTTGTGTTGTCAAGCCAACAGATGCCAACACTTGTTCTAGGTGGTTATGAACCTTCCACATGGTTATAAACTCCTTTATAACCGTTTTATCTTGTCTCACTTCATTGGCATGCTTATGAAGCTCGTAACCAACTTGTAACCGTCACTTGAGCCGTATTGCGCCACTTGTTGCGCCATACTGAATTCTGCCACGATCCAACATTCAGCCCTCTTGGACCTGCATTTTTATTACTCTAAGATAATGCACGAACACTCTTTAGGCTTTACTTGTCGAGGCCAACTCCTTAAGCTCACTTTAGTTACTCATGCGTCACGATACTTCACTTCGCCAATTAGCTTTGACAATAGCAACGCAACTCTTGCATTGCCAACTTGTTTGCATTGTTCAAGATTTGGACAGCCTTAAACTAATGCCACAGACAAAATATTGATCTATTCTACACTCTTGCATCATCCTTGAGTTTGGGCCAACTCAATTCCACGGATATGCCTTAATGCCAACATCGGATGTTGCATCTGTCACTTTGGCCTTGTCTTGCCTTCCTTCAATGAAGCCTTATTGTGTCAGTCAATAAGATTCATTCATTAGCCAAATATCTTTACAATGTAGCTCCACTCTTGTGCTTCATTGGCCCTATAGGGTTATGCCACTCTTGACACTTGACAGTCTATACAGTATACCGCTATTATGGCTTCGTAATGCGCCGTTACGGCGGAACACTGACTTGGCCTGCAACTCCGTGATGCGCCATTATTATGCGTCACTTGTAGCACCGTAATATACCTCCCCCACCTAATCCATTCAACGCCCTCGTTGAACGCAACCAAGTATACTCTACATACTTGTTCTTCGGCCTTGTACACTTCTGAGCCACTTAGAATTCAGCAAACTTATTTAGCATTCCTTCTTGCCAAAACTTTATGCCTAGTACCACATGCCACCACTTAGATTCATTGCTTTTCTATTGATCCTACCGAATTGTACTCGTTGTTTTCACGTTGCGCATACGTTACAACTCCCACTACAACCGTATATCAACACCCAAATGCAATTTCGAAACTCTTCTTGCCAATTCCCTGAATTGTACTTGAATTTCGCATGAATCATTTTCGCCTAAGTGTATGCACTGAGTGATTCTTCTCGATTTGATCATCATGATCATTGCCATCGCTTTCTGACTTTGCCTCTTGCATCTCACTCAATGTGACAAGGACTTATAAACGACTTGGCTTCATTTTCAATCAATTTTGTCGACGACCCGCCGTTGAACTGTTGTTCTTCACGCTCCTCATTAAGCACGTCACAAAGTGAGTAGGGGTTCTCTTTGCATTAGACACCCGAATTCAACACTTCATGCCTCACCAAATTCTGAATATGCAAACAACATTTAAGAACTCATTTCTATGAATGTGGCCACCAAGTATAAAATCTATACTTATGCCATTTTGCATACCCGAACTGGAATGGTGAGTTTTGTTTTCTTAACTTCCATGCAACAAAAATATTTAGTTACACAGCCCATTTAAAACTGTGACTAACTATCTCTTTGGACATATCATTAGCTAACCCTTTAGCTGTCCATATGCTATGCCTTCAAAGCCAATATGTCTCCAAATACTTCTTTGAACTGCATTGTTAATTGCCTGGAAAGTGTGTGTGTCTTTCTCTAAGGCCATGAGTTCTACCCAACTCATGCTTGTTGGTAAAATGATTTCTTACTTTCTGCATTGCTTGCACTGTCGCTTCCCATCTGCCGTCGTGCCATTCTGCAATCCCCAAACAGCAACATCATTTCTACGTCAACTAGGACCCCTGTCCTATGCTTTTCTTATTAGCTTTCAACTTGTCTTTCTATTGCATACGTTAGGCTAAGTATGCTACTTTGCAAAGATCTCCCCATGAACTAGTTTTACATCGTAAATAAAGAGGCAAGACTTTATAAACGAAAACACCCTCGTTCATTAATGCTCTTACATAACAAGACCATGTACCATTACATGATTGATCATCAACTAATCTCTTTGGAAAGCTAAAACTTCATTAACAAAGCAACTTGCTTACACCAAAGCAAAGTATGTACAAACTTAAAGACTCAAATAGAAGTTTGTACAACCAAACTCTACAACACGAGTTTGCATCAACCAACAACTCAAGCTACATAAAACAAGGCCACAAACACTCTTGTTTTGGCATTAAAATGTCGTCAATGGAGACAACAACACTTATTCTTGTTCTTAGCTTAGTTTCTTTCTTTTGTCGAAGTGAGCAAAACTTCACACAGCGTGGTCTCTTCCTTGAACCATCACTTCCCTCCATGAGTCTTGCTAGAATGACCCCCATAGTCATTCCCAACTGATACATTAAGGTGTGCTTTGAGTGGACAGCTTTTGCAATGCAAACCTTTGAAAATGAAACATCCCCTATACTTCCGGGCTAAAGGGAATAATTCATCTTCCTTCGGTTCATGCTTGCACTTACTTCCTATAGATTTTTCCTTCCTTTTGGCTTCACCTTCACATCTTTGCACATCTTCATTCGTTGTGCAACTAGTAAGCCCTATTACCGCTGGAATAGCCATCTGGATACTCTGGATTTTGCGCCTCTTAAGTTCAGCAATTACACTCGAACTTGCGCCACCCAGAAATTGGAACATCTGATCTTCTTCACTCATTCCACGTACTTCTTTCACCAATGCAAGGAAGTTTTCAGCATAGGCCTGTGGTGTACTCGTCATTTTCAGCCTACGTAAACTTTCTCTTGCATACCAAGCACCATTGCTCGGCCAGAACTGACATCTCAGTCCATCTTTCATGTCATCCCATGACATAGGATTGGCATAACCATCCGCTTCATCTTCTTGCAGCATAGTTCTCCACCAAACCTTTGCATCACCACCAAGGTAATTTCCTGCGAGATTTACTTTTTGTTCTTCCATAGTTCCATTCGCTTCAAAGTATGTATCAACGTCATACAAGAAATTCTCAATTTCTCTAGCATTTCTGGAACCTGCGTAAATTCTTGTCTCGGAGACTCGATTTGAGCTTTCTCCATGCACGTTTGCCCCTACAAACATGCCGTTACTGATTAACCCGCGAATGCCTGCCACTTCCTATGACATTTGTTTAGCATGGCTTGTTAGTATGGTCTTTATATCACTAAATTGCACCTTCAATTCAGTCACTTCAGCATTGGTTTCACAATTTAACAAGGTTGCATCGGACACCTTGTCCTCGACTACACCAACCCTTTCGTCAAATTCTTTAAACCAATCTGATGTCCTTCCTTCAAGTAGGTCTAGCCTGCCCTTATCTTCAGAAACAAGAGGATTTACAAGGCTATCACAGCCCATGTCTATGAAAAAATCATCAAGATTACTGCCATACTCCTCAAGTTGATCAAACGTACCCGGTAGTTCTTCGTCGATCATCATGCCATTAGAATTCATTTCTAATGCAATATTCTGAAAATAATGCGCCACTTACTTTCTCACAGGAAAATAGCTTTAGAGGGAAAGAATCACTAGTGTATTATCCAACAAATATACTCGAACTGTGCACCAAACCTGGCTCTGATACCCGAATTGTCAAACCTTCAAACGCCCTAGGAAGTTTCTGAGAAAGTGTAACCCGGCAGCACAATGGTTCTGTGAATAAAGCTTCACCCACTTGCACTTCAGCCTTATAAGTTTGCACCTTTGAAAATAGCCAACACTTCAGGTTAACAGCGGAAGTCTTAACAGCCTTTTTTCACTTCTCAAAACTCATCAAATGCACCCAATTCATGCCATACTTTACCAACAACAATCAGCCAACCAAAAACACTTAGAACATGACACAATTAACTCTTTTTATTGCATCAAAGGGAAGAAATACAAAAATTGCCCACTTGGGGACTTACACAGACTTGTTCACTCCTTGAACCAAGTCTAAGTCTTACAAAAACTCTCATATTCACTCACATATGCAAACTTCACTCTCACATATGTTAGGATAACTCTCACACAGGCTAGCTACCGAATTTCCCATGCCTTAGGACTATTTATATAGTAGCTTTGCTTGGCCAAACCGTGCATAACCGTTACACACGCATGGAACAGCCATGTGTCCCATCAGGTAGTTTCTATAACCGCCATCTTTCTTTTCAACCGCCACGTTTTGTGTTGTCAAGCCAACAGATGCCACATCTGTTATAGGTGGTTATGAACCTTCCACATGGTTATAAATTCTCTTTATAACCGTTCTATCTTGTCTCACTTCATTGGCATGCTTATGAAGCTCGTAACCAACTTGTAATCGTCACTTGAGCCGTATTGCACCGCTTTTTGCGCCATACTGAATTCTTCCATGCCCCAACATTCATCCCTCTTGGCCCTGCATTTTTATTACTCTAAGATAATGCACAAACACTCTTTAAGCTTTACTTGTTGAGGCCAACTCCTTAAGCTCACTCTAGTTACTCATGCGTCACGTATACTTCACTTCGCCAATTAGATTGACAATAGCAACGCAACTCTTGAATTGCCAAATTGTTTGCATTGTTCAAGCTTTGCCAGCCTTAAACTAATGCCATACACCAACTCTTGATCTATTATACACTCTTGCATCATCCTTGAGGTTGGGCCAACTCAATTCCACTGATATGCCTTAATGCCAACATCGCATGTTATATCTGTCACTTTGGCCTTGTCTTGCCTTCCTTCAATGAAGCCTTATTGTTTCGGTCAATAAGATTCATTCATTAGCCAAATATCTTCACAATGTATCTCCACTCTTGCGCTTCATTGGCCTTATAGGGTTATGCCATTCTTGACACTTGATAGTCTATACAGTATACCGCTATTATGGCTTCGTAATGCGCCATAACGGCGGAACACTGACTTGGCCTGCAACTCTGTGATGCGCCATCATTATGCGTCACTTGAAGAACCATAATAGAAGGCCAGTAGGGTGGCGCGGCATGAAGGGCCATGGTGAGGCGTGTTTAGCATGGCGCGGCTAGCTTGGATAGGTGCATGACCAAGCTAGGGATAAAGTTATGAGGAGAGTTTATACGGCCAGGATTTGCTCCTGGGATTGAAGGGCAACCGTTTGATGGGCGGCATGGCTTCAATTTGGTTTAGAAACCCTAATTGGTTCCCTTCACTAGAACCGCTACAGAATTCTAGTACGAACTCGGATTTCGATGGTCCGCCACTCAAATAAACCGGAAAAGAATTTCCTATCTCCTTACGCGTGGATATTTAGGTTTTGAACTCGTTTTGGGGGGGTTGGCAAAACAGCTCGAAAGAAAGACTCAGGAAGATTTCATGAGGGACAATAGCATGGCCAAGCTATCATGGCATTCCTCGGCGTAGCTAGGTTGGCATATGGGGCCAAAGGTTTTCCATGGGTGCATGGCGTGTCTAGGGCAAAGTTATGGCGCAAATATCTAGGGCTAGGTATGGCTGGAATGATTTGCCATCGGTAAACGAGATGTGGCTAGCATGGCTAGGGCCATGGCATGGTGCAATTGGCATGGCACGGCTAGCTTGGGATAGGCGTGGCTGGCATGATTTTCCATTGGCACACGGGGTGCAGCTAGCATATCTAGGGCCATGGCATGGTATAATTGGCATGGCGCGGCTAGCTTGGGCTAGGCGTGGCTGGCATGATTTTCCATTGGCACGCGGGGTGCGGATAGCATAGCTAGGGCCATGGCATGGTGGAATTGGCATTGCGCGGCTAGCTTGGGCTAGGCATGGCTGGCATGATTTGTCATTGGCACGCGGGGTGCGGCTAGCATACCTAGGGACATGGCATGATGTAATTGGCATGGCGCGGCTAGCTTGGGCTAGGCGTGGCTGGCATGATTTTCCATTGGCATGCGGGGTGCAGCTAGCATAGCTAGGGCCATGGCATGATGCAATTAGCATGGCGCGGCTAGCTTGGGCTAGGCATGGCTGGCATGATTTTCCATTGGCACGCGGGGTGCGACTATCATGGCTAGGGCCATGACATGGTTCAATTGGCATGGCGTGGCTATCTTGGGCTAGGCATGGCTAGCATGATTTTCCATTGGCATGCAGGGTGCAGCTAGCATGGT
The DNA here is from genome assembly GCA_023529315.1 of Papaver bracteatum. Classification (NCBI taxonomy): domain Eukaryota; kingdom Viridiplantae; phylum Streptophyta; class Magnoliopsida; order Ranunculales; family Papaveraceae; genus Papaver; species Papaver bracteatum. The sequence continues at coordinate 915,824 of JAJJWX010003238.1, read as the reverse complement.
TGGCATTCTTTGGCGCAGTAGGGTGTGGCTGGCATTTTTTGGCGCAGTAGGGTGTGGCTGGCATGATTTTCCATTGGCACACGAGATGCGGTTAGCATAGCTAGGGCAATGGCACAGTGCGATAGGCATGGCGCGGCTAGAATGATTTGCCATTGGCACGCGAGGTGAATTAGGGTTTGGTTTGTCGTAACCCTAATTTGAAAAAATATACCCTAGTAATTATTAGGGACATATTAATATCTTTTATTAATGCGCCTAGTAAATGCTTGTTTTAAGTGTCTGCTAAGGTTTAGCGTTTACAATTTTAACCCTAAACTAAAGACCACCATTAATATTAAGTCCCCTGCTTAGCTCGGAACAGGTGCCTTGTTGCGGGGTAAGCATATGATGGTGACATATTACGTAAATCATTGCAAAGATGGTCAGGAGAGTCTGACTAACCTTTTAAGTGGTAGGGCAAGTTTTTTTTTCCATGTTGGTGGCCCTTGCAAAGGGGGAACGGTCTCAGAAGGCGGAGCAGGTGGGTAGATTTAACTGAAAGGGCCGAGAGGAGACATGGTCTTGGCCACGACAATGGTATGGTGGAGCATGCGGGGGAAGCTAGGCATGGTGGGGCCATGGCAAGGTGAGGCGAGGTCTGGCACGGTGCGGCTTTAGCAGCAGGGGGAGCCACGACAATGGCGTGGGCTTTCTTGAGCGCGGGACCGGTTTCATCTTTTCCCTTCTTGGCTCAAAATTGGAAATCCCCTCTTCGTTCAAACTCATACATATAATGTCCATATAAAAGGAGGACCTGCTTCCCCTATTTACGCTTATCCATTCTTCCCAGCCACGCGACAATAGTAGAGAGGAGCAGACGAGCAAATTCTAGGTATGTCTTCAAACACTTTTCTTTTTCTTTTACCTCTCTCTTTTTTTGTTGTTGGTGTAAACCCTAGGTGTAGGCGCTCCTTTTCACCACCCTGTAGAAATATTGGCATGAATCCTAGGTATTTTTTCCCTGGCTTGTCGTGGAACCTAGGCACGAGTATCATAGTAATGTTGACCTCCCTTGCAAGGTAGGTGCGTAATAGCAATGGCCTTGTCTTCTCACGAAACCCTAGTTTTAGGGGTTGCTCCTCATTGTGGCCGTGTGTACGGTTTCCCTGGTGAGTCATTCCTCCTCGGTTGGACAAGAATTCTATGCCATAGGGTGCGGCCTTGAAACAAATTGACTTGCATCTTGGGTGAAAATAAATTTTGTGCACCTTCTGTAATAACGTCCCATTGCATTGCTCCATTATAGTTGTTCGAGAAAAATCATCGTTATGATGTCACTTGAGGAGAGTTCTGCGAAATATGTTGGTAACTCCAAGCCGAACGTGGTTGATGAGTTTTTCACGATCATCTCCGCTATGAGGAGTCCCCTTAAGCATGTGCCGCTACTTCTGACCGGCCTGGAGAGTGAGGGAGGGGATCGTTCGGTTCCTCCTGAAAGTGTGATACGTTTTTGTCTTCATAGGGGACATTATTTTGCTTACTTTATCGATTTCAGGTCCCAGTGAGTCCATTGCGTTCTTTCGAGAGATGTATGCGATTCATGACGAGCCAAGAGCATTTAAGAACTAATTTGGCGAAGGTGCAGATCATTGATGCTGTTGTGGCTTCCGCAGTGCTTCATATTAGGAGAGATATTCCAGGTTTGGTCACTTTCATTTCCATATGGTGTCCGGACACCCATACAGCCGTATGTAGATGGGGTGAAATGACTATTTCCTTGGAAAGCATGGCTGCACTGCTGAATCATCCCGTAGTTGGAAACCTTCATGTTAAGCTGTCCGCAGATGAAGAAGAGATGCATGACGCCCTGGTAGCAAAATCAAAAGGATTCGTTCGGAAAAAAAATGAGACGAAGTGCTTCTATGACTGGTGGGTGTCTTAGTGGTTTCCTAACACATTAGAGTGGAATCATAAGAACGGTACACTTCACGTTGCGGCGTTCTTGGACCTTTGGGTATCCAGAGATATTTTTGATGACGGCTCGGGTAAGAAAGAGATAAGACATGGTCTTATTAAGTTTTCCATAAAATTGGCAAAGGGTGTCGTTCTCCCTATTGGTGGTCTGTTTCTTGGCTCTTTGTATGCACACTTGGATCAACTAGTTTCGGACATGCGTGCTTCAAACGGCTATATAAAAGTTTATTCCTATGTTCATGCCGCCTTTCTCCAAGTGTGGCTATGGGAGCACTTCGAGAAGTATGCCCCAAAACGTTGACTTTACTCCCAGAGTCTTGGGGTGGCTCGATGATACTGCGCTGGCTGAACAGGAACCCCAAGACTGGTTCGAACCTGATTGGACCTCTTGACAGCTCGCACGCAGTTAATTTTCGTCCGTGGACTCCAGTGCATGGGTCCATAACCCAGGTTTCCACCTTTGCTCCTTCTCCAAACATGTCTTTGACTTCTGATAAAGAGGACCCGAGTGTCGGAGAGATGGTGTTCATGCGGAGCTGCATGCCTGGTCACGTGCCCTCTTTCTTCCAAGGCTCTTGTAAAGCAACCTCTTACAATATCGATAGAGCGGCTCGGAACATGGGCTTCGATTAGGGGGTCCCACTTATTCGTCATCCAGCTGTTCCGAAAATCCCTTTGCCGACTATTCTTGATGCCAGTGCTCTCGTGTCGGGTAAAATTCTCCCTTTCTTTCTTGCAGAACGGAATCCATCAACAACCTCCAAGTATAACGTATTCTGGCAGAGTGAATTCCTCATCATCGAGGGATTTGTGAAAGGCGTAGTGAAGAACACTCGTGGTAGGCCTTCTGCCTAGATTTTAGCAAAACATCCGTTGTTGAGGAGTAATCCTTTAACCAAAAGGAAATCTATTGGCCTGGTCGTGGATAATCCCCAAGTGAAGGAGAGGAGGTCCAAGAGTCGTGCTGGTGGTCTTCAGTCGGACTCCACGATTCTACCGACTTTTAGTTCGTCTAATATGAGGGTATGTACGTCCCTCTTCTTGATTTGAACTCGGAACGTCTATATTTTTGTTCTTTTTCTGAGAATACGCTCTTGTATTCCGTCCATGGCCTCGGTAGCATGAACGCCTTTGCCAAACCTGCGAGCGGTCAAAAGGTGTCATTTTCCGAGACTGAGAGTAACGTCGTCGAGCCTACCCTTAGTGATGAAGAATCCGAGAAGGATGAAAGTTCTGAGTCTGGCGATGGTGAGGGTAGTTCTTCTGACAACAGTGCTGAATCTTCCTCTAGTCAGTCTGAAAGTGAGGTGAGTCTTCCCCATGTTTTCTTCGCCCCCCCCCTCCTTTTTTTTTTTTTTTGCAGCAGACTAAATCTTGATTTATTATATTTTTTTAAGGAGGAAACCGCTCTTGAGGATGATCTTGAAGGGGAAGACCACCAGAACGAAAACGTAACCATATTCCCTACTGTGAAAACTGCACCAGCCAGCCATTTGAACATGGAAATTCATTGTCTTGAGGGCGCCGCCGAGACTCAGGTGGAGGAGGGTGCTTCGGGGGGTGAAATTATAGTTAGGGATCTCCTGTCAGTTGTTGGTTCAGTTGCAGGCGCCATCTTTGACCCTTTATACTTGGTCCCTTTCCCAGGCCATGTGCTAATCGGAGGCTTCAGCGTACCAGCTAGATATGCGACGTTATACACCATGATCTAGGAGAACTATGGTCATATCGCCACGGCTAAGAAGATCACCAGTCGACATGCGTTGGTCAAGCGTGTGGAGGAGGCCTTGTCTTCGATCGATAAAATGCGCAACTTGACTGGTTACACGGTTTCTGAGGATATAATCTCGAGCTGGAAGTTCCATCGTGACATGTGCATGGGCTTCGAATTCAACATTCCTTGGTTTGTTGAAGGTCTTTCTGATGCTGAAAGGTTGCTGGGCGAAACAGTCGAAGGTCCATCCGTGGACATGGTGAAGAAGCAAGAAGCATAATTCAAGAAATTGCGCCGGTAATTAAAATTGAAAAGGGCGGCTCTCTAGAGCACAAAGGATGCCTTTTCCAAGAGGATCAAGCTGTTGTTGGAAGACTTTCCTTGAATGTATATCTATCTTCTGGACCTCTTACCTTTATATTTTTTATTTTGAAAGGAAAAAGAGATGCTGGGTTTGTGGTTTTGATTTTCTAGTTTTCTGGGGTTAATAGATAAATGCTACCTTGAAGGTTTTGGATTTTTTGAATGAGATGTTTAGAATTGAATTGTTTAGGATTATTTATTATTGTGATTGAAAGTGACATGGTCATCCCATAAAAACCATGGAACCGTGTGTTGGTAGGTGACATGGGGTAAACTATGCATCTTGTCTTGAAAACTTGAAATAGAAAACCACGTATCTCGTCTAGGTAAGACTTACTTGGTTTTCAGGTCTCCTGATGAATAGTGAACCTTCCAGGTGTAAGACCGAGTTTATGGGAAACACCATCATGGAAAGTCCCCAGTCGTTACTGAGCTGTCTAACAACCGAGCCGTTGACCCTTGGGAGGATATTGTCTTCTTCTATCCCTTGGGAAGTCCCCAGTCATCCCTTGTCGTGTCATGACTGATAATCAAGCCGACGGGTAACTGAGTCGGAGTGAGTCGCCTTCTCCTACCATCTCGGCGCCTAGGTCGAAAAACGAGATCGACAGTCAAAAATTGACATTGTGATAGATAGATCAATCCTCCCGCTGTGGTCTCCAATTGTTTATGGGTGAAAATAGTTCCTACCGTTTTTGGTAATTGCAGGTGTGAAGGATAGAAACAGTTTAAACCCTAAACAATATACTGCAAGGGAGTACTTTTAAGTTTGAGAGATCAATCTGTACAAGTCCGGCCTAAACCAAGAAATGGTCGTTCCAGACTTGCTTCGGTCACAAAGTGGAGGAGAAGGGATGGTTTAGGGAGGGAAGCGAAGAGAGTGTTGAGACTAGAATAATTCTAGAGTAGCACTTGACTTGTATCATAAGGTGAAATCTTTGGGAAAGCTAGCAAGAGTTGCTTTTCTGAGTGCAGTGTTTTTCTCCTGACCAAGAACCTGTGTTCTGGTAGAAATAGGTAAGCCTATTTATACAAGTCAAGAAAAAAACTTACTCTGGCCTCATAATAATAGGAAACGGGTGAGTTAAATGGGAAGAGGTGGTAACGCCTGGCATTGATGGGATTTAATAGAATTGATGTCCATTATGGAGGAGCGTTTCACCGTTGCTTCTTTCATTTACTGACCGCCTTACTCCCATTACACTATCTTGAAACAGGAATTTGTATATGCCGCACGCTATAGACCACCAAACCAAAACCCTAATGAGCATCCCCCAGTTTGTGTTGATGTCTCGAAGGTTTTGGAAGACATTCAAAACGTTATTTTGGCTTGGCAAGTCGAGCTTTGGGAACTTGCTAGCCAGGTGACCTTCGAAGATTGAGATGTTGCATATTAAAAGGAGGGGCAACCGTTGATCATTGCACTCCTTTGATTTGGTATCCATGTAGTGAGGTCCAAAAGGGTGGCCCGTCTAGGGTGTGTTCAGACTTGGCATGAGGAGCCAAGGGTTTGCCATGGGCGCTAGGTGCGCGACCAAGATATGTTTTCGGGTCTAAGGTCGTGAGGGGACTTTAGATGGCCAGGATTTTATCCTGGGATTGAAGGGAAACCGTTGATGCTCACCTGTATTCGATTTGGTATCCGCATGAGGAAGGCCAATAGGGTGGCACGGCATGAAGGGCCATGGTGAGGCATGTTTAGCATGGCGCGGCTAGCTTAGCTAGGTGCGTGACCAAGCTAGGGATAAATTCATGAAGAGGCTTTATATGGCCGGGATTTGCTCATGGGATTGAAGGGAAAACATTGATGGGTTTCTGGCTTCAATTTGGTAGCCGCATGGGGAAGGCCAGTAGGGTGGCGCGGCATGAAGGGACATTATGAGGCGTGTTTAGCATGGCGAGTCTAGCTTGGCTAGGTGCATGACCAAGCTAGGGATAAAGTCATGAGGAGACTTTATAGGCCAGGATTTGCTCCTGGGATTGAAGGGAAACCGTTTGATGGGCGCATGGCTTCAATTTGGTTTAGAAATCCTAATTGTTTCCCTTCACTAGAACCGCTACAGAATTCTTGTACGGACTCGGATTTCGATGGTCCGCCCTTCAAATCAACCAGAAAAGAATTTCCTATATCCTCACGCTGGGATATTTAGGTTTTGAACTCGTTCGGGGGGGGGGGGGCAAAACATCTCGAAATCAAGACTCAGGAAGATTTCATGAGGGACAACGGCATGGCCAAGCTATCATGGAATGCCTCGGCGTAGCTAGGTTGTCATATGGGTCCAAAGGTTTTCCATGGGTGCATGGCGTGGCTAGGGCCAAGTTATGGCGCAAATAGCTCGGGCTAGGTGTGGCTGGAATGATTTTCCATCGGCACACGAGACGTGGATAGCATGGCTAGGGCCATGGCATGGTGCAATTGGCATGGCGCGGCTAGCTTGGGCTAGGTGTGGGTGGCATGATTTTCCATTGGCACGCGGGGTGCAGCTAGCATAGCTAGGGCCATGTTATGGTGCAATTGGCATGGCGCGTCTATCTTGGGCTAGGCGTGGCTGGCATGATTTGCCATTGGCACGCGGGGTGCGGCTAGCATAGTTAGTGCCATGGCATGGTGCAATTGTCATGGCGCGGCTAGCTTGGGCTAGGCGTGGCTGACATGATTTGCCATTGGAAACTGGGGTGCGGCTAGCATAGCTAGGGTCATGGCATGGTGCAATTGTCATGTCGCGGCTAGCTTGGGCTAGGCGTGGGTGGCATGATTTGCCATTGGCACGCGGGGTGCGGCTAGCATGGCTAGGGACATGGCATGGTGCAATTGGCATGGCGCGGATAGTTTGGGTTAGGCGTGACTGCCATGATTTTCCATTGGCACGCGGGGTGCATCTAGCATGGTTGGCATGCTTTGGCGCGGTAGGGTGTGGCTGGCATGATTTTCCATTGGCACACGAGATGCGGTTAGCATAGCTAGGGCCAGGGCACGATGCGATTGGCATGGCATGGATAGATTAGGCTAGGCGTGGCGTGGCGGCATGATTTGCCATTGGCACGCGGGGTGAATAAGGGTTTGGTTTGTCGTAACCCTAATTTGAAAAAATATACCCTAGTAATTATTAGGGACATATTAATAGCTTTTATTAATGCGCCTAGTAAATGTTTGTTTTAAGTGTCTGCTAGGGTTTAGCGTTTTACGATTTTAACCCTAAACTAAAGACCATCATCAACAAGAGTTTATGGAGTTTTCTAGACTTTTAGATAGCCAAGGAGAGCTTGTTGAGAATGACGATAAATTGGAGTGGAGTTGCAATCCAAAAGGTAAGTTTTCGGTTAGTTCTTGCTAAGCTTGGGTGATGCATGATCAGGCACAGAGTATTCCTCTTACATTTCCTTCTAATTATGTTTGGAACAAGACAATTCCTCCTAAAATAAGTTTTTTTGTTTGGGCTGCTGCTAATAGAGTTGTTCCTAGTCTATCCATGTTGTCAAGAAGGGGTATGACTGTTGTGAATCTATGTGCTTTCTGCAATAACAGTGAGGAATCAGTTGAGCATTTGTTTCTTAACTGCTCTTTCATTAGGCAAATTTGGGACCATTTTTTTACAGCAACTGGATTTTGGTTGGGCTCACCCAACAACAGTTATGGAATTCTTGTGGAAGTGGAAATTGAAGATTTCGACCAAGCGTTTTATCTTTCTGAGATATTGTTTTCTGTTCACGATATGGTGGGTAGTGTGGTTGGAAAGAAATGCTATTTTAATAGCAAAGAAACATGGTCGAAAAACTTTACGCTTTCTTATTATTGATATCAAGTTGTTGTTGTTTAGTTGGTCTATTAATGTTGATTCTTTTAAGAACATCAAACTTCATGATTTCATTTTCCATTAGGTGAATTTGTTTAAGGAGTAATTGTTGTAAACTCTCTATTCATATTTCTCTGTGTATCTTCAAAGGGTGCTATCTTGTCACTCTTTCTCTTTTATTTAATCTTATATCTTGCCTTTTTCAACAAGAAAAAAAACCTGAAACTGATCCAAAATTATTTTCTGTTTTCTGTAACTTGTCTGAATTCTTTTTGTTTCTTGTCTGACACTACATAAGCTTTCCAAAATGATAGATAGCCCCCAGTTTTTTACACTTTTGCAGTTCGAGAATGATAGATAGCCCCCTATCTTGTCTGACTGGCTACTTTATGCAATTTAACAGTTTTACCACTCTACAAGTAAGCTTTCACACTTTTGCAATTCGAGAAAAAAGCAAGAAGGACATTAAGGTTAACTGGCTACTTTATGCAATTTAACAGAAAATTCAAACATAAGATGTTTTCTAAAGGTCTATAAGCCATTAATTTCATTGCAAATTAACTTTGAACTTTCAGAGAGGACGGAAAAAAAAAAAAAACTAATACTGCTACTGCTACTATAGCTTGACTAAACAATACTGAAAATACTAATTAAAACCGATCTAATGTCTAGTTAACACACTTGACTTAGTAATCCAGCAAGCAGGGTATCTTCACCTATTTCTAGATAGGTCTCCATATCTGATTCGGAGAGTAACCCATATATATTCTCTCGCACGTCATCCTTCTCGGCAATCAGCTGAGCCTCTACCTTTGTCATCACATTCCTGAGTACCCACATCTTTGATTTTGTTGCACGTAAATGCTGACCATGCTGCAGCATTTCAGTTTTAACATTCTGCATCCCGCACATCCCTTTTATCACGTGTTCAAATCGTTCTCTCAGCCATCCAATATTAAACTCAAATTTTTCAGCCATTGATATCATACCTTCCCACCTCTCAATCAACTCGGATGATAAATCTATATAATGGCACTCACGCATATCTGTGATAGAACTCATCAACTCTTTAACCACCATAACAAGGATTGGATACGATGCTATTGGCATAACCTTGGTAGTAGGAATATGTCCATATTTCAACCATATCTCCTTATATAGCGGCACTTGTGTCTTCAAAACACTAAAACCTCCAACATCTTCAAATTCATGCTTGTCATCACAAAAACCAACCTTGTCGTAATGTTGTCCTTCTTCAAAGGGTTGTCCAGCACCTGGATACCTTATTGGTTGTGTGCTAGTGTTCTCTTTCTTTGCAACCAGGTTTGGGTTTTGATCACTCGCATCTCCCGCAATATCTACGTCATCTTTTTTTGTGTCCTTGTCGCTTGCAGCAGCCTCATCATTCTTCTGGTTGATCCCCTCCCTTCCATTACCCTCGTTTAAATTTTCATCAGGTTTCATCCTACAAGTAACCTCAACCTCAATAATACAAGTGTCATTCACGAGATATCCCTTTTCAGGGTCATGGAGTTCATTAAGAGGCATGAATTTTGTCCAACCACTCCAACCCCAGCAGTTAGTACGGTTTTGGGGTAAAAGTAATTTTGTTCCTTCTGCAAAACCCAAAAAGAAGATTTATAAGGTAAAACATGTAATTTAGCAGACAAAAAATTATAATATCAGCAAGATAAATAATACAGTACCAAGCTTTTTTGTGTTCCTGGGATCAAATCGACTAGTAACAGCGAAACTGAATTTGGCTTCCACCGGTTTGGTCAACCGGATGGGCATAAGTTCCAGTGTCAGGTCTTCATAAACTTCCTGCAATCCCTTGGGATAAATCTTCACAGCCCTATTAGTGAAAACATAACAGAATTAATCAAAGCAGAAGATTAATAATTCTTTGAAAAGAAAAGTAATTAAATACATGCATGATATACCATTTAATAGAACCAGCAGAAAAAACATCAGATTCATGTCCTTCATGAGCATCCAACTTTGAAAAATTCTGAATGATCCAAATAAATTTAGTAGATGAATACGAAGCAAGGTCCCTTATTTTTGATGCCATTATCAAAGAATAAGAGCAGTATAACTAGAATAGAGAAGAAGAGAAAGAGCCGGAGAGCTCTTATTCATCCAATAAAACTTGGAACTAAACCCTAGTTACATATATTGACTATATGTGTATCACCGGCTAAACCTTTTTGAGGGCAGCCAATTTTTCAGCTAGGGTTAGTGTTTCTTGGGCAGCCAGTTTCTCCGTTAGGGTTAGTGTTTTGTGAACAGCAAGTTTCTCGGTTAGGATTATGATTGGCAAATATAGCCAAATTAAGAACTACAGTTAAATTAAGAATTTCATTAATTAGACTAAGAAATATGGCCAGATTAGTAAATCAATAAATAAGTTAGGTTAAGTTAAGTTGGGCTAAGGTGAATCCTAACTTATTTAAATTTGGTAATTTTGGTGGTCCTTTGTAACTTGTCCTTTAGGCAAACGCATTTCCTTTTTATAGACTAGGTACGTACATATATCAACCTTTTATTGCTGTAGGCATTTTCTTCGGTTTAACATAAAGAAGACGTTCAAAGTCAAAACTTGGTGTCATTTTTTTTTACCAATCCACCCCGATTTTGCTTACTGGTTCAAACCCAAAGCTCTTTAATTTAAAAGAAAAAAACAATCTACCTACAGAAGAGTATCGAGAAATTTGCCGATATCTATAGACGGGTTCAGTATTGTTGATAGGTAACAAGATACTAGAATATACACATTTATTTTTGGTATCGAGAAATTTGCATAGAGAACCACAAGAAACGACATGGTTTAGCTACTCTAAATGTCTGTAAGTGAGACGGGCCAACAGAAACATTGGACTTGAATTGGCGCAGTGGAAGCACTGAAGAATGTGATTTTTAAACAACCATGAACAAAGAAATGAAACCAAAAGATTTGTCAACAATTTCGTCAAATAGCAAAAGAAAAAACTCTATAGAAGCCACTATAATGTGTTGGAATATTTTCAATTGCGCTGCGAAGGGGGGTCCTGGGGGGCGTAGCCCCCCAGGCTGTGGTCGATATGTCTTTGGATATGCAATTGTTTGGACAGTTGGAAAACGTTTCCAGAAAATTCTAAATTCAACAGACAGTGTCTGTTGATGAAGAGACGCATCTCTTTGTGAAGAGAAACATGTTGGTGAAAAGACATGTCTTTTCCCAACAGATGCAAAAACCCCTATAAGTAGCATCTCCCAAACCCATTTCGAAATCATCTCTTGAAAACCCTTTCTCTGTTTTCTCTCTTCTTCTTCTAAGGGGTGCAAACCTTGAATCCAATTTCCGATTGTAGGGCTTTCATTGTATCCTGAAGGCAGTATTTCACATACCTGTTGCAATTGCCAATTCGTTGGAAGGGTAGAAATATTTGTCTAAAAGAAATCACCAGAGCCTTGAAAGCTTTTGAGTACAACCACAGTTTGTTTGTGTTTCATCTCCATTGCAGCCCAGAATTTCCAACATTTAAGACATTTCTTCTCATTAATTGCATCAGGAAGATGATTTCATGTGTCGTGGACATATTTTGAATGCCCTGGAAACTTCTGTTTACAATGCACATCGGAGTATTGCGACTGCAAAGGGATTGTGGACTGCGCTTGACAACAAATACAAGATTTCTGAGGCAAGCAACAAGAAGTTCCTGACTTGCAACTTCATGGATTTTAAGATGGTTGACAGTAAGTCAGTCATTGCCCAGGTCAGTGAATTTTTACTCATTGTTAATCATCTTAAGGATGCTGGATATGAACTTCCTCCTGGGTTTATTGTTGGTGTTATTATTTCTCGTCTTCCCCCTTCCTGGAATGGTTATAAGAATAAACTTAAGCATGCTGAGACTGACTATGATTTAGAGGCCTTACAGCGTCATATTCGCATAGAAGAGGACTCTCGTAAACGAGAATTTAAGGATAGTCCACAGTCTGGAAACCATTCTAAGGTAAATAGCGTAGAGACACCAAATCCTTTGAAACCTAAGAATGATACCCAATTTAAGAAGAAGAATCATCCCAACAAGAAGAGTAAAAAGAAGGGCAATTGCTACTTCTGTGACAAACCCGGCCATTTTGCTCGTGATTGTCGTCTCAAAATGAAACAACAGCAGAACCAGAAAAAGGAGGCAAATATATAGACTCATAGGTCGTCTTGAATCCAGCCTTCATAACAAGGTCGCCGGAAACAAGGTTCTTTATCATGTCAGGGACATGTAATACATTAGTAAGAGTAACGGTCTTTCCCTAAGTAAACGAGAGTTCAACAGTGCCTTTTCCAATGACTTTGCTGTGTTGTCCGTTTGCGGAGACAACTTCGTTTCCTTCTCCACTAACCGGTTCATAAGTCTTGTAAAGATTTCTATCCTTACATATGTGGACGGTTTCACCATTGTCGTACCACTATCCACTCCCAGTTTCAGCAACAGCATTGGCGCCTTGCACTACAATCACAAGATTGTCATCGACTAATAAGTTTGTATTGTCCAAAAATGGTGTGTTTATTGGACAAGGATATTCTTGTAATGGGATGATTAAGCTTAATATAATAAATAATGGTTCTGCTTATATTGTTGACTCTATTAATCTATGGCATGGTAGATTTGGTCATATAAATTATGGTTAATTGCATGCTTATAAGTTCTAGTTTTCCTAATTCTTTGTGGGGTGAAGCTATGTTGTCTGCATGTTATATTTTGAATAGGGTTCTTTTGAAAAAGAAAAATGTTTCTCCTTATGAGTTGTGGTTTAAAAGGAAACCAAACTTGAAGAGACTTAAAGTCTGGGGTTGTTTGGCATATGTTCGAAAGCCTGATCCTAAAAGACCAAAACTAGGAAACAGGACTTCTAAATGTGCTTTTGTGGGATACTCTCTTAATAGTATCACCTACAGATTTTTAATCCTTGATACTTTCGAGATTATAGAATCTGTAGATGTGGAATTCTTTGAGAACTTAAATAGGAACAGTTCTCAAATGCAACCCATGGAGAATTCATTGTTACCTAGTCTAGAATCTGAAGAGACTAATTAGAATGATGATCATTCTATTCCTACTCAAGACATAGAGGATATTTCTGAACCCATAGAAGATATTGAACCTAGAAGGAGTAAGAGAGCAAGAAAAGAGACAAGTTTTGGTCCAGACTTTATAACATATCTTGTAGAAGGTGATAAGAATACAATTCTTAATATTACCAAATATGTTGCGCATGTTGATGATGACCCTAAAACTTATGCTGAGGCTATGAGTTTCAAATATGCTAGTTTTTGGAAAGAGGCTATCAATGATGAAAAGAATTCTCTTTTGACCAACGGTACTTGGATATATTGTGATTTACCTCCAGGCGTCAAGCCTATTGGATGTAAATGTATTTTTAAGAGAAAGATGAACGCCGATGGTTCCATTGATAAGTTCAAAGCCAGATTAGTTGCTAAGGGTTATAGGCAAAGACATGGAATTGATTATTTTGATACATATGCTCCTGTTGCACGCATCTCATCTATTCGTTGTTTAATTGCACTTGCTTCTATTCACAAGTTAATTATTCATCAAATGGATGTCAAAACTGCCTTCCTAAATGGAGATTTGGAAGAAGAGATATATATGGAACAACCTGAAGGTTTCATATTACCAGGCCAAGAAAAGAAGGTTTGCAAGTTGGTTAAATCTCTTTATGGCTTGAAGCAAGCTCCCATGCAATGGCATGAGAAGTTTGACGAAGTGGTTTTGTCATATGGTTTTGTGGTGAATGATGCGGATAAATGTATCTATAGTAAGCATGATAGTTCTGGATGTGTGATTCTCTGTTTATATGTTGATGATATGCTTATTTTTGGATCTGACATATCTGTGGTGGAAGAAACAAAAAGGTTTCTTGGCTCTAACTTTGATATGAAGGATTTAGGAGAGGCTGATGTAATCTTGGGAATTAAGATCCTAAGAAATGGGAATGAGTTGGCTTTAACCCAATCTCATTATATTGAGAAATTTCTCAAAAGGTATGATCATTTTGATGACGATCCAGCACCTACTCCTTTAGACCATACTATCAAGTTAACGAAGAACATCGGTCGTACTCATGCACAACTTGAGTATTCCAGTGTTATTGGGAGTCTTATGTATGCTATGCATTGCATAAGACCGGACATAGCCCATGCGGTGGGGGTATTATGTCGTTTCTCAAGTAATCCTGGTTCTGAACACTGGAAAGCGGTTTCCAGAGTTATGGCTTACTTGAAAGGAACAATTGATTTTGGTTTGCATTACCAAGGATATCCCGCTGTATTGGAAGGTTACATCGATGCTAACTGGAAAAAAGTAGAATCCAATTCCAAGTCGACATCTGGATGGATTTTTACTTTAGAGGGTGCTGCTGTGTCTTGGAGTTCCAAGAAGCAGACTTGTATATCTGATTCAACAATGTTTTCAGAATTGATAGCCTTAACGAATGCATGTAAAGAGGCAGAATGGCTTAGGGACCTTGTTATGGAAATTCCACTTTGGAAGAAGCCATCTCCAGGAGTTTTGAGTAATTGTGATAATCAAGCTACAATCTATAATGTCTCTAATAAGACTTATAATGGAAAGTATAGACATGCGAGTCTGAGACACCAAATGGTTAGGCAACTACTCAAGAGGGGAGTAGTTACGGTTAACTTTATTGAATCAAAGAGGAATTTGGAAGACCCATTCACAAAAAGTATACCATATTCAGTTGCTTCAATAAAATGTAATGAAATGGGACTAAGGTCTGTGAAGGAAGGTTGATCTCCCATAGCAGAAACCCAACCTATGTTTTGAAAAGGATAAACAAGGTTCAATGTGGTACCAACAAGTTATGGTTGTAGATTATGGAGCATTAACATAAAACTTCCCATTTCAAGTTAGTGCTGGTTTTTCTGCAAGAAAATAGGATGGATGTAAATCCTTAATGAGTCTGTGATTAGTAAAAGGTGACTCACAAAAACACCTTCGAGACTTACCTATATGAGTATGGAAATGTGGGCCGTTTCCTAAGAGAAGAAGACCGTTCTCTAAAGAAGACTCATGAATAAGGATATAAGCACAAGGCCTTTATAGTGCTTGGATACAGAACACATGTCTTATGAAATCAATATGTGTGGAGACTCCGGTTTTGTCATAAGGGATTCTTGGTTCAAGACTAGTTTCACCATAGAATATCGATAAAGCTTTGAGTTTCTTACACTAAGTGAAGGTTCAAACCCAGAAGGTACCTATCATTTATGTATTGGTTTCAACGATGATGCTTAGTCTCAATCGTGCTAGAACTACGTTGGCTTGATCCCACTCGGGTACGTAGGCAGTCACTTCGGTGATGCAGTCGCTCCGATTTAAAAGATTTTAACTTTGTTTTATGGTTTTTGAAAATAGGTGGAGAATGTTGGAATATTTTCAATTGCGCTGCGAAGGGGGGTCCTGGGGGGCGTAGCCCCCCAGGCTGTGGTCGACATGTATTTGGATATGCAATTGTTTGGACAGTTGGAAAACGTTTCCAGAAAATTCTAAATTCAACAGACAGTGTCTGTTGATGAAGAGACGCATCTCTTTGTGAAGAGAAACCTGTTGGTGAAAAGACATGTCTTTTCCCAACAGATGCAAAAACCCCTATAAGTAGCATCTCCCAAACCCATTTCGAAATCATCTCTTGAAAACCCTTTCTCTGTTTTCTCTTTCTTCTAAAGCATCATCAGAACCTTCTTTTCATGTGTTCTTGATTGGGTCAAGGGGTGCAAACCTTGAATCCAATTTCCGGTTGTAGGGCTTTCATTGTATCCTGAAGGCAGTATTTCACATACCTGTTGCAATTGCCAATTCGTTGGAAGGGTAGAAATATTTGTCTAAAAGAAATCACCAGAGCCTTGAAAGCTTTTGAGTACAACCACAGTCTGTTTGTGTTTCATCTCCATTGCAGCCCAGAATTTCCAACATAATGTATAGACTAAGACGGAACAACAATGGAATGCAAAAGAAACAATCCCAATGGAGGAACAGAAAAGCTAGTAAAAAGCTCTACATGTGGTTACAACCTCGGAAGTATTGAAAATGGCGGACTATGGATACACACCGTTCTTCCTTGGGCTATAAGAAGTATGTGGTTCAGCTCAAAATTCCCAAATTCCCAATCTGGGCAAGCAGATCCAAAATGGATATGAATTGATCAATCTGCACCAGAGCAACATTTCTACTAGTAATACCAGCATAACGGTAGTAAGCCCCTTGAAAATAGCCATTTCAGCAAAACTTTGGAGAGAGCTTCCTTTTCCTTATGCGGATTTCTATATTTTCTCTTGTTTCAGAGCGTGAAGCTTTAAGAAGGATGCATCAGATGGTTTAACTTCTCCCAAAAATCAAATGATGGTTTAACTTCTCCCAAAAATCAAATGCGCTCAAATCTCGATAGGCATGTTAAGATGGTGTGGAAGGAGTTCTACATTTATTACAGATGGTTGCAGTGTCGATGGAAATCTTGCAGCTTTTCCAAATTTTCGGACTCTGAAACCTCTTGAAAATCATTCTAGTTCTTATGTGATATTTGCTAGATAAGTGTGCACGTTTTTGCAATTCGAAAGTAAATGTCCAAGGACATCAAGGTTAACTGGTTTCTTTTCTGCAATATAATAATTCAAATATGTGCAATTTAACAAGTAATTCAAACATGAGATGTTTTCAAAAGTTCTAAGACTTCTTCCTGAGCATCCATTTGATGAAGATTCCATTTTCGAGTAGCAGCAACAACTAAACAAAATCGACTTTAACCACCAGATAAAAGAAAGAACAGAAAAATCTACCATATCCCACGAATAAGAAAACTACATAGTTGTTATTAATGTGAATCACATTCCTCATGCTTGACTAACTTATACTGAAAATCTACTAATAAAAAGAGATCTTGTTTCATGACGAGAAATGCGCAATCTCCTACTTTCTCGTATCATAACATCTATACCCTTTCTGCTAAGACATAATCCATCTGAATAATCAATAACAGCGAATAGGAACTCGATTAATAGTATAAACAGCAGTGAGAACGGATTCTCCCCAAAAATTTGAGGAAACAGAAGAGGAGAGAAGTTGTGTCCTAGCTGTTTCTATGATGTGTCGATGCTTACGTTCTGCAACACCATTCTGCTCCGGTGTTTCAAACACGATAACTGGAGTAAGGTACCCTCAGATTTCAGAAACTCTTTGAAAGGAGTGAAAATGTATTCACCTCCCGATCTGCTCGGAAAACTTTGATGGATTTTTCGAATTGGGTTTTGATCATTTTAGAGAATTCAGTGTAGATTCTTAAGAACTCGATCTAGATTTAAAAAGATACACCCATGTATAACGAGTGTAATCATCAATGAAAATAACATAATATAAAGCTCCTCCTTTTGAAGCAATAGGAGACTTTCCCCAAACATCGAATGAATGAGATCAAAGGGTGCGAGAAAGAGTAATACTGTTATTAAATGGAAGAGCTGGTTGTTTGCCCATCTTACAAGCAATGCAATGAGGTTCTTTGTCTAAAGGAACAGAACCTAACAACCCTTTACTAATAATATATGAGAGTCTAGAAAACGAGACATGACCAAGCTTAGAATGCCAAGAAATAAAAGGAGATATTGTAGAAGGTAACGTTAGAGCAGCAAACTCTACGGCCTAATCCCGTTAATTGACCAATAGAGATAAGATTCATCTTAATTTTAGGAACAAGAAGAACATCTCACTATGTATCTTGTTTGAGTATGAATCCTAGGAGTAACAATAGGTTTCATCTTCTCAAATAACTCTGAGTTATATGTCATATGATTTGATGCCAAAAATTACCTGAAGGAACTGAATTTTATTACCAATGGAAAGAGCATATCTGCCAAACTTGTTGTAGTTGCAAGGTTGTTTGATGAATCGTGTGATTGTTCTAAACAATATTCCTTGCGCACATTGTTAGCCTTTGAGGATTACTTTGAGAACTACGGTGTTCACTTCTGAATGACACTTCACGATGAGTTGAAGGTGAAAAATTTCTCTGCTGAACCTTGAATTAGAGTTTGGTCCAAAAACAATGAATATCTGGTTTGATTCTTTTGCGCGTCTCTTCAGTAATAAGTTCAGAAAAGCACTTTCTACAGTTGGCAAGAAGGATAGAGGCTCTTCTGATTCAAACTCATCTCTTAAAGAAAAAGTTGAACAAGTCGTGATTCTTCCCTGTAACAATTCTATATCAGCGAATAAAGTTGACTTGATCTCTTAAAATCCCATGCTTCTTTGGCTTCTTCAAAACTTTGGCTTGCATACTTATGGATGCAATACTTTCTTTACTACTCATGAGAAAGGACCAATGATTATAGTTGGATCCATCAACTTCACTGATGGGTTGAGATTCTTCACGTGACATGATTGTAGTATTAATTAACAACGGAAGTGGGTTATTGAATCTTACCTTGCTCATACCATGTTGTCATGGCATCCTAAAGAAAAGGGTTTGGATGAAAGAAACCTTGTATTGAGAAGTGTAAATGATAAAGATCTGGATCCAACTTATCATTACAACCTACACTTATGGTAACAGAATACAACACACTAACTACAGGATAATCATACAAGATATGAAAAGATATAGAGTATCTAAACCATGCAATATATGCAAGATACGATATATGTGCAAGATACGATATATTATGTTAACAATTCAAACATGAGATGTTTTCAAAAGTTCTAAGAGCATCCATTTCATTGCAACTAAACAAACGACTTTAACCACCAGATAAAAGAAAGAACAGAAAAAGAATAAGAAAACTACTAGTATTAATGTGAATCACATTGGCTTGACTAACTTATACTGAAAATACTAATAAAAAGAGAGTTTCACCGTCTAGCTAAGACATAATCCATCAAGCAGTAAATCTTCACCTATTGCCAGATAGGTTTCCATATCTGATTCAGAGAGTAACCCAGATATTTTCTCTCGCACGTCATCCTTCTCGGCGATCAGCTTAACCTCTGCCTTTGTCATCAAATTCTTGAGTACCCTTATTTTTGATTTTGTTGCACGTAAACCCTCACCATGTTCCAAAAGTTCAGTCTTAACATTCTGCATACCACACATCCCTTCTTTCACATGTTTAAATTGGTCCTGCAGCCATCCAATGTTAAACTCAAATTTCTCAGCCATTGTTATCATACCTTCCCATCTCTCAATCATTTCAGATGATAAATCTACATAATGACACTCATGCATATCTATGATTGATCTCATCAACTCTTTGACAGCCATAACAAGGATTGGATACAACGCTAGTGGCATAACCTTGGTAGAAGGAATATGTCCATATTTCAACCATATCTGCTTATATAGCGGGGCTTGTGTCTTTAAAATACTGAAGCCTCCAACATCTTCATATTCATGGTTGTCCTCACAAAAACCAACCTTGTTGTATTGTTGTCCTTCCTCAAAGGGTTGTCCGGCACCTGGATACCTTATTGATTGTGTGCTAGCGATCTCTGCCTTTACAACCTGGTTTTGGTTTTTATCGGTGGCATCATCTTCATCTACGTCATCTTTCTTGTCCTCGTCACTTTCAGTACCCTCATCTTCATCATTTTTCTTGTTCCCCTCCTTTGCAGCACCCTCTTTGAAATTTTCACCATCTTTTGAGTCTTCATATTTCATCCAACAGGTAACCTCAACTCCGATCACACAAGTATCATTCACGATATATCCTTTGTTAGGGTCACGCAGTTCACTAAGACGCATGAATCTTTCCCAACCGCAGCCACTAGTATACTTTTCAGGTAATTCTAATTTATATTCTATAAAAGACAAAAAGATGTATAAGATTAAAAAAGAAAATGTAATTAACGACAATAATACGAATGCTAGTAAGTAAAATATATACAGTATATATGTAGCTCGTCGAGATAAAATAATACAGTACCAAGTTTTTTTGTGTTATATTGATCAGTTTGACTAATAACGGCGAAACTGAATTTCACTTTAACCGATTTGATCAACTTAATGGGCATAAGTCCCAGTGATAGGTGATCATAAACTCCCCCGCCTTGTCCCTTGGGACAAATCCTGACAGTCCTATTAGTGAAAACTTAAAAGAGTTAATTAAAGCAGAAGATTAATGAAGTGTTATATATGAATCAAACCCTAGGTAAGTAGCGGTGCGTATATAAACAGATGACATACCATTTAAAAGGACCAACAGAAAAAACATCAGAGTCATGTCCTTTTTCAGCATTCAGCTTTGAAAAGTTTTCGATCTTCCAGTTGAATTTAGTAGATGAAGAAACATCCCGTATTTTTGATGCCATTATTAACAAACAGGTGGAAAAAAAAAAGAGAATAAGGGAAGAGGAAGAACAGATCAAAAAGAACTTCCCTTGAAGATCTAAGAGGTGGATTTTTTACTCTATTTAATCCGGAATATCCCGAGTTGGGAATTTTTTTTGTTTCTTGTGTGATAAGAAAAAGTATTTTAGGCTCACGATCCAGCCATTTTTAAGGATGTAAATGGGGAAATACCGCAAAATCAGAGGTCATTTTATGATGTAATTGGGGGAAACACCGCAAAATCAGAGGTCATTGTAGTTAGATTATCAACCTAGTTAAGGCACATGTGTGGCTATAGCACGTGTGAGGGAAAATACAAATACCTCATTTACTAGTTGAGCTTGTCATCCCTTTCCTTAAAGGTTCAATATGCTCTACAAGGTTCCAAGTTCGAGTCTCAAAGGTTTGGTTTATAGAAATGCTGCCATAAATTGGTCCTCTTCCTCTTTTTGTCATACATCCGATCCGTATACCAACAGACATAAACAAAAGATATTCACTGTTAGAAAAAGTATCTTAGAGATGCTTGGGTATTTAAACAATATCATTCTCTGATGCGTTCCAGGAAGTCCTAGGTTCGAGTCTCAAAAGTTTGGATTAAGAAAATGATGCAAGAAATTCGTCCTCTCCACTTTTTGTCATCCATCCATACACCAGGAGACATAGAAGAAAAGATATGGAAACATTTTTTTTTCACTTTTATCTTGTACATAAGTAATGATTTGGTGAAGAATCTTGATAGACACAAAACTTCTGGCACATTTTATGTACGTTTTAATGGACTAATCATCCATGAATGAAAATTGCGTTAGTCTGGATATGAATCATTGGGAAACAAAAGGCTAAAAACATACCACGCTGCCACCAATACACAAATGGTGTCTTACATGATTTTTGATACAACAATTAAGCTCAATTTTGACTTTTTCTTTGCCATAAGCTGTTAAAGGCGGACGATTTTAAGCCGGTATTTGATAAGAGTTAATTTCTATATATTTTTTTGGTAAAGAAAGATTTTATTGAAAATTAAATAAAGTATAGGAAGACAACTAGACCCGGAAGAAACTGAAAACCAAACCTAATTCTTGCTTTCTCAGGCTAAGATACTAGCAATTACATTTGGAGGGTCATTTACCCGATTCTAAAACCTAATACTAGTTCTAGCCATCTTTGCAAGCTTGTCAGATGCATTGCTGCAAGACCTTCTTTGGAAAGTAACTTGAAAATACTCTAAACTTTGAAGGATATCTTGACATTCAGACATATATGATTTTCTGATCACCCATTTGAAACCTTCAAAACTACCATTGCAACTACTAATGATGGACATATTATCTCCTTCTATTATTACTTTCTAGTACTGCATTTGTTTGATCCATTGCATAGCTTTAAGAAGTATAAAAGATTCAGCTTGATTCACATCTTTATCTCTTGCGGAGTATGCCATTGCTTCCGGGAATCCCCCTGTAAAATCACGAGCAATTAAAGCACAACTTGCATTAGTGTTCTGAGATAAGAAAGATGCATCAATGTTTATTTTTACTAAATTTTCGGGAGGTTTCTTCCATTCCTCTTGTCGTTTAATGCATTTTCCATCTTATCTACTATTTTGATGACCTGGGTAGCTTATGTTTATGCTATTTATGTATGACATTATTTTATGCATTATGTTCCTAGGATGATATGATTTATTCTCATACACTTTCACACCTAGCTTTTGAAATATGCCACATAGTGCAGGCAACCAGGAAAGCAAGATTGTTGTTTGTAGCTTCTAGAGATTTATTATCAGCTTATAGACTCAAAAATTGGAGTCCGATCACCACAAAACCTTCATCTTTAGTAGTATCAACATCAGCAACAAAAACAAAAGCAAAAACTACGGCAACAACGATGAACACAACAACGACAATGGATCCAGTAACAACAACAACTTCAGACACCAAGACAACAATATCAGCCACCAAGACTCTGATCCAGACTTTTTGTGTTCGATTCCACCGATCTAGTAATTCCATGTTACTTTAGTTCAGTTAGTTTAGTAAATTAAATTAGGTTAAAAAACCTGAGAAATGGTTGGATTATTTAATGATCCTACAATTCTACATTTTACAACTCTTTGTAGATTGTTTTTGTTCAAACAGGACATATATTCCCATTTAACCTAGTCTTGTTACCTGTTACCATGAAGTAATCCTATAGTCAATGTTTGAGGAGCAAATCTTATGACATTGTTGATGTATTGATTTGTGAAGCTTTACTAAATGATGTGATCTTTAATGACTAATTTTTTTTTATTTTTTTATTTATTATAAAAGCAAATTAATTACTCAAAAGAAACCAAAATACATAAAGTTGTCCGTCTCAAAGATTGAGAGGATACATCTTGGTAGCTTTTCAGCCCACACTTGATTACACTTAAACTTCTTGGCATATTCTGCTAGCCCATCATCCGCTTCATTGTCAATCCTAGGAAAGAAAACACATTTGATGTTACTAATAGATTCTACCATCCTTCTAATATCCGATAGAAGATTATGGTCCTGCCAGCTAGTGTTAACAAAATTTGAAGTCACGGCTTCAATGACAGTCTTATAATTTCTTTCGATGAAAACATTTCTCCAGTTCCTACTCTTTATCCATTCCATAGCTTCTAGAAGAGCTAAGCCTTCTCCGAGCTCAGCATCTCTGGAATTTGTAACTTTCACCACGGCCTCCAAATATCTCCCTGCACAATCTCTTAAAATTAAACCAATACCACATATTTTATTGTCTTTGTCTAAAATTGCATCAAAATTTAACTTCCACCAGTTTTCAGGAGGTTTCTCCCATTTTTTCTTAATAGTTTTATCTTGATCTCTGCATATCGGGTTAGTTTCACATCCTAGAATGTTATATTTTGCGCAAAAATATCTAATGCTCATAATGATGTAGTTAGGGTGTGAGGTTTTTCCTTCAAAGACTGTCATGCATCTATATTTCCGGATTTTCCACATTATAACTGTTGCTAAAATGATACTTTTCTCTTTTTTCAAAGAGATGATGCTCTGGTCTTGACTCCATGATTTGATTCACTCTTGCAGGGAATTGAAGTGAAGTTGAGAGTGCATAGATTCTCAGGGACGGTAGCAGGGGTGGCTTACCTAGGCTGTAGCCCACCCCAAAACCACTAAAGTCTGATTAAGCCATTGTAATTATTAAGAAAAAATATAATAGCCCAGGTTAGAATTTGGATTAGCCCGATTAGTATCTAGTACATGTATTCCTTTACTCAATATCTATAAGTATACTATATCCTATTCTTTTTATTACGACTTCCAGTAGGTTAAGTGTTCGGAAGTCTGTGCTAGTGAAACCAAAGTTGTTCAATCAACATTCACTTATTTCAGTAAGTTTTGGTATTTGATGGATTGTGTAATATTATCTAGAAATAGTTTCGTGCCCCTCACTATTAAAACTGAATACATCAAACTGCCCTAAATTCAAGGATGATCGGGAGAAAATCTCTGTTCTGCCGAAATCACAATGATTTCCTTACTAGTTTAATTGAATGCAGCTACTACTGATAGTGATCAATGGCTAACTTAAATCTCATTTTCTTTTATAGAGTGACAAATGACGATAATAGAATTGGGAGTAGGACGAGGACAAATATATAGAGTATCATTACTGTGTTATAACATGCATACCATTTTATTTCTCTTTTTTAGATGCAAGTAGACTAAAATGTCGAGCTTCAAATACTATTTTGTTCTCGACTTTATCCAGAATCAAAACCCATGCATGCATATCTTTGGATTTTAGATCATGCTTTCAAATTTTAACCTATTCTCAGCTCAATTTCGCACCTTACAAATACCTCCAAAGCCGCAGATGTACACATTACACACTTTAAACTCTTTACGACAAAATCATTAACCATTCAAAAGGTATACCCATCAGATATATGACATACTAATCACCTTTCCACCCATCCATTCCGAGGTCGAAAGGTATTATTATGTACTATTATGCATCTCGTGATTTCACAAGTTTACCCATCAAAAGAAAACATTATTTTCTTTACAAGTTTTATCTAGTAATGTACGTATATTTCCGTTTGAATGAACTCTATGGTATTTAGATTCCTTCTAGGTTCTATGTTGATGTAGGTGATCTTTTTTCCATTTATGGTCTTCAAGAATAAAATGTGCCCCCATTGAAATTTCGGTTTGTATTCGCCACTGCTCTTGGTAGTACCAATTCAGTCAATCAGACATATTTTTTTATATAAGATATACACTGAACATTAGGCAATCCATGCACAAATGAATAAAGTCGTACATATGTTTTCGTACTTTCTCGTTAGTATCAACTACGCAAATAGCATTTGTAGGGTAATATACTAATATCCGAATGATATGATGTCCCTGTCGTTTAACGTGTTTGATACCCTTATCTGTGACTGGCCTTTTGACGGACCAACACTGCAATGACAGTTTTGGCTCATCGAATAATTATTTTTGGCGTAATAATTATTTGTCTACTAGGATTTTTTTTTGTATCCCACCCGAACCTAAATTCCTGGTTCTTTCGCTGTAGCTTCTGGAAAGATGGTGAACCATATTACTTTTGCTAAATCATAGTGCAGAAGGATATGAGTATCTGTTTCTAGTGTTTGCTTGCAAAATGGGCATGCATAATCCTCCAGCTGAATGTGCCTTCCTACTCTTGTTCTAGTTTGTAGAATATCTTTTGAGCATCTCGAGAGAAACAAATTGAGCTTGTAAGGAAGCTTTAAGTGCCAAATCTTCAGCAAGAATTTTTGCTCTTCTTTACTGATGTTGTCTCCATTGGTTTCTTGGATTAAAGCTTTATAGGTAGATTGAACAACGAATGTATCATTTCTTGAATTTTCTTGCTTTCTGAGTTGTTGAATATTTGATTTATCCGTTAAGCATTCCACCATTTAGTTTCTTGCTGAATCAAACTCTTAACCGTGTCATTATTTCTTGAGTAATGAGTTGCATTTGAAAGCGGTGTATGATGTGTATTTGCAATCCAATTATGCCTCCATATTTTTATTCTTGAGCGATCACCAACACTCCAAACTTAATACTTCTTAACAATCTGCAAAACTTTATGAATGATTTTCCATATCCATGAGTAGTAATTTCATCACATAAAGGGTCTTTATTGTAGAAGTATTTAGCTCTCAGGATTCTAGCACTGAGAGAATTGGGGTCTGTAATCATCCTCTAAGCCAATTTTGCAAGCAAAGCATCATTAAATTTTGTAGTGTTTTTGAAGCCCATTCCTCCAAGTCTTTTTGGTTTGCAGAAAGTACCCCAATAAATTGAATTCATTCCTCTCTTGTTGTCCTTTCTCCACCAGTATCTTCTTTGAACTCGCTCGCTTCAATGACTATTATAACAATCCTGATTTTGAATAGGAGGTATTATTAAAGAATAGGAGGTATTATTAAAGAATAGCACAGGCTTTCTTTTTTCAGAGAGAAAAAATATAAAAGCATTCTTTCCACTTTGTCGGTTTAAAGTGAGCGAGCAACGCCCAGGCCCAAAGAAGTTCGAGGTGCAAATAGTCCAATCTTACAACCAAAGGGTATTTTGTAATTAATCTTCCATTTAGGGCCATTTATAACATTATTAGGGCACTCTTCTTGTTCTGTAGCCCCAAATCCTAGGCGGCACACTTCTTCATCTTCTTCAAACGCCTACGCCTCTCGTCCATCCAGGGCGCCGGCAGAACATAATTCATCAGATCTTCTTCAGTAGCTCCAAAGATCAAGGTACTCTGTCTCCCTCATCTCTAAAATGCTTGATTAAGGTATTTGCTCTGAATTTCGAATTGATTCTGCTTTTAATTTTTCCAATTTGTAGTTAATCTATGTCGACTCCATCGCCTCGTGTTAGGCCTTCAGCTGATCCCGGTTGGGATTACGGCCAACCACTAGTAAATGATAGAAACAGTGTGAAATGTGATTTGTGTGGTGTGATCACAAGAGCTGGGATTTTTAGACATAAGAAACATCTTCTTGGTGGTTTCAAAGATGTTACACTTTGTCCTAATGTTACTACAGAAATTCAAGATAGAATTAGGAAATTCATGGATGAACAATCATCTAAGAAGAAAGAAAAGGAAACAACAATCACGCCGTTGTGGCAAATCGAGGGATCTAAGAGACAAATTGTAGTTTATAATGATGGTGGTGGTTGTGGTAGTAGTAATACGCCGCCGCCTCGGGTGAGTAGGGAGGTAGATGATGGATTAGGTTGTCTAGTAACTCCAACTTTTAGTGTTGGTGCTGGTGAATTGGGTAAGAAAGGTGGAATTAGGGATTTTGTGGAACAGATTGTGGGCAATGTTGGTGGGAATAGAGAGAGTACGTGTGAAGTTATTGCTGATTTTTTCTATGAGAATGGGATTTCATTTGATGTTGTGAGGAGTAAGAGTTTCGGTAAGATGATTGCGGCGGTTGGGGAGTTTGGTGGGGGGCTTACACCGCCGTCGTATGATGAATTGGCGGGTGGAATGTTGGAGAAGAAGGTGAAAGGGGTGAGGGAATGGATAGATGGGTTAAAGATACATTGGAAGATTTATGGGTGTTCTATTATGTGTGATTGGTGGAATGGAGAGAACGGGGTAACGATTATCAATTTTCTTGTGAATTGTCCTAGAGGGACAGTTTTTTGGAAATCGATTGATGCTACTGAACGTGTGAAAACGGCGGAAGGTGTGCTTGAGATGTTCAATGAGGTTATTGGAGAAGTTGGTGCAGAAAATGTTGTGCAGGTAAGAGTTTTGACTTTTAAGTTACTCTGATTTTGTAAATATTTGCAGAATTTCATCTTGTGATGTTTGGTTTGTTTGTTTTTGTATGTAGGTGGTTACGGATAATGCGCCAAATTATAAATCTGCTGGAAAGTGGTTGATGGAACAAACAAATGTTTATTGGACTCCATGTGCAGCACACTGTGTGAGCTCAATGTGCAAAGAAATCTCTGACCTGAAAAAAGTTGCTGAGGTTGTGATGAAATGCAGAAGAGTTGCAGTATTTATGTACAACGACGATACTGTGCTACATATGCTGAGGAAGTTCATTAGTGGAGGAGTTTTAACGAGACCCGGTGTTAATAGATTCACTACTTCTTTCTTGTCGATGGAAAGTATTCTCACCCAAAAGTGTGGTCTAGTGGCAATGATGAATTCAGATGAATGGACAAAGAGCAAATATGCAAATGGGGATGACGGGAAGAGAATAACTAGGATATTGAAGGAGGCTAGCTTCTGGAGCGATTTGCAATTTTGTATAAGAATGTTGAAACCGTTGGTGGATGTTGTCCGGGTAATGTATTTGGACGAAGAGCCTTCTATGGGAAATATCTACCACGCAATGGATAAGATGCGAAAGAAGATATTATGTCTTTTGTTAGGTGAGCCGAAGAACAGTGCAACTTTGAATAGAGTGTTGAAGATTGTTGATACTCATCGGATGGATCAACTCCATCAACCTTTATATGCAGCTGCCTATTATCTCAATCCTAGCATTTACTTTACTATTCAATCTGAAAATGAGAAGACTTTGGAAGGCAATGCTGATATTAAAAGAGGTTTAATGGATGCTATAAAGATGCTTTATCCAGATGAAGTGAAGCAAGATAAGATTATTGATCAATTGGTGGTTTATCGATCAGCTGAAGGCATGATGGGTGACCCAGCAGCCGTAAGGAAAAGGGAAACCACCCCGCCATTTGAGTGGTGGGTTACTTGGGGATCCGAAGTGCCAGAACTTCAAGAATTTGCGAGAAAGGTGCTCGGTCTTACTTGTTCTGCATCTCCGTACGAAACAAATTGGAGTGCCTTTAATAATGTAAGTCACATACCCACACTCAAATTTGTTCACAAGTTTCTTTTACACCAGAATTGATATGTAGCTTACTAACTGATAACCTTTTGCCTTCTTTCCCTTTCCTGAAATCAGTTGCATTCGAAGAAAAGGAACAAGCTAGAGCATCAAAAGTTGAATGACCTTATCTTTGTTATGTACAACACTAAACTTAGAACTCGTTACTTGGACCGAACTAGCTTGGTGAGAAAATATACAGAGCCTATTGTTTTGGAAGATACGGAGGAAGCATGCGCAGAGTGGCTTGTTCCTTTTAGTGCAAACGATGAAGGTTTACGTGGTGAGGATGATATTATTTTGGGGGATGTTGAAGAAGCGAAAGGAAATGATGAATCTGGTTGGAAGACAGCTACGATATCATATAAGAAGAGAGCCATAGGAAACACGAGTACAAGTACGGGTAAAATCAAAAAGAGATGAAGGGGCCAATCTACTTGATCGCAAAAGTTGGCATAGCAGGAAAAGTAAATTAGCTCATGCCTACTCAGCAGAAGTGTATGTTATTAATATTGAGTTTCTGGAGAACACTGTAAGTCATTCTCGGTATCCAAATTTGTTTCGAATTTTGGCTGCAGAATCTACCTTTTTGTGAAGCTAGCTTGTGTGTGTTCTATCTTCTGCACTAAACCGAAACTCGTGTATAAATATATCTCCAAGGATTAGAGTTTCTCCTACCATATTTATGGAGCTGGCTTAAGTTTAATCTTCTGTGAAAACCTTGATTCATATCCAAATATTGAGATGTGTGTATCCCCAGGAGGAGACTCATAATATATTGATATATATTCTTACTCCATACAGCCAATTCTGTGGAATTTTTTTAGCTAACTAGGGTGTGCTGAACATTTGCCATTCATGAGAATAATTTCCCTTTAGAAATTTTTGGGAAGAGTCAACGAAATTGCTCCTAAGGAGCTAATGTTTGTATGCTGCAGTATCCGCAGTAGTACTGACTTTTATTATGGTGTGGAATCCTGTGGATAGAGAGTGTACACTCTGCAGCTCTCATTCTGAAACCGTTGATCATATATGTAAGCGGTCGAGAACCTAAATTCTGATTTTTTTTTCATCTCCCCTGAAGTTTCGGCTCAGCCATATAGATAACTCAAATCTCGCTCGTTATATTCTAAGCTAGCTTCAAATTAAAGTTCACATCAGAGGACCTTTACCGTGGGTGCATGCATTCTTTGGAGTGTTTCAAAGGCACGATACAAGGTAATTTTTGACAACGCAAAGTTTTGATGTTATTACAGTCATTCAACCTGTAATTTATATTATTAATGCTTAGTAATGAAATTTTTAACTCAGTAACCCTGCTTCTTACACACCCGGGGCTATTACAACAAGATGATCTCCACCTGCTCAACACCCCCAAAAAATAAACACTGATGGAGCAATAAATTGTGGGAACTCATCCTTTGCTGCAATTGCCAGAGATACTGAAGGAAACTTCACTGGGGTTGTAGATTTTCAGGGGCTTCATTGAAGTATGGCAAAGATATCATTACTGAAGGGGTTTCCAAATTTTTACTAAGAGTATATGCTTCAGTTCCATGGGAGATTAGAGCGATAACAAGGTACATTTCACCTTCAATTTGATAGAAAATCAACGTGCCCATGAGTTTGGTCAATTTTTTTTGTTGTCTGTTGACTCTGTTCTAGATTATGGTAGAGTTTAAATTGGTTTTCTTTGCTGTGATTTTTTTTTTGCCACGTACCAAGATTAGAAATTAAAGGTAAACTGTTGTTGTAAGTCTACCATGTTTGTGTGCATCTTTATTCACACAATAAAGATGGATCTGGAAAAATAGATTTTTGGTAATAACGTTAGTGTAGGTAACTAGGGTTATGCTAATGGAGAACCATAATTGAGATCCATTCTTAAGTTTGTATTCACCCTGTTGGACTCAATTCTGTTAAAGATGTTTAAGGCACATTTTTTCAGAAGTGTTTGTAGATCCTGTTCTAGTCATTGGAAAAATTTCCAAGGCAAATTTCGTGTTAATTATACCCTTACTAAACTTTTGGTATTTCCAAGCTTACGCTACTCAACAGAAAGCAGTAAATATCAGTTTACATTGGTCACTTCTACTTCGATGGTCATGGTAAAATAGTTTAAAAGGATATTGTTACCCTTGTTACATTAAAACATAGATTCTCGCAATATACATGCATGAAACGTGGATAAACTGGCATGAACCGTCACCATCAACGACCAAAAGAAAGACTGTCACTTGGTGAACAAGATGAAAATGTAAAAACGAGCTACTTGGTATTTTAGTTATTACTGAAAACAAATCTATTGCTTTTGCTATTCTTTTGCAATCTGCATTTCTTAAATTTTCTCTCACCAGATTTTTTTTTTCGAAAAATTTTGGAATTTTGATATTCATGAAACATGATTTTTGCTTTGTGATTCGGTGATTCGATCCGTTGGTGATTCTTTGGTGAAAATGATTTGATCCTGTAAACCTTGCTTTGGAGAAATGTTTGCTGCCTAAATCGTGCCTTGAATGTGTGGAGGGAGACAAATGGCTGCCTTATCTTATCTCGGAAGTTGTTGGGTCCATCGGGACAAGACAATAGACAACCTACTCAAGGCACCAAGAGGAAAAAAACCAATCTTCAAGCTTGTAAGAGAAAGTTGGCTCTTATTAGGAGTTTCCTGTGGGGACTTCTTGTGGGAGGGACGGTCTCGTGAGCCCAAAGACTTGCGCATGCTCTTAGTGGGGCAAGTCCTTGTTAGTTGATTTCTGTTGATTTCAATGAGAACTCTTTTCGCCTTGTTCAATTACGCTGCATTTTCCCTACCTTATAACTAATTTTGAATAGTAGCTTATGCTGGGTTGAATGTGCTCTTGGTGGCGACTATTCTTTTGCCGTTAATCTGCATTTCTTAAAAAAAAAAAAAAACTGCATTTCTTACACGTTTATTGTGTGAATCTATGCCTTAATGCAACTTGGGCAGTAGTATCAAAAATTGAAAAAATCGGAACAAATTCATCCAGGCATTTTAAGGTCGCACATATGCTTAGTCAAGGAAATTGTTTTGCTCATGTGCGGTTGATGCAAAGCAATCTAGTTTCTTTTGAGCACTCAGTTTCAGCAGTGGAATACGTTTAATTCATTTTAATACGGGCCTGGTGGTTAGCTCTGTGCTCTGTGATATATTATCTTACCCTTCCATGTGCTAGATATGGAGCTATTAATGATGTCACTTCATCCAAAAATACTAGGCTAAAGTAAATCGAATTGACATTCCCTACAAGTGCCAACATCATGAATTTGACCAAGGTGACTTGGTTATCGCTGGCTGAGGCGTTGGGTCAGATTAGAAAATTGTTGTGAAGTATTTCTTTTGATTATGCTATTCACAAGTTCACGTTGTTACAAGAGATACTCTGAGATTGCATTCCACCTAAAAAGTGCAGCAAAAGGCAACTCTATTTTATTTGTGAACTAGAAAACAGTGAAGGCGTTGTTATAAGCCAACAAGGAAGTTGTTCCAGGGGATAGAGTTATCGAGGAGCTGCAGAGACTGTTGAAATCCTATCCTGGTAATCTCCTTCTCCCTCTAGATCACAGAAATATTTTCAGATGGAGCTGGCAACTTCATTGATGCCATTATTATTATTTTTTTTTTTTGTCAGATGTTGTTTGAGGGCTCAACCCATTAACAGTTGGGTCCTGCAATTTTGAGGACCCATAGTTTCTTCTCCAATTTTTTAGGTAATTGGATAAATGCTACTGTCAAGTGTAGGCTGGGATGAGTAGGCTTTTCTCTCAGAATATCTGAGGACTGGAAGGGAATGAATGTTTAGATTTACATACCAGTATTAAAATGGCACATGGGTAAAATGATGCAAAATTTAACAAATTCTGCAGGTGATTGGTGATGCTCTACGCCACCCTTGTCCTCTATCAATGTACGTTCCTCTTTGTCTTCTTTTATGCTTTGAATTCATTTTGTCATTACGGAAGAACAGATTGATGACTTTCCCTTGAAAAATTTACGAAAATTAAACCACCACCATCAAATACTAGTACAAGTTTGATTGAAATCTTAGTTTTTAGTTCCGGTGTTGGGCATTTTGTGAAATTCATCGTCGAATCCCCATAAATGCAATCGGTCTTAGAAATTTTTTCGCATTTCAAAATCAAAAACAAAAAATTACGCATCAATTTCTTTCTAATTAAATTGCTGTTAAATTGCTTAGTTTAAACAGAACAATTGCAAAAAGTTTCACTTTCCAAAAAGATCTGCCAAGCAGTAAATATTTCATCCATTTGTAAATACATTTCCGTAACTGATTCCAAGAGTAATCTAAAATATATTCTCTAGCGAGTAATTTTTTTCACGGCGATTAGTTATTGCCTTTCTTCCTTGATTTTGCACGGCTTAAGTTCTGGAACCGCGTCTGGATTCCTCTGGTACACACCATGGAAAATGTTTTGCCTGGTCGCTGCTGTGAAATTGTTGGTTGTGTTGATACACCACCCTCATCATTTGCCGCCATCTTACAAGTAACCTCAACTCTGATGACACAAGTATCATTCACCAGATATCCTTTAGCAGGGTCATGGAGCTGACTAAGACGCAT
The DNA here is from genome assembly GCA_023529315.1 of Papaver bracteatum. Classification (NCBI taxonomy): domain Eukaryota; kingdom Viridiplantae; phylum Streptophyta; class Magnoliopsida; order Ranunculales; family Papaveraceae; genus Papaver; species Papaver bracteatum. The sequence goes on along the minus strand of JAJJWX010003238.1, from coordinate 883,097 downwards.
GAAGTTTGATATACCCCGGCCATCATTCGAGGTGAAATTATACTCTAGTTCTGTAAAAAAGAAACGAAAAGACAGAAATTTTTATAACCAACAAGAATATGATTTAGCTAATCACATTGCAGAAGAATATGTTATACAGTACCACGTTTCTTGGTGTTACTGGGATCAGTTTGACTGATAACGGCGAGACTGAATTCCGCTTGCACCGGTTTAGTCCAGTCGTCGGGAACAAGTCCAAGTGATAGGTGATTATAAAGTTTCCCTACTCCCTTGGGATAAATGTTTACCCTCCTATTAGTGAAAACTGAAAAGGATTAATCAAAGCTGCAGAAGATAAATTCAAAACCGAAGTAATTAGCAGCATGGCTTACCATTTGAAACTGCCAACTGAAAAAACATCAGAACGGTGACCTTCATGAGCATTCAAATTTGAAAAGTTCTCGATCGTCCAATTGAATCTAGTAGATGAATATGTAGAAACATCTTCTATTTTTGATGTCATTTTCAGCAGTAGAATAAGAAAGAGATAAATAGAAGCAGACTAGGACTCTAAGTCTCTCAGCTAAATTTAAACATTTTATAAACCGGTGGCGCCATAATTGGGCGGGGAATAAAGAGCGGGAAATTCAAAATTCAAAACGGATGTGAGGTTCTGAAGATATGAATCGGTGCAGAAACTCGTCCAACCCACTAGAGTAACTGGATTAGATTATTACTATTCTAGCAAGTTGATAGTGTTGACTATTTTACCTTGGAATCATCCCAGTGAGATAGTTTTGTGATAATTCAAGTTATTCGTAGTTGTTGTTGACCTTTAATCTCTTCAGTTTGACCCATTAAACATGTTTGATCTTAAAGATAGCAACTTGAGGACATTTGGTGAACCAAATTCGTATGCTGCCTTGGACATGGTTATCTGCTAAGTAGAGAATTTCTAGGATTTGAAGGTTTTTGAGGAAACTAATCATACCAATAGTACCTTTAAGATTGTTTTAATGTAGTTGAAAAAACTTTTAAGAATATATTACTTGTTGAACCTCTTATGGGATTTCTCCCGTGAGATTGTTGCTGCCAAAATTTAGAAATTCAATATTCCTTGCTGTGTTCTAAAAACTTATTTCTAGAAGAAAATTCGTCGAACACATGTTTTCAGAGAATTTAAGCATAACATGTTTTAAATAGTTCTAAGAGCATTCCAAGAAAAGAAGACTACTAGAAACGAAAGGAAAATCAAAGACGCAATCAAACATAAATAAATTAACAACTGCTGTTACTAATGTATACTACTCCATAAAAAGAGTTCTACTGTCTAGCTAATACATTCCTTCAAGCACTCATTCAAGCAACAAATCTTCACCTATTTCTAGATAGGCTTCCACATCTGATTGGGAGAGTAGTCCAGATATTTTCTCTCGCACATCATCCTTCGACGCAACCAGCTGAGCCTCTACCTTTCTCATCACATTCCTGAGAACCCTCATCTTTGATTTTGTTGCACGTAAATACTGACCATGCTCCAGCAGTTCAGTCTTAACATTCTGCATCCCGCTCATCCCTTTTTCCACATGTTCAAATCTTTCTCGCAGCCATCCCATGTTAAACTCAAGTTTTTCATCCATTGTTATCAGATCTTCCCATCTATCAATCATTTCAGATGATAAATCTACATAGTGGCACTTTTGCATATCAATAATAGAACACATCAAGTCTCTGACCACCATAACTAGGATTGGATACGAAACAATTGGCATCACTTTGGTTGAAGGATATGACCATATTCTAACCATATTTGCTTATATAGCGTGGCTTGTGTTATCAAAATATGGAAGCCTCCAATATCTTCAAATTCTTGCTTGTGTTCACAAAAACCCATGCGTTCTTCACCAAAGGGTTGTCCAGCGCCTGGGTACTCTATTAATCCTGTACTAGGTTTCTCGTTTTTGTCTTTGCAATCTGCAGGTTCTCTTCTTCACCATCTTTCGTGTACCCCTTGCTCGCATCACCCACATTTTCATTATCTTTCGTGTCCTCCTCGCTCGTATCAGCCTCATCTTCATCATCTTCGGTATCCTTCTTCATCTTACAAGTAACCACAACCTCAATAATACAAGTATCATTCACTATATATCCTTTATTATGGTCATGGAGTTCACTAAGACGTATGAATAATGGAATACCCCAGCCAACAATATTGTCTTAGGTGAAATTGTGTTTCAATTCTGCAATAGCCAAACGGGATTACGAATTAGGTAACTACATACAAATACATAAATCATCAACAAATAACAGTAAAGGATAATACCTTTTCTGACTTTCATATTTCGATCAGTTTGATTAGTAATTCCAACGTTGATCTCTGCATATGGCAATTTATTCCAGTCCAAAGGGATAAGGAATATTGACAAGTGTTCATACACATTGGCCATACCCTTTGGAAAAATCAGTACTTTCCTGTAATCAAAAGAAGAAGCATTTATAAATTGTAATCAAAAGAATAAGCATTTAGAAATATACTAACAGGTAACATCAAGCAAAACCAAAGGAATTATTAGTAAACACGAGGAGCCATACCAATTAAAAGTACCAACAGAGATAACATCAGAGTATGTTCCTTTTTGTGCGTCCAGCTTTGAAAAATTTTCAATCCTCCAATTAAACTTAGAAGAAGAAGAAAGCTCTGTAATATTTGTTTCCATCTTTGGTAATGCAAAGAATAAACTGTTGGAATTACCAGAGACTTGTTTCAGCAAGGGATGTAGAATACACGAGCTTTTAAGCCTTTTGGGAAAAATTAGAAAGACTATTACTCTTGGAGAATTTATTACTATCTGATGGTCAGAATTCTAGAGAGAGAGAGTTAGGTCTTGGAATTGGATAAATAGGCACGTTTCACAAGATTTCAGCATAAAAAATCGAGTGCAACCACTACTATGGGGAAGATCATCAGTTAGACCGACATACTGAATACTCCATCGTGAGGTACATGTAGTTGCAGTGGTTATAATAACAATCCTCGCAGATATTTGTAAAACTCGCAGTATTATCATGCTTTTTCCGTGTTTTGGATATCGTCATCCATTGCGTCATTCTTTCCGTCATCTGCAACGCTCGCAATGTGTTGTTGATTAACTCGCAAAGCTGTCGCTGTAAATATCGCAGGAGTATTGGTGTGGCGATATTCTGATCCTACATTTTGCCTCTTCTCATGTCTTTTCTGCGAAGCAAGAAATATCATGAGAATTGAATCTTCTGTAATGCCGCGGCTGTTTATCTTTTTGCATTCTTCTGCTCTGACACGTTTCTGTATTCTTCACCAGATGTTTTCACGTATTTTTTCTTCCATTCAATTTTTGACACGTCCTTTTCAACCGCTGCGATCTAACCGTTCACGTCTTTTCTTTGCATTAATTGCACTTATCTTCTCAAGAATTTTTACTTTATATATACACTTTCCTCACTCTTCACTTTTCTTCCTTTTACTTTCTTCTTCCTTCTCTCCTCAATTTCTCTGCAATTTTACTGTTCTTCCGTAAATTGCGCATCTGTTACTGTTGTGATTTCTATCTCGTCCTTTCGATCTTCAACCTTTTCCTTCATTCCTATACTCAAAAATGGTTGCTCCTGGTCATAAAAATTTGGTTGCTTTTGGTGAGATTCGAAAAAAGCTTAAAAATAAAGGTTTTACTTTGTCTACAATTCCAAATCAGAGCCCTAAATCCGAACTTTCTATCAAACTATTTTCTGATCAGAAAATTTCTCGCGAGAAAGTTATAGTCTCGCTAGGTCAGCTTGAAGCTAGTCTTCCCATTCCCCTCTACGATCCTGAGCTTCCTTTGTTTATGAGATAATTTCTCATCCAAAATTTTCCCGAGCCATATATCAACTAGGTGGGGATTGAATTCGCTTGCTTTTGGAGTATGATACTCACGGCACTGGTAAAGAATCTCATTACCAAGATTCCGCAAAAAATCCTGCTTTCAAAGATGTTCCAATTATCCCCGCCATGTATACTGTAAATAATTTCTTCATAAACTATTACATTATCCCCATGAAGAGGGATACCACTTGTTGGGGTGTTCGCTTGCAAAAGAAAGATGATGTTGCGAAAGATAAAATGCTTATGCTGGACATTGATTGGCATACTAGTACTAATCAAGGTCCGCGTCATTCTAGCGATGACGAATGGTATATATTCCCTTTAATTTTAGAGGGTTCATATATCTCAGGTACCCATGCTTTACCTGCGAATCTCGCAGAATACCAACCGTGGGTATTCAACTGGCCTGAGAGGAATAAAGAAATATGTTTTCTTGATAATAAATTACCATTATTATTTTATTCATGTCTTTAGATTCTCGCTGATTATTTACTTTTTATCAGATTGAAAGCCAGCTACCAGAGGTTAAGGAAACCTGCTACTTACTTGGCTCTCAAATCTCTCACAGATGAAGTAAGAAATATTTCTTTATAACTCTTTTCAATATATTGTTGCCTCTATTTTTTATCTTTATCTGTGTTCCCAGGTTATTGAAGAAATAGAACCTGCGAAGATTGTGAAAGCTAAGGGGAAAGACAAAGATGCTTCTCGGAAAGATAAATCTACTATTCCTCTCAAAGAGAAATCTATTGTTCCTCGCAGAGAGAAATCTGGTGATCCTCCCTTAAAGAAAAGAAAAACCCAATTCCCTTCTTCTTCAACCCCTCAATCTAATGAAGAGATTTCAAAGGATGATTCCGATAATGACAACGATGATGATGATGTTGATATCCCTTCCGCGGTGGACTCCTTCCAATCTGAATCTTCTATGGCCCAACTATCTAACATTTTTGGTGATATGACACATGGTATCGCCAATGATTATAGAAATGATGTTCTTAATGGGGTATCCCAGGCTCTTGCCAAGATCTGCGATGCTCCCATATTGATTGATAATTATTCTCTCAAAGGAATCTCGAGATCAGTGACTCCTAGTCTCTTGAATTCACTTGGTATTCTCGTATGTTTCCACTTCTTCACCATATATATGTATTTATTTTATCGCCAAGTTTTAATTTACATTGTTCTCTCGCAGTCTGGAAGAGCTTCCTTTGTTGTTGCCTCAGACTTAGAGAAGAGGTGTGCATCTTTTCGCTGGAAGAATATTGTTCTTCGCAAGAAGAATGTGGAGATGGAATCTGAGTCCGCTAGTGTTCGCGGTCAGTTGGAATCTGGGTCTGCTAACCTTCAAGAAAAGATCAAGCGGTTGGAAATTGAACTTTCTTCCTCGCGAGATAAGGTCGCTAGTCTCCAAGCTGCGAACAATCAACTTTATGGTAAGGAATCTCTCTCTTTTTCTTTAACCTTATATTCTTTTGTATTATTTATTATTTTCCCTCTTCACAGATGTTTACGGCCTTTTTGACGAAGCTGTATTCTTGCGTTCTTTTCAAAGTCCAATAGACGATGATACTCTCCTCAATCGCCTTAATGAATCTTTAAACAACTATTCAAATGAACAGATTAAATCCCTTTCTGTAGATGATCTTAGATCCAAATTTCATCTTTTAGCAATTGATCACAGATCTAGTTTGAAAGCAGCTAACGCATCCAAATGTGAATATTTTAATTCTAAAGAAGAAATCAAGATTCTAAGAGCCCAAAAAAGTGATCTTATAGATGAAAAATATCGTATTTCTAGGCAAGGAGCTCAAACTTTAGCGGATTTTCATAAAAACCTTCTTGAAGTCCAAATTGACAGGGATAAACTTATCCGCGAGAAAGAGAATCTTGTTGAAAGAGAAAACCAAATTCGTTCATGTCTTCTTATTAATAATGATGACGAATTTGCTTGGGATGTAAAGATTCTTGACAATTCCAGAACTAACTTATATGTAGATGTTAGTCTTCATGTTGAACAAGCGGCCTTAATTACAGACATGATTTCTGAAAGAGAAGGTTGCTAACTTTTCCTTCTCATTAATTTCTTGTTATTAATCTTCTTATCTTTGCAAAATTTTCAATTTTCTGTTATATACTCGCAGGAGCTGAGAAGAGATATACTGAAAGAATTGGAGAACTTAAAGCTGATAAGAATCAACTCGCAATTACTCTTGTGCTCGAAATGAAAAATATTCAAGATTGAAGGACCAATTAAAGATCTCTACTACAACTTTTAGTAATATCCTTGTTGGTATTCGCAATGACTCTGTCAAGAGGGTTTGTGACAATCATAACATATCTTACTCTTTGTATCCTTTCCTCACTGAGGAAGTTCCAGCGAACACTCCAAACCTTGTTATCTATGATAGTGAAGGGGAGGAATCTGGCGAAGATGAAGGACATAGTGAAGATGATGGTAAAGAAGGAGAAAAATCTGGCGAGGATGATGATGGGTCTAATTAGTATTGTCTTTCCCTTTTAATCCCTATGTAATATTTGTTCATCTATCTCTTTCTCTTTATAATATATTGTTGCGAGTTTCTCCATCTTCTAACATTCCTTAGTGTATAAATTTCTTTTGCTTCTATCTGTATAAATCAGAAAATAATTCTTTTCTACAATATAGTTAATCAATATGATTATTAATCTTTAACTATCTGTGTAAATGTATCTTATGATAATGTCAACATAAATTTATCATATAATGATGAATAAAAATTCTATCATTCTATTCATTCCCATACTTGCCTCTGTTATTCATCTGTAATATGAAATAAATTTAGTAGAGTTTAGAAATTAGTTGTGAATGAAATAAATTATTTTTGCCTCAATCTTTGCGATAACATCGCGAGTAACAATTGCATACTTTTATGATCTCTGAGTAAATATCGCAAAACTCATGATATCTTGAATTATTGTGGTCTTATTATGCCTTCCAAGTTAAAGGTCTTATCTTGCCACGTTTTGTATTGGTGACAAAATCGCAGGACGTCCTTACACTTGCATGTAAAAACCCATTGATCTTGTCTTATCTGCGTTTTGTCACTTTCTATGCGACAATATGACAAGTCTAAGTTCCCTTGCGAGAACAAAGCCTTATGACATTTCCGTCTTGCGATGAAATCGCAGGACGTTTCTACACTTTCATGTAAAAACCCACTGATCCCATCTTAACTTTTTCTCGTGGTTTGTTGCCTATGTATAATTTTCATCACGCCATAATATGACAGGCCTAAATGTTCTTGCGATCATAAATCCCCATGACATTGCCGTCTTTAGACACTTATCAACTCCCTAATGGAGGGTGCCGTCCTTATCTCCCCCCTGGTTGCCCCTTCAAGGAGGGCACATCGGCCATACAAGACTAGCTCCTCTCATCTGGTATTAACAACAACCAGTTATTTTTGCAGCCTCTTATCCTTTATTCCTATATGGCTTATAGTTACGAGATTGCACCCTAATTGGGGTTTTCTTCGGGCCGAGTGCATCATAGCCAAGACTTTCCAAGAATGTCCAGGGTAGCTTCGTACGCCCCGGGCACCCTTGGGTCAAACGTGTACCTCGGCACCTCAGTCATACTCTGCACTCCTTAGAAGAGATCCTCGGTCGTCCAACCAGGGTATAACCTTATATAGTTGGAAATCCAAGGTACCTCTCCTGGATAGGTTTTCTTTAACCCCAACATCTCCATGACTCAGGTTCCAGCAGCGGTATAACCTTATCCCTGAGTCACGCAAAGAGATACCCCTTATTTGAAACACTTTAGGTCTTATATTTGCCTCTTGTGAAATTTTATTCGCGAACTAGGGTGTACACCATAAAGGTTCGTCCCATTCTTGTGTCTCTGCGAAATTTTATTCGCGTTTCTTGCGAATATTTAAATTCTGATGAAATTTCTTTTCTTTGATCCTCTCTATATTTGCATTTCAACTCTTGTATAATTTTTCAATTTCATTTTTTTTTATTCAAACAAAATATCATTTTGAAATATTTTCTTCAACAAATCATTCATAAACTTCTTAAATTTCACCATTTTACCTTTCTACTTACTACCTTTTGTTTCTCCCATTTTGTTGCGTTTTGTTATTTTCTCTCCATCTGCGAGTTGCTCGCCATCTACAGTTTGCAACTCATGTTGATTTCGCAGTATTCGTTCCTCTCGCCGCTTTATTGTATCAACCATCATCTTATCACCTCTTTGTTTTTGCTTGATGTTATGTTTATCAATTTCTATTCCTCACTATCCTTTTTCCACAAGATTCCATGTCAATTTCATAGCATTTCTTCCCATCAACCCAGTCTCCTTTTATTACTCCAACACCATTAGGATGAGGAAATTTAATACATTGGTGGAAGGTTGAGGCTACACCTAATATCCCATGTAGCCAAGGTCGGTCAATCAGGGAATTATAAGGTGATTCAATATCTACAACGCAAAATAGAATCTTAGAAGATAACCCCTTCAATGGAATTCGCATTGTAATTTCCCCTTCGGGCTTGTTGGCAGTGCCGTTGAAACCATAGATTTTATAGGTTGATGGTATCAGATCCTCGTCTTTTCCACCCATGGTTCTGTAAGTATGATAAAATATGATATCAACTGAACTTCCAGTATCTATTACAACTCTGTTAATGGCGCAAGAATCCTCAGTTTCACCATCATCATTTTCTTCATCTTCTTCTTCTATTTGTTTTGGATTTATTTCTAACCTTACGACCAGTGGGTTGTCATGCATCTCGCCAGGATCTAGTACTTCTTGCACAGTGAAAGAAATAGTTTGATTTTGCCACTCCTCTAATGGCGAGACTCTCGCAATATTCATTATCTCTCTTCCTTCCATCTACGTCTCTTGCGAAGACTCTGCTCAGAACATTGTCGTGGAAATCCTCAATAGTATTTTATGAATGTATGATGGAATTAGAGAACAAATTCTTCGCCTTGGCTCCAACCTCTATCACAAATGTTTCTGCTCCTTTTACATCATTTACTCTGCGAATTTCTGGTGCTGGTGGCAACTGTTGATATTGTGGATGTCCTATTAAAAATTATTTAACTTTCCCTGATCAATCATCCTCAAAATTACTCTTTTTACATTCTTGCAATCGTTTATTGATTTACCATGAAAATGATGGTAAGGACAAAATTCTTGATTTCGATTATTTTGATGTGGGTCTTTTCCCATATTCCAGGGTGATGGTATATTTTCCATCAAAATGATAGCCTCCCAAATTTTTTCTAGGCTAGCATTCAGAGGTGGCATTTTAATTTCTTCCCATATTATTCTCTGACTCCCTTGCCCTCTAAAATTATTTTTCCTCTGACCACCATAAGTATCTTGCGGTTGATCAAGTATTTGAATCTTATTATTTCCTCCGCGATTGTAATAATTATTTTCTCTTTCATACTCCTCTTGATCTCGACTTCCCATGGCTACTAACTTCTGCTGGCTTTCAATCACCACTTTCTCTTGTTGTGACTGCGAGGTTCTCTCCACGTTATTAATCATTTTAGGAAGTAAACTTCCGTTAGCCGCTATTGAGCTGGTGTTTTCGACTGGATATGATTCCATCTCATTTTGTTTCTCCTCTAAAGCAATGTATTCTTCTTGTAGTTCTCGAAGCTCAGTCATTGTGATGGTATTTTTAACTCTGAAAACTTGAACATAAAGTAGATTGGTTGCAAACATAGCATTAATGAAAGATAAAATGAGATATCTCTCATATACTCTACCAGCCATTTCACTGCACATTGTTTTCCACCTTAATTTTAAGTGCTTTAGACTCTCGCCAATCCTCTGTTTTAACCCGAAGACATCTTCAATTCCTGGACGCGCAGAATTGTTGCTTATGTATGCCCCCAAAAATGTAGTTTGTAGATGATTGAAAGAAGTTATAGTATTCTTGGGTAAACCCTCAAACCATTTTAGCGCCTCGCCAGTTAAGCTTGATTCAAAGTATTTGCATAACACATCATCGTGGTTCTCCCATTGTAGAATACACCTAACATAGGCTTTGATGTGTTGAATGGCACATGTAGATCCATAAAAAATACTAGTTAATGCTGGCAAGTTGCATTTTGGGGGTATTCCTCCTAGTTGTACTTCTTGAGTGAATGGAGTTTTTGATGCTTCTTCAATCGCCTCATCAAGCTGTCTTCTTCCTCCTTGTCTTTTAACATTTAACATTCCCCTCATTTCTGCTAATTCTCTTAAAACTTGTTCATTCCCAACTGAATTTTTCTCCATTGGTCTTTTTAGTGCAGATTCTCTTCTCCTGCGCTCTTTCCTATCTTGTGTTGCGAGATTTTGATTTCCATCTCCATTGTTTTTTACTTGTATTTCTACGCTATCTTCTCTTACATTTCTTTCTCGGATACGTACACCATTATATGTCTCATTTTCTCTTCTGCGATTTTCTTCTGCTCTCCTTTGCACCCTATCATATTCTTCATTAATATTATCATTATTGCGATTCTGTTTACGCCTTCTTTCTCGATTGTCATGATTATTCTGGCGAATTACCTCTTGGAATTCTTGCTCTTCTACTTCTGCTCTCAATCTTTCGCTCTTGAAAGCTAAGCGTGCTTGTTCAGCATAATGTCTCTCGATTTCTCTTTCAATTATTTGCTGATTTCTTAGAGTTTCTCTTCCATGCAATATCCTCTTTCCTTCCCCTTGATATTCTTCTCCATCTTGGTTATTTCGTGCCTGACGATGTTCATTTTCCTACCTTCTGTTGTTTTGTTGAATTTCATCTTGTGGTACGTAACATTTTTCCCTTATTTCTCTCCTTTCGCGACATCTTGTTATAGGTGATCTTCTTCTTATCTCATTTCTAATTTTTCTCGAACTTGATCTCGTTTTGCTTCTTGATCTTCTATTTTGTAACTTTATGTTTTCCATTCTCAATTCATGGTTTTGCCTTGCCAAGTTTGGACGTTCTTCCGCTTCTAACCTCCTTTCTTCTTGTATTCTTTGTCTTAAAACCTCTACTGTTTCATTTTCATTATATCCATGTATTAATCCTTCATTTAATTCTTGATTTCCTCCCTCTTGTCTTTCATCTCTTAATTGTCGATTTTCTGGTTCTTCTGTTGAATTTGATTGCCAAGTATGCACGCTTACTCTATCATAATCCACAACTCTATCTTGTATTGGTGTTTGCTGATTTGGCTGTTGAATTTGATTTTCTCCATAATTCCTTGTTCTATTTCTTCTTGTTCTTACCCTTGAAGATTCTCCCATTTCATCTGTTTCTCCACCTGCAAGTCTTTTACTCCTTCTTACGGTTGTTGGTGGTTCTGACGTATTTCTTCTTCTCCTAGTCATTGATCTTAATGAACTGTTGAAACTTGTGTAAAATCCTTCACTAATTGTTCCAAATTCCTTTTAACCACAATGTCAATTTTCACCTTTTTTCTTCAAACAATCATCAATTCATCCCAGTTTCGGGCGCCAAAATGTACTTGCAGGAAATCCTACACTACACCCTTGATAAGAATTTACTGTAATTAAGACATATTTGAAGATTAAAAACAACACTTTATTATTTGATTCTCAGAAATGTTTACAAGAAATGGAAGAAGTCAAGAATACAACCGCCTTGAATTTTCTCTCTCCTTAAGACTTTCTCAACACTCAAAAATACATCATTCCCTTTCTCAATCTACTGGGTTTCTTTATATATGGTAATTATATAGTGGATGACAGCTAAGCTGTCCTTTAATTTCATATAGGGTAATTACATAGTGGATGACAGCTAAGCTGTCCTTTAATTTCGGATCTACCTTGCGATATTATCGCAGTAGTTATAAAAACAATCCTCGCAGATATTTGTAAAACTCACAGTATCATCATGCTTTTTTCCGTGTTTTGGCTATCGTCACCCATTGCGTCATTCTTTCCGTCATTTGCAACGCTCGCAATGTGTTGTTGATTAACTCGCAAAGCTGTCGCTATAAATATCGCAGGAGTATTGGTGTGGCAATATTCTGATCCTACAGTACACTTGGTCAAAACTCGGTTGGGTGCGTAACTCAATGTTCATGCTTAGTTTAGGATTTACTAATGCAGTGGGCAGTTGGTCTCAGAATTTTGAGTTGCATAACCAAAATAAAATCGAAGAAGATTACTCATCATTATACATAATGATTTATCACATGCATCACACTTAGGATCGTACGAGGTGGTGATGGTGACGATGATGGTGGAGGAGGTGATGGTGGGGTGTATGTGGTGGTGGTAATGGAGATGGGAGTTCTCCACAGGAACATTGGCAAAACACTACAAACAGACCTGATGATGGTTTACAAATATTTTGAAGAGCTATAATAAGGAGACCTCATCTTTGTTTTGAATATTTTTGACTGTAGTAGAAGTATATACAAGAACAAGGGAGAGCAGGAGAAACCCAACACTGAATCCCATAATCCAACAACGCAGAGAAGGAAACTTGGTCATTTTTTAGTGAATGAACTGAATGGCAATGAACTCTATGATCCTTACAAAAAAGATGGTTGTTTTCCTTTTACAATGAGAATGAGTTATGGTTCCAGACTGACAAGATCTATACAAACATATTTATGTGTATTGATATACCACGTTTAAAACGAGGGTGCGCATTTGGATCAAGTCTGTTCTAACCACAGACTAGAGTCTCGATCACTTACTAATAATTTGATTTTTGTTTCTTTTAAGTCTTCCCCAAGAATGTGGAAGTTGTAGGATAGAGTTATATATCCTCATGTACTCCACAACTCCATAACCATTATTAGGACAATTTAGTGGAATGCACGTTTTTGAAATTCAAAAGAAAAAGTCGAAGGACATTAATAACAAATTTCTAAAGAATTCACTCCAACTAAACATACGACTTGAACCTCCAGAGAAAAATAAATAAGAAAAAAAACTAGCTACTATTGCTATTAATGTAAATAAAACTGGCTTGACTAAACGATACTGAAAGTACTATTAAAAAGAGTTCTACTATCTAGCTAATAAAACTGGCTTGACTAAACTGGCAATCCATCCTTCAATATGTTTTCTCTGGCACGTCACCTTCAAGGCAATCAGATATTTTCAACATATCGAAGCCTTCAATAACTTCAAATTCCTCCTTGTCTTCACCAAAGCCAACTTCGCTGTTATTTTGTCCTTCTACAGATTGCATAACCGTTTCTGGGTTGTTGCTCTCGTCCGTGGTTTCGCTAACATCATCATCAGTTGTATCACACAAAACCTTAATTTTAAAAATACATCTATCATTCAAGACGTATCCTTCATCAGGGTTCATGAGTTTACTTATAGGCATGAATTCAGCCCAACCATGGCCATCGATACTGTTTTCGGTGAATTTGTGTTTCAATTCTACATAGACCAAAACAAAAACAAAAAAGTCATAACGTGTACACAAAATAGATTATATATAAACTGGCTGAAGTGGTTTCACTGTTTCAGATGTCTAGATAATATACCTTCTTTTTTGCTGTTCTTATGATCGAGTTGATTATGAATTCTAACAATTAACTTTGCAGTCGGAAGTTTGTTAGGGTCCATAGGGATTAAGTATAATGACAAGTATTCATACACTCCTTTAATCCCCTTCGGATAAATCTGGACTTGCCTGTAAAACATTGAAAATCAAAATTCAAGGTTAAGAGTTTAGGGTTTTACTCAATACTAGAATAAATTTCAGGAAAAAATCAAATAAAAATAAAAAATATCAATGCGATTATCCATGACATACCACTCGAATCCACCAACAGAGAAAACATCGGAGCAAATTCCTTGATAAGAATTGATCATTGAAAAGTCAGTGATGGCCCAATCGAATATGGTAGAAGCATTACTACGAAGACTACTTATTGTGGATGCCATTCTTAGTAATACAAAGAATGAGACCTTCTTGAATTAACTGAATCAAAAGAAAAAAAAAAATTGCAGGAAGAAATATGTAACTTGAGAATTCAGAGTTTGTGATGAATTTATGGCTTAAGAGTCTTTTATAAACTAGTTCCACCGAACTTATGGCTTAAAACAATTCCAATGATAACATAAACTTCCCAACAAAAACACAAAACTCAATAACCTAATATAACCAGATTTTCCATAAACAGGCTCGGTTAAACTTGGTTTCAGACGGCTAAAATACAAAGCTGTGATGATATTTATGTAAACTGTGATGATATTTATATAAACTCTATACCGAAAACCTAGCTATTTCAAAACTCCCAAAACTCTGCTCACTATCCAGTATTTTTTGTTTTCTTATCAGGTGTTTCCCAAGTTTGGTAGCTTTCAAATCTACCTGGCCTTGATGTTGGGCTATTGACCAGTTGGTGAAGCCGGATATGACAAGTAGGGGCTAACTTGCTCGCCGTGTAGATAGGTTTCATATCTGGTTTGGTGAAGCTGAACCCCTCTATCTTTGTCATCACGTTCCCGAGTACCCTCATCTTTGATGTCGTTGCTCGTAAATGCTTACCATGCTCCCGCAGTTCCTCCTTAACATTCTGCATGACTTGTAATGCCAAAGCTGGCCTCTGCAAACGACAATTTGGCCCAGTCCAAAGGGATAAGGTATATTGATAGGTGTTCATACACATTGTCCATACCCTTAGGATATATCAGTACTCCCTTGGAGATTTTTACTATCTGATGGTCAGAACTCTAGAGAGAGAGAGCAGTGAGTTGGGATTTGGAATTGCATTTAATGAGCACATTCTGCAAGACTTTGAACATCAAAAAAAGGAGTGTCATATTTAATAAACACTGCCACCTCTGGGTCCTTCGTGAAGAAGAAGACCATTGCTCATCAGTTAGACGGAGATACAGTTAATCCTCTTACACCGTGACATGGTCCTATATACTTTATTGGACAACAAATGGTCTCTTTAGAAATGTATATCTATCATTGTACGAAATTTACACACTTCGACATATTTTATGAGGTACACTTGGTTATTAAGATGTGGATTTTGCGGTTGAAAATTGCTTCTGGCTATGACAAAACACTTGTTATCATTACCCGTCTCTGACCCTTGGGAAGATAAATTTTCTCTACAGATAAATAATTTCTGCTGAGTTTTCTGAATGCCACATCCCAATCCCAAATAGGGGTGTTCTTAATTTACTCCCTAAAGAGATGCAAAGATAGACATTGGCATCTGTACTAATTCACATTATGAAAGATTAGCATCTTACAGTCCGTTATGGTTAGAACCAATACCAACTATTGCACTTCTCCCAAAGTTACCTCTAAGGCCAGAGACAAGCTCAAATGCAAAAAGCACATTATTGAATTACCCTACTCAACAGAATCATCCAAGAAGACTCTAAGGTCATCGGAAAATTGTAAGTGCTGAATAATAGTTCCAGTAGGAAATAATCTGAATTCAGAAAGGAGACCATTTTCACTGGCCTTTTTAACATCAATGAGAGAATATCAGTATCCAAAATGAAAACAAAATGAGAGATCGGGTCTCCTGTGTTATACCTTCAGAGGCTTGAACATAGTTATTGCTTCACCGTCTGATCCAGCTCCTCCAAACATGCCCGAAGCCAAAGTATTTCCAATACCAAGGCACAACTTCATCAAAACTCGGTTGTGTGCTCAACATATTAACCAACTGTTCATGGCATAGAGCTTCTGATGAAAGTTTAGAAATCTTTTATCCCATTACAAAAGAAAAATTAAAGGAGATTACGCATCAAATTCATTATGAACTACTGTTAAATGGCTTAGTCTAAACAAAACTAATGCAAAAAACTTCACTTTCTAAAACAATCCATCAAAGAGTAAATTTCTCATCCATCTTTAGCTACATCTCCATAGAGTCCTACAACTAATCCAAATATATTCTCTGGAAAGTAAAAGTTACTTTTCTCTCTACGATCATCTGAGGAGCTACGTCTTCTTTCAACCCATCCCCCCTTATTGCCTTTCCTCCTTGATTTTGCAGCGCTTATGTTCTGGAACCGTTTGTGCACTGTGGTTTACCACACCCTCACCATTTGAGCTGTTCTCTGACACTTCACAAGCAACTTCAACTCTGATGACACAGGTATCATTCACCAGATACCCGTTAGCTGGGTTATGGAGCTCATCTAGACACATGAATTTTATCCAACCCCAGCCTAGAATACGTTTTTCCGGGAATTCATGTTTCTCTTCTGAGGAATCCAACAAGATTTATAAGGTAAAACATGTAATTATACAAAAATAAATAAATACATAAATAATACTATTAAGATAAATAATGCAGTACCATTTTTTATTATGTTACTGGGATCGGTTTGACTAGTAACGGCGAAACTGAATTCCGCTTGCACCGATTTGGTTAACTCAATGGGCATAAGTCCAAGTGATATGTGATCATAAACTTCCCCTGATCCCTTTGGAAAAATCTTTACCCTCCTATTAGAGAAAACTCAAAATGATTAAATTAATAGAAACAGCAGATGATAAATCAAGTGTTATGAGTTGTCAAAGTAATTAGCGATGATGGCATACCATTTAAAAGAACCAACAGAGAAAACATCAGATCGACGACCTTCATGGGCATTCAGCTTTGAAAAGTTTTCAATCCTCCAATTAAATTTAATAGACGAATACAAAGAAATATCCCCTAATACGGAGATTATGAAGAAGATAAGTCATAAAGCTGAATTTGAAAAAGTTTATTTGATGGAAGAGACTGCTTGGAGGATAAAATCAAAATCAAAATGGATAAAAGAAGGGGATAGGAATACTGCTTCTTTCATGAGGATGGCTTCAGCAAGAAGAAGACACAATAGAATCAAGCAACTCTATATGGATGGAGTCCTTACAGATGACAGATTTCAGCTGCAAGAGCATATTGTGAACTTTTACAAGCATTTATTTACTGAAGAACTTCCCATTAGACCTGAACTAGATGGCATTGAGTTTAATTCTATTAGCTCTTGTGAATCTGCAATTCTGGATGCAAACTTCACAGAGGAAGAAGTTTTATCTGCTATCAAAAATCTGGCACATGATAAGGCTCCAGGTCCCGATGGATATCCTATCATGTTCTTCCATAAGTGTTGGTATTTTCTGAAAAAAGACTTGTTAGATACTATTCAAGAATTTTGGTCTTATGGTTATATAGACACTAGACATAACTCTACCTTCATCTCTCTGGTCCCTAAAAAAGACTACATTGAGACAGTTAAAGATTGCAGGCCTATCTGCCTCCTCACTAGTGTTTATAAGATTATATCCAAGATTTTGGCTTCAAGGTTAAAACTTGTCATGGACAAGCTTATTTCTCCAGTTCAATGTGCTTATGTGGAAGGGCGACAAATCACAGATGGTATTCTCATTGCTAATGAATTGGTGGATTCAAGACTTAATTCTGGTTCAGTTGGTATCATTTGTAAGATTGACCTTGAAAAATCTTTTGATAGGGTTAATTGGAAATATCTTGAGGTGATTCTTAAGAAGATGGGTTTTAGCAAAAAATGGTGTAGCTGGATTAGATATTGTTACTCTACTGCTTCTTTCTCCGTTCTTATTAATGGTTCTTCTTTGGTTTTTTCAAAAGTTCCAGGGGTATGAGGCAAGGAGACCCATTATCTCCATTACTTTTCAACATTGCTATGGAAGGATTTTCTAGATACATTGATAAAGCAGCTAATTTGAAACTTTTTAGTGGCTTTTCTGTTAGTCAAAATGGAATGGAAGTTAACCATCTACATTATGCAGATGATACTATTTTCTTTCTAGATTATAGTAAACAAGAACTGAATAACTTGTTCTCTTGTATCTCTTGCTTTGAACTAATTGCAGGCCTTAAGATAAATACTACAAAAACTAGACTAATCCCTATTGGTGATTGTCCTGAGTTATCTGATTGGGCTGTGGAGATCGAGTGTGCAACATATAAACTACCATTTCAGTATCTTGGGATGCCTCTTGGAGAAAAAGCAAACTCTAAAGCTATTTGGAATCCAATTTTGATAAAATTTGATGAGTTTCTTTCTTTGTGGAAGCAAAGTTCTTATTCAAAAGGAGGTAAACTCACTTTGTTAAAAAGTGTTCTTTCCTCTTTACCTCTTTATTACTTCTCTTTATTTAGAGCCCCTACTTCTGTCATTAAGCAACTTGAAAAGAAAATGAGAGATTTTCTTTGGGAGCATAATCCTGGTTATAAAACTTCTCATTTAATAAATTATGACTTGGTTTGTGCTTCTAAATCTAGAGGAGGTTTGGGGGTTTTAAATCTTAAGGTTATGAACTCTGCTCTCTTATCCAAATGGTGTTGGAGATTTGGTGTGGAGAAAACTCATCTCCGGTACAAGATTATTTCAGAAAAATATGGCACTGACTCTTCTTTTTGGGTTCCTGGTAAAGTCACTTCTCCTTTTGGTATCTCTTGCTGGAAAACTATAGCTGAAGAGAGAGTTCTTATAGACAAATTTTCTACTCTTACAGTGCATAATGGTACCAATATTTCTTTTTGGTATGATAACTGGTGTGGTGATAATCCACTTATGGTTACTTTTCCAACTTTATTCAAGTTATCCAAAGAGAAACGTACTTCTATAGCAACTCATATTTCAGGAAGTCATAACTGGGTGTTTGATTTTAAAAGGAGACTTACAGATTTTGAAACCGATCAACTGGCTCTCATGTTTTTACAAATTGGTACCTCTCCTCCTACTTTGGATTCTTTACCAGATACAAGAAGATGGTCATTAGGTAACAATGGAGTTTTTTCTTTTAAAACTCTTTATGAAAGACTTATTGTAGGTGTTGGTACTGATGACTTTCCTCACACTTTTGTTTGGAATTCTTGGATTCCTCCCAAGGTTTCCTTCTTCTTTTGGTGTTGTGTTCATGGTAAACTTAATACCATTGATATGCTTTTCAAAAAGGGTATCATTCTGGATGACTCTTGTATTCTCTGTGGAAATGCAAACGAAACTGTTGACCACCTACTGCTGCATTGTAAGGTTGCTTTCAGGGTTTTTCTATTCTCACTCCTCCTAGTTGGGCGTGGTGCTTTCCAGAGACTATTTTTGACCTTGCAAAGTGCTTGGCCTCGTCGCTTCTCATAATAATGATCTATGGAACATGATTCCTGCTGCTGTAGCTTGGGCTCTCTGGAATGAGAGGAATAACAAAACTTTCAAAGAAGATTACACTTACCAAACAGATTTAGACTTAGGTATTGAAGCTAAGTCCCTTGTTCTGGCTTGGTTTTCAGCTTCTGGTCATGGACTCCATTTGAATTTTTCTCATTCCGTCCTTAACTGGGATAATATTTTTTTGATGTAATTTTGCTTTCTTTTCCCTACCTCTGGTAGACTTGTAATTTGTACATTCCTTCTCTGAATATATCTCTCTTTCAATCAAAAAAAAAAAATCCCCTATTTTTGATGCCATTATCGATGAAAACAGATCAAAAAGGACTCGATCTGAAAAAAAAGAAAAAATATAAAAGTGTGGATTTTCTTCTTTATTTAAACCGGAGTACCCGGAATTGGTATTCTGTGTCTTGTGAGATAAGAAAGGGAATTATAAGCTCAGGCCCAAAAATAAATAAATTCATATGAAATTATGAAAAACGAAAAGAATCCTAAACATTACATGCATAACATGAAAATACTTCGAATTTTGTCTATTCTCAGACCTCAATGTGAATGCATATAGTAATATCAGTGAATCACATTAGCTTGACTAAACCATATTCAAAATACTAATATCAGTGAATATCAGTGATAATCTACTCCATCCAACAATCCATCAAGCAGGGTATCTTCTCCTGTTTCAATATGTAATTTGGAGAGTAGCTCAGACATTTTCTCTCCCGCGTCATCTTTCTGGTCAACCAGCTGAACCTCTTCGTTTGTCATCACATCCCCGAGTCCCCTAATCTTTGATTTTGTTGCGTGTAAATTCTGACCATGCTCCATCAGTTCCATCTTCACATTCTGCATCCCACACATCCCTTTTTTCACATGTTCAAATCGTTCTCGCAGCCATCCAATATTAAACTCAAATTTCTCAGCCATTGTTATTGTACCTTCCCATCTCTCAATCATTTCAGATGATAAATCTACATAATGGCACTTGTGCATATCTGTGATAGAACGCATCAAGTCTTTAACCATCATAGCTAGAATCGGATACGAGGCAATCAGCATAACATTGGTTGAAGGAATATGGCCATATTTCAACCATATCTGCCTATATAAGGGCGCTTGGGTTTTCAAAATATGGAAGCCTCCGATGTCTTCAAATTCCTCCCTGTC
Organism: Papaver bracteatum; assembly: GCA_023529315.1. Taxonomy (NCBI): domain Eukaryota; kingdom Viridiplantae; phylum Streptophyta; class Magnoliopsida; order Ranunculales; family Papaveraceae; genus Papaver; species Papaver bracteatum. The sequence goes on along the minus strand of JAJJWX010003238.1, from coordinate 862,901 downwards.
TGCGCCAAAACCAACATTGTTGTTATTTTGTCCTCTGTCAAAAGGTTGTCCGGCGCCCGAGTACTCTACTGATTGCATAACCATTTCTGGGTTGTTCTCATTCACGTCTTCGCTAACAGCATCAGCTGCTGTCCTGCAAGATATCCTAATTTTAAGAATACATGTATCATGCAAGATGTATCCGTTATCAGGATCGTGGAGTTCACTTAGAAGCATGAATCTTTTCCAACCGCGGCGATTAAGATTGTGTTTGTTGAATCCTTTGTGTTTCATTACTACATAATCCAAAAAAATAATGTCATGTAACGTATAAACTAAATTCATAGATTATATTTGAAGTACAGGTTTCAGATGTCTAGATAACATACCTTTTCTTGCGCTATCACTATGATCCATTTGATTATGAACGCTAACACTGAACCTTGCAACCGGAAACTTGTTCAAGTCCATAGGGATTAAGTATACTGATAAGTGTTTGTACACTTTTCCATGCCCCTTTGGATAAATCTTTAGTCGCCTGTAAACATTGAATATTCAGCGTTAAAGGTTCAGGGCTTCAAATCAACAAAAAATTAATAAAGAAGAATGCAATTTGTAGTAGAAATCACTTACCATTCAAAACTACCAACGGAGAAGACATCCGAACAAAGTCCTTCTTCAGAGTTCACCTCTGAAAAGTTTTTGATGATCCAATCGAATTTGGTAGAAACGTAACGGTAACGAGGACCAGCAAATATCATGGATGCCATTCTTAGTAAAAAAAACAATGAGCTAACCAACAAAGCTTTGTTGGTGTTTATATAACTATTAAAATCAAAATCCTAACAAGTAAGAACCTCTACTTTCCAAACCTAGCTGTTTCAGAACCCGAATACTCTGCTTACTTTCCTAATCAATAATCTCTTTTCCTTATTGAACTCAAATTCTAAATTTGGATCATGGAACGAGTGTTTCCCAAGTTTGGTGGCCTTCGCACGTACGTGACCTTGGTGCTGGGCCATTGACCAGTTGGGCGGAGCACGATATGACAAGTAGGGGCACCTGTCCCCACTATTGCACTCATACAAACTCTTACAACCACCGGATCTTTCAAGTTTAAACGGCTGAGATTTTAAAAAATAAATAAAAAAACATGCGGGTTTTAGCAAGTGGTCCATGACCCGATTTAATATTTTTTTTCCTTTTATCTTCTCTTTCTTCTACCGAGATTTTTAGCCTGACACTTTTAGAGGCGACCAATTTGTAATTAGGGGCGACACAAAAGACAAAATAGATTGAAAATACTTATATGCCCCTTCATAATCGGGAGGTTAATCCATAATCGGTAGTTTGGGGCAACTCTATATTCGGTAGTTATATGAACTATTTTGACTACCGATTATGGTAGATTTCGCCAAAGATTATACTGTATAATCGGAAGTCATGGTAACTTCATTTACTACCGATTATAGGCTCAACCAAATTCGAAAAATAGAGGATTTTGACAAAATTTGATTTTAGGGCAACTCTATATTCGGTAGTCATATGAACTATCTTGACTACCGATTTTGGTAGATTTCGCCAAAGATTATACTGTATAATCGGAAGTCATGGTAACTTAATTTACTACCGATTATAGGCTCAACCAAATTCGAAAAATAGAGGATTTTGGGGCAACTCTATATTCGGTGGTTATATTTGTTGGATATTTTCAAGATTGTTTGCCGCTATCCGGGGGGTACGGGGGGGCATAGCCCCTCCCGGCTGTGTTCGACCTGACAGGTCAAGAGACACCATTCGGTTAATGAATTTGAAAACCTATTCGGTTTTACAAAAATTTTCACAAAACATGTCTGTTCCCATAGGGTTTCTTCAAGAGACACCATTGGTTGGATATTTGCAAAGAGATCCGAGATAATCGGAAGTCAGGTAACACTACATTTACTACCGATTATAGGCTCAACCAAAATTGAGAAAAAAGAGGATTTTTGCAAAATTTGATTTTGGGGCAACTCTATATTCGGTAGTCATATGAACTATCTTGACTACCGAATATGGTAGGATATGTGCAAATAGATCCACTGTATAATCGGAAGTCATGATAACTCTTCATATCTTACCGATTATAGGCTCAACCAAAATTCAGAAAATAGAGGATTTTTGCAAAATCTGAATTTGGGACTACTCTATATTCGGTAGTTATATAAACTATCTTGACTACTGATTATGGTTGGATATTTGCAAAGAGAGCCAGAATAATCGGAAGTCATGATAACTCTTCATATCTTACCGATTATAGGCTCAACCAAAATTCAAAAAAAAAAAGGATTTTTGCAAAATCTGAATTTGAGACTACTCTATATTCGGTAGTTATATGAACTTTCTTGACTACCGATTATGGTAGGATATTTGCAAAGAGAATCATTGTATAATCGGAAGTCATACAAACTAAATTTACTCCCGATTGTTGATTACCTACCGATTGTATAGTTATCTACCGATTGTAAAGGGTAGTTTGGCCATTAAAAAAATGCCTCGGAAATAACCTTCCGATTGTGAAATAACCTACCGATTATTTTCTATTTTGTCGTTTTGTGTCGCCCCTAATTACAAATTGGTCGCCCCTAAAATTGTCAGGATTTTTAGACTTAGTGAGTGGGTTATTTCTTCATTCTCTCATTTTTCTTCCCATGTTTTTAAATCAGTTACACACCTCATGAAACAAAATTTATGCCGTAAAACAAAATTGCACATTACACTCCTATAGAAGTCGCATCTATTTCATAAAATTTAATTACAACCGTCTCTCCGATAAGCGTGGGCAGTTCAGATCAGAAGGAATGTTTCATTTTGTTGCCTGACCTGCCGGCTCCAGTTCCAAAAAAACACCTTCCAGTTCCAAGCTCCTCAACTGCTAGGACAAGTGCTTCTACTTCATTGACATAGAAATGTCAACAAATGAACTCACACAATCAACCAATTCAATTAAGGAAGAAGGCACATTGAATTTGAAACGAAACCCATTAAGAAAATTAAGCGAAAATGATGATTGAAGTTGAGAAATATGAGGTTCTAGGGATTGATTCTTACCTTGCAACCAAGAGAACACAACTCTTACACTGTTGATAATGTGGGTTTGAACTCCAGTAACGTCCAAAGCCCTTTGAATCTCATTAACTCTTATCCGTGCAATCTCATAACATAACAATAATTTAGGGGAAAAAAGTAACATTCAGTGAAAAAGGCAAGAAATTTGACAAAACCCAAGTGGGAAAGTTCAACTGATTCTTGACATCATCTCAATCCCCAAATTAAAACCCTAGGAATGAAATAATTTGATAATCCATATGAAAACTTCAATTGATTATTGACATCATCTCAATCCTCAAATTAAAACCCTAGACATGAAATAATTTGATAATCAATATAAACACAGAAAATTTGGCTCATCTAACAATCATTTTGAGATTTTAAGACCCTACATGGTTCATCGACTGATAAACGTTTAATTTCATAAACAGTGGAAGAAGGATTTGGGAGGAAGATGATACATCTGTTATGACTTAGGAGGAGATAGAGAAAAACAATGAAAAGTATGTAAAATGGGTCGTGGGTAGTATACAAACCCGTGTGTTTTATCGATTAATCAAGACAAATTGTGAAATAAAGAGCTTTTTTAAATTGGAGAATATATATTTTAAAATCGGATATGTGAGTTTTTGTTATATATATCGATTTTAAAATATATATTTTAGCAGTTATTAGTTTTTTTTCCTGATTTTAAATTGTTGGAAAACTCCACATAAAAAATCAGTGGTGAGATAGCATAGAAAATAAAATGTGGGACGAGTGGAATAAAGTGAATGAAAATTTAGGCATATGACAACAATGAGATTTATTTTGGCGATGGACACATATTTCATCAGGTAGTCATGGTACTTTTATTATTATTGTAATGTGAATAATAAAAAAATTGGTAATGTTTGAAATTAATCAAGGAATATTATACAATTTTGTCTCTACAAATCACATAAACTTTCTACAAGTCTCATTTTTTTGTCCCTACAAATCTTTTTTTTTGTCTCTACAAGTCACAAAGACTCGCTAAAATTCTCTAGATTTTCAGAGAATCTCTGGTAGTCATTCAAATTAAAAATCTATGAAAGTCCATAGAAATCTTGTTTGACTACCCCCTTATAAGAGATTCTCCAAAAGTCTCTATGGACGAACAATAGATTTACGAACTCCCCAGAAGTCATTCAAAATCTCATTTGACTAGCTCTGTAATAAACTCCATATCTTTCTAATTGTGCTTTTGGAGTTCTTTGCCTTTTTATCACCATATTCCCAAAGATTAGTCCTAACATTATCAGAAAGAACCCAGTTGATACGAAAACTGTTTAAAAAATAAGTCCATACCTCAAATGTGTAACTGCAATGGAGGAATAAATGCTCATTCGTCTCTACCATCTGACCACATAATAGAGGGTCGGGGCTCCACTGTATCATAAGGTCCAAACAAAAAATGATAGTACCTTCAAAGGGTACTTTTGACTTTTGATTTCCAAAGCTGCCTATCGAGAAAAATTAACAGCCCTTCCGTCTCAAGTGCCGAGTAAGCACTGGCTACAAAAAACTTGTTACCATATCTCCACTTCCTTGAATCTTCATTTTCTGTCACAGTAGGATCACCAATTATCTGCAAGAGATTCGCCACCTCTTAATCATTCAAATGTCTAGAGAAATGGAAATTCCAACAACCAAACTAATTAGTGGTTCAGATACGAAATGCCATACCATCTACATATTCAAATAGTATTAGAGAATTCTTCAGATTCATGTCTTTCGTGTAGGAGATCAACTTTGAAGAATTCTTTATCTTCCAATTGAATTTGGTAGGTGAACTTTTTTTTTGTTTTTGCTTAATCAATAATTTTCATGAATACCAAATGGATACCAAAGAATACAAAAATTCACACCCACTGGTAGGTGAACTTGAAGATAAACAATTTTCGTGTAGGAGATAAACAATTTCGGATATCATTTGTAGAAGCAAATATCAATCTCATAAATTGTGTTCCCAAACTATCTTTTAAATTTTTTGTTTCCGGAAGTCGAAAAAGTAACTATTTCAAACAGGCTATTTTGTACTTTTATTTTTCAATGTAACTTAATTAACGACTTGTAATCGGTTATGAAACACAAATAAGAACATAAACTAATGGAACAAACACCCCATTAGTGATATTCACGAACCTAACATATATAGAGCAAATGATAAGTTTATTATAGACCGGAGATCACATCATAATACAATCCTTTTTCATGCCAATTTTCACCAGATAAGAAGAGCGGGAAAAGGACTCAGCGATAACAAACTGTTGTTGGGATTAGTGAGACTTCTTTCAGCATGAATTAAAGGTATTTATAGGATTTTTGAACTTCTGTAAAGACTACTCTTGGCTGAAGGTCGATATTTTACCATGAGAAGGAGTTGGATCTTGGAATTGCATTTATGTGCACATTCTGCAAGAATTCAGCATAAAAAAACGACTGCAAATTCTAAAGTGAGAGTTAGGCCTTGGAATTGCATTAGTGAGCACAGTCTGCAAGACTTTGAACATCAAAGAAAAAGAGCAAATTACGTCAGTTTTGGGAAGGTCATCAGTTGCCATCAAAGGCTCTACAGAATGCCAAAGCAGGAAGGTTCTCTTGGTTATTAGGATGTGCATTTTACGGTACTTGAAAATTGCTTCGGTAGCAACTCCTCAAGTTCAAGTATTTCCGTATTCTCACTTGACACTCAGATACCAACATCAAACATTTATCAAAACTCTGGTTCCGAGGATAACTAAATGTTCATGAATGACATGGGGGTGCTGAAACAATCACCCGACTCATGTTCCCTCAAAACTCATACCCGTTTTGGCTATGAGAATGAACCTGATATGATTTTGGAGGATGATACGCACAAGCGCAAGTGCGCAACCATGATTACAACTTGAAATTTTGCAAGAAAAGCCGAAGTTGAGGCATAATGTTATCTGAGTTTACTAATTGCAATAAAACTCGAAAAAGCTAACATTAAAATATGCTTCATATTACTAATGAATTACTACTGTCACCAGAGAATTCTGAAAACACTAAATAAACTGTCTAACTATAATAAACTCCATCCACCAATCCATCAAGTAGGGTATCTTCGCCTATTTTTAGATAGGACTCGACAACTGATTCAGAGAGTAACCCAGATATTTTCTCTCGCACGCTACCCTTCTCTGCAATCAGATGAACCTCAATGTTTGTCATCACATTCCTGAGAATCCTCATGTTTGATTTTTTTGAGCGTAATTCCTGAGCATGCTCTTGCAGTTCCTTCTTAAAACTCTGCATCCCTCCCATACCTGTTTTTACATGTTCAAATCGTTCTCGAAGCCATCCAATGTTAAAGTCAAGTTTCTCAGCCATTGTTATCTTATCATCCCATCTCTCAATCATTTCAGATGATAATTCTACATAAAGGCATTTATACATTTCGGTGATAGAACTCATCAAGTCTTTAACCACTATAACTAGGGTTGGATACGACGCCATTGGCATAACATTGGTCGAAGGAATGTGACCATATTTCAACCATATATTCGTATATAAAAGCACCTGCGTTTTCAAAACATGGAAGCCTCCAATGTCCTCGTATTCTTGCATGTCATCGTCAAAACCAGCTTTCCTATTATTTTGTCCTTCACCGAAAGGTTGTCCTGCTCCTGGATACTATACTAATTGCTTAGTAAGCTTTTCTGGGTTACTCTCTTTCACGTATTCTCTAAGAACATCGTCTATTCTCCTACAGGAAACCTCAACTCTAAGAACGCATGTATCATTCACTATATATCCTTTATCAGGGTTATGGAGTTTGTTAAGACGTATGAGTTTTGGGAAACCCCAGCCAACAATATAGTCTTCGAATACTTTCTCTTCTAATTTGGGCAAACCCCAACCACAATTACTGTCTTTGTTGAAGCTTTCGTTATGATGGAGTAGATTAAGTATACTAGCGCGGAACTCTGCTACTGGAGGAGTGTTCAAATCCACAGGGATTATGTATACCGATAAGTGTTCGTATACTTCTCCATACCCCTTTGGATAAATCTGTACTTGCCTGTAAACATTGGACATTCAGGGTTAAGAGGTCAGGGATTTAATCAAAAGCAGAATATATGAATAAAACAATCTAAAGGAGGCGTAACATTCAAAATCACCAAGAGAGAAAACCTCAGAAGAAAGTCCTTCTTCAGAGTTCACCTTTGAAAAGTCATTGATGATCCAATCGAATTGTGTAGAAAGATAACGATTATGTATTAAGGATGCCATTCTTAGTAAAACAACTGAAACACGATATATAACACAAAGCTTTGCTGACAAAACCCTAACAAGACCTTTTCCAAACCTGTTTCGAAACTCCAAAAACTATAATCACTATCCTAACCGAGAATTATTTTCTTATATTGCACAAAAAAAAAAAAAAAAAAAAAAAAAAAGTCTAAATATGGATCATGAGTGCTCCCCAAGTTTCGTGGGCTTCACATACCTGGCCTAGGTATTGGGGAGGTTGGGAACATGGGCGCCAAATCCAGGACAATGTGGGGCAATACTGCCAGTTTGCCATGCCCATATAAGTTTATGTTAGGGTTCTAAACCAAAACACAAGGAGAAAAACACTTAGTAGTGAAGAACCCTAGGATAAAACCCTTTTTCTTTGGGGTTAGCAACCTTGAAAGCAATAAACGAATTGAAGAACTGAATTGTATTGATTAACTATATGTTTACCGGTTTAGGGTTGAGCTATTTATAGCTGAAATAACTTGACATATAAGAAAACTAACTAAAGAAACTTGTAAAACTAGGAAACTAGACTCCAAGTACGTAAAAAAATAAAAGACTTAGCTAAACAAATAAACGTAAATATAGAAAAGAGGAGTTGGTACTGCAACATCCCACCCTCCTTAAAACAATGCTTGTCCTCAAGCATCGAGCTGTGGAAAACGTGCAACGAGATCATAAGCATCTTCCCATGTTGCATCAGTAGTTGGATGTCCTTTCCACTTGATCAACCATTTTGTAGCTGATCGGTTACCCTTTTTGTACACCTTCCTGTCTAAAATCTCCTCTGGTTCCCACTTATCATAATCAATAATGGTTGGCAATGTAGTCTCAATAGCAGAAGTAGAGCCTAACTTCAATTTCAGCTGAGAAAAATGGAATACAGGATGTATCCGGCTAGTGGTAGGCAGATCCAATTTATAAGCGACAGTCCCAATCTTCTCTAGAACTTTAAAAGGTCCATAAAAAAGGGGTGAGAGCTTGGAAAAAGACTGGTTTGCCACAGTTAGTTGCCTGTAAGGTTGTAGTCGAAGATAAACAAAATCATTAACCTCAAACTGTCTTTCAGTTCGATGAGAGTCAGCATATTTCTTCATTCGATCTTGTGCATAACACAAATGCGACCTGAGTAGCTTCAAGGTGTGATCTCAGGCGCGTAAATTCAAATCCACATCATTCACATAAGTAGAACCAGGTTAATAAGCTGAAATTGATGGGGGAGGACGGCTGTAAAGAGCTTCATATGGCGTCATATTAATAGCAGAGTGGTAGCTTGTGTTATACCACCATTCAGCCCAAGCTAAGCATTTGAACCAATCTTTAGGTTTCATTCCTGCGAAACAACTAAGATAACATTCCAATGTGCGATTTGTAAGCTCTGTTTGACCATCACTTTGAGGATGATAAGCTGAAGTTTTGCAGAGTTGAGTTCCTTGCATTGCCAAATAAGTTTCCCAGAAATTGCTCATAAAAATAGGATCCATGTCACTGACAATGGTTTTAGGAATGCCATGAAGGCGTACTACTTCACGCACAAGGATATCAGCTATGGAACTTGCAGAATAAGGATGAGATAATGCAACAAAGTGTGCATATTTTGTCAAACGATCCACAATCACCAATATAGAAGTTTTACCATGCGAAGACGGGAATCCGTCAACGAAATCTGGCGATGTTATCTATGATAGTGAAGGGGAGGAATCTGGAGAAGATGAAGGACATAGTGAAGATGATGGTAAAGAAGGATAAAAATCTGGCAAGGATGATGATGGGTCTAATTAGTATTGTCTTTCCCTTTTAATCCCTCTGTAATATTTTTTCATCTATCTCTTTCTCTTTATAATATACTGTTGCGAGTTTCTCCATCTTCTAACATTCCTTAGTGTATAAATTTCTTTTGCCTCTATCTGTATAAATCAGAAAACAATTATTTTCTACAATATAGTTAATCAATATGATTATTAATCTTTAACTATCTGTGTAAATGTATCTTATGATAATGTCAACATAAATTTATCATATAATGATGAATAAAAATTCTATCATTCTATTCATTCCCATACTTGCCTCTGTTATTCATCTGTAATATGAAATAAATTTAGTAGAGTTTAGAAATTAGTTGTGAATGAAATAAATTATTTTTGCCTCAATCTTTGCGATAACATCGCGAGTAACAGTTGCATACTTTTATGATCTCTGAGTAAATATCGCAAAACTCATGATATCTTGAATTCTTGTGGTTTTATTATGCCTTCCTAGTTAAAGGTCTTATCTTGCCACGTTTTGTATTGGTGACAAAATCGCAGGACGTCCTTACACTTGCATGTAAAAACCCATTGATCTTGTCTTATCTGCGTTTTGTCACTTTCTATGCGACAATATGACAAGCCTAAGTTCCCTTGCGAGAACAAAGCCTTATGACATTGCCGTCTTGCGATGAAATCGCAGGACGTTTCTACACTTTCATGTAAAAACCCATTGATCCCATCTTAACTTTTTCTCGTGGTTTGTTGCCTCTGTATAATTTTCATCACGCGATAATATGACAGGCCTAAATGTTCTTGCGATCATAAATCCCCATGACATTGCCGTCTTTAGAAACTTATCAACTCCCTAATGGAGGGTGCCGTCCTTATCTTCCCCCTGGTTGCCCCTTCAAGGAGGGCACATCGGCCATACAAGACTAGCTCCTCTCATCTGGTATTAACAACAACCAGTTATTTTTGCAGCCTCTTATCCTTTATTCCTATATGGATTATAGTTACGAGAATGCACCCTAATTGGGGTTTTCTTCGGGCCGAGTGCATCATAGCCAAGACTTTCCAAGAATGTCCAGGATAGCTTCGTACGCCCCGGGCACCCTTGGGTCAAACGTGTACCTCGGCACCTCAGTCATACTCTGCACTCCTTAGAAGAGATCCTCGGTCGTCCAACCAGGGTATAACCTTATATAGTTGGAAATCCAAGGTACCTCTCCTGGATAGGTTTTCTTTAACCCCAACATCTCCATGACTCAGTTTCCATCAGCGGTATAACCTTATCCCTGAGTCACGCAAAGAGATACCCCCTTATTTGAAACACTTTAGGTCTTATATTTGCCTCTTGTGAAATTTTATTCGCGAACTAGGGTGTACACCATAAAGGTTCGTCTCATTCTTGTGTCTCTGCGAAATTTTATTCGCGTTTCTTGCGAATATTTAAATTCTGATGAAATTTCTTTTCTTTGATCCTCTCTATATTTGCATTTCAACTCTTGTATAATTTTTCAATTTCATTTTTTTTTATTCAAACAAAATATCATTTTGAAATATTTTCTTCAACAAATCATTCATAAACTTCTTAAATTTCATCATTTTACCTTTCTACTTACTACCTTTTGGTTCTCCCATTTTGTTGCGTTTTGTTATTTTCTCTCCATCTGCGAGATGTTCGCCATCTACAGTTTGTAACTCATGTTGATTTCGCAGTATTCGTTCCTCTCGCCGCTTTATTGTATCAACCATCAGCTTATCACCTCTTTGTTTTTTCTTGATGTTATGTTTATCAATTTCTATTCCTCACTGTCCTTTTTCCACAAGATTCCATGTCAATTTCATAGCATTTCTTCCCATCAACCCAGTCTCCTTTTATTACTCCAACACCATTAGGATGAGGAAATTTAATACATTAGTGGAAGGTTGAGGCTACACCTAATATCCCATGTAGCCAAGGTCGGTCAATCAGGGCATTATAAGGTGATTCAATATCTACAACGCAGAATAGAATCTTAGAAGATAACCCCTTCAATGGAATTCGCATTGTAATTTCCCCTTCGGGCTTGTTGGCAGTGCCGTTGAAACCATAGATTTTATAGGTTGATGGTATCAGATCCTCGTCTTTTCCACCCATGGTTCTGTAAGTATGATAAAATATGATATCAACTGAACTTCCAGTATCTATTACAACTCTGTTAATGGCGCAGGAATCCTCAGTTTCACCATCATCATTTTCTTCATCTTCTTCTTCTATTTGTTTTGGATTTATTTCTAACCTTACGACCAGTGGGTTGTCATGCATCTCGCCAGGATCTAGTACTTCTTGCATAGTGAAAGAAATAGTTTGATTTTGCCACTCCTCTAATGGCGAGACTCTCGCAATATTCATTATCTCTCTTCCTTCCATCTACGTCTCTTGCGAAGACTCTGCTCAGAACATTGTCGTGGAAATACTCAATAGTATTTTATGAATGTATGATGGAATTACAGAACAAATTCTTCGCCTTGGCTCCAACCTCTATCACAAATGTTTCTGCTCCTTTTACAGCATTTACTCTGCGAATTTCTGGTGCTGGTGGCAACTGTTGATATTGCGGATGTCCTATTAAAAATTATTTAACTTTCCCTGATCAATCATCCTCAAAATTACTCTTTTTACATTCTTGCAATCGTTTATTGATTTACCATGAAAATGATGGTAAGGACAAAATTCTTGATTTCGATTATTTTGATGTGGCTCTTTTCCCATATTCCAGGGTGATGGTATATTTTCCATCAAAATGATAGCCTCCCAAATTTTTTCTATGCTAGCATTCAGAGGTGGCATTTTAATTTCTTCCCATATTATTCTCTGACTCCCTTGCCCTCTAAAATTATTTTTCCTCTGACCACCATAAGTATCTTGCGGTTGATCAAGTCTTTGAATCTTATTATTTCCTCCGCGATTGTAATAATTATTTTCTCTTTCATACTCCTCTTGATCTCGACTTCCCATGGCTACTAACTTCTGCTGGCTTTCAATCACCACTTTCTCTTGTTGTGACTGCGAGGTTCTCTCCACGTTATTAATCATTTTAGGAAGTAAACTTCCGTTAGCCGCTATTGAGCTGGTGTTTGCGACTGGATATGATTCCATCTCATTTTGTTTCTCCTCTAAAGCAATGTATTCTTCTTGTAGTTCTCGCAGCTCAGTCATTGTGATGGTATTTTTAACTCTGAAAACTTGAACATAAAGTAGATTGGTTGCAAACATAGCATTAATGAAAGATAAAATGAGATATCTCTCATATACTCTACCAGCCATTTCACTGCACATTGTTTTCCACCTTAATGTTAAGTGCTTTAGACTCTCTCCAACCCTCTGTTTTAACCCGAAGACATCTTCAATTCCTGGACGCGCAGAATTGTTGCTTATGTATGCCCCCAAAAATGTAGTTTGTAGATGATTGAAAGAAGTTATAGTATTCTTGGGTAAACTCTCAAACCATTTTAGCGCCTCGCCAGTTAAGATTGATACAAAGTATTTGCATAACACATCATCATGGTTCTCCCATTGTAGAATACACCTAACATAGGCTTTGATGTGTTGAATGGCACATGTAGATCCATCAAAAATACTAGTTAATGCTGGCAAGTTGCATTTTGGGGGTATTCCTCCTAGTTGTACTTCTTGAGTGAATGGAGTTTTTGATGCTTCTTCAATCGCCTCATCAAGCTGTCTTCTTCCTCCTTGTCTTTTATCATTTAACATTCCCCTCATTTCTGCTAATTCTCTTAAAACTTGTTCATTCCCAACTGAATTTTGCTCCATTGGTCTTTTTAGTGCAGATTCTCTTCTCCTGCGCTCTTTCCTATCTTGTGTTGCGAGATTTTGATTTCCATCTCCATTGTTTTCTACTTGTATTTCTACGCTATCTTCTCTTACATTTCTTTCGCGGATACGTACACCATTATATGTCTCATTTTCTCTTCTGCGATTTTCTTCTGCTCTCCTTTGCACCCTATCATATTCTTCATTAATATTATCATTATTGCGATTTTGTTTACGCCTTCTTTCTCGATTGTCATGATTATTCTGGCGAATTACCTCTTGGAATTCTTGCTCTTCTACTTCTGCTCTCAATCTTTCGCTCTTGCAAGCTAAGCGTGCTTGTTCAGCATAATGTCTCTCGATTTCTCTTTCAATTATTTGCTGATTTCTTAGAGTTTCTCTTCCATGAAATATCCTCCTTCCTTCCCCTTGATCTTCTTCTCCATCTTGGTTATTTCGTGCCTGACGATGTTCATTTTCCTACCTTCTGTTGTTTTATTGAATTTCATCTTGTGGTACGTAACATTTTTCCCTTATTTCTCTCCTTTCGCGACATCTTGTTATAGGTGATCTTCTTCTTATCTCATTTCTAATTTTTCTCGAATTTGATCTCATTTTGCTTCTTGATCTTCTATTTTGTAACCTTATGTTTTCCATTCTCAATTCATGGTTTTGCCTTCCCAAGTTTGGACGTTCTTCCGCTTCTAACCTCCTTTATTCTTGTATTCTTTGTCTTAAAACCTCTACTGTTTCATTTTCATTATATCCATGTATTAATCCTTCATTTAATTCTTGATTTCCTCCTTCTTGTCTTTCATCTCTTAATTGTCGATTTTCTGGTTCTTCTGTTGAATTTGATTGCCAAGTATGCACGCTTACTCTATCATAATCCACAACTCTATCTTGTATTGGTGTTTGCTGATTTGGATGTTGAATCTGATTTTCTCCATAATTCCTTGTTCTATTTCTTCTTGTTCTTACCCTTGAAGATTCTCCCATTTCATCTGTTTCTCCACCTGCAAGTCTTTTACTCCTTCTTACGGTTGTTGGTGGTTCTGACGTATTTCTTCTTCTCCTAGTCATTGATCTTAATGAACTGTTGAAACTTGCGTAAAATCCTTCACTAATTGTTCCAAATTCCTTTTAACCACAATGTCAATTTTCACCTTTTTTCTTCAAACAATCATCAATTCATCCCAGTTTCGGGCGCCAAAATGTACTTTGCAGGAAATCCTACACTACACCCTTGATAAGAATTTACTGTAATTAAGACATATTTGAAGATTAAAAACAACACTTTATTATTTGATTCTCAGAAATGTTTACAAGAAATGGAAGAAGTCAAGAATACAACCGCTCTCTTGAATTTTCTCTCTCCTCAAGACTTTCTCAACACTCAAAAATACATCATTCCCTTTCTCAATCTACTGGGTTTCTTTATATATGGTAATTATATAGTGGATGACAGCTAAGCTGTCCTTTAATTTCATATAGGGTAAATACATAGTGGATGACAGCTAAGCTGTCCTTTAATTTCGGATCTACCTTGCGATATTATCGTTGTAGTTATAATAACAATCCTCGCAGATATTTGTAAAACTCACAGTATCATCATGCTTTTTTCCGTGTTTTGGCTATCGTCACCCATTGCGTCATTCTTTCCGTCATTTGCAACGCTCGCAATGTGTTGTTGATTAACTCGCAAAGCTGTCGCTATAAATATCGCAAGTGTATTGGTGTGGCAATATTCTGATCCTACAGTACACTTGGTCAAAACTCGGTTGGGTGCGTAACTCAATGTTCATGCTTAATTTAGGATTTACTAATGCAGTGGGCAGTTGGTCTCAGAATTTTGAGTTGCATAACCAAAATAAAATCGAAGAAGATTACTCATCATTATACATAATGATTTATCACATGCATCACACTTAGGATCGTACGAGGTGGTGATGGTGACGATGATGGTGGAGGAGGTGATGGTGGGGTGTATGTGGTGGTGGTAATGGAGATGGGAGTTCTCCACAGGAACATTGGCAAAACACTACAAACAGACCTGATGATGGTTTACAAATATTTTGAAGAGCTATAATAAGGAGACCTCATCTTTGTTTTGAATATTTTTGACTGTAGTAGAAGTATAGACAAGAACAAGGGAGAGCAGGAGAAACCCAACACTGAATCCCATAATCCAACAACGCAGAGAAGGAAACTTGGTCATTTTTTAGTGAATGAACTGAATGGCAATGAACTCTATGATCCTTACAAAAAAGATGGTTGTTATCCTTTTACAATGAGAATGAGTTATGGTTCCAGACTGACAAGATCTATACAAGCATATTTATGTGTATTGATATACCACGTTTAAAACGAGGGTGCGCATTTGGATCAAGTCTGTTCTAACCACAGACTAGAGTCTCGATCACTTACTAATAATTTGATTTTTGTTTCTTTTAAGTCTTCCCCAAGAATGTGGAAGTTGTAGGATAGAGTTATATATCCTCATGTACTCCACGACTCCATAACCATTATTAGGACAATTTAGTGGAATGCACGTTTTTGAAATTCAAAAGAAAAAGTCGAAGAACATTAATAACAAATTTCTAAAGAATTCACTCCAACTAAACATACGACTTGAACCTCCAGAGAAAAATAAATAAGAAAAAAAACTAGCTACTATTGCTATTAATGTAAATAAAACTGGCTTGACTAAACGATACTGAAAGTACTATTAAAAAGAGTTCTACTATCTAGCTAATAAAACTGGCTTGACTAAACTGGCAATCCATCCTTCAATATGTTTTCTCTGGCACGTCACCTTCAAGGCAATCAGATATTTTCAACATATCGAAGCCTTCAATAACTTCAAATTCCTCCTTGTCTTCACCAAAGCCAACTTCGCTGTTATTTTGTCCTTCTACAGATTGCATAACCGTTTCTGGGTTGTTGCTCTCTTCCGTGGTTTCGCTAACATCATCATCAGTTGTATCACACAAAACCTTAATTTTAAAAATACATCTATCATTCAAGACGTATCCTTCATCAGGGTTCATGAGTTTACTTATAGGCATGAATTCAGCCCAACCATGGCCATCGATACTGTTTTCGGTGAATTTGTGTTTCAATTCTACATAGACCAAAACAAAAACAAAAAAGTCATAACGTGTACACAAAATAGATTATATATAAACTGGCTGAAGTGGTTTCACTGTTTCATATGTCTAGATAATATACCTTCTTTTTTGCTGTTCTTATGATCGAGTTGATTATGAATTCTAACAATTAACTTTGCAGTCGGAAGTTTGTTAGGGTCCATAGGGATTAAGTATAATGACAAGTATTCATACACTCCTTTAATCCCCTTCGGATAAATCTGGACTTGCCTGTAAAACATTGAAAATCAAAATTCAAGGTTAAGAGTTTAGGGTTTTACTCAATACTAGAATAAATTTCAGGAAAAAATCAAATAAAAATAAAAAATATCAATGCGATTATCCATGACATACCACTCGAATCCACCAACAGAGAAAACATCGGAGCAAAGTCCTTGATAAGAATTGATCATTGAAAAGTCAGTGATGGCCCAATCGAATATGGTAGAAGCATTACTACGAAGACTACTTATTGTGGATGCCATTCTTAGTAATACAAAGAATGAGACCTTCTTGAATTAACTGAATCAAAAGAAAAAAAAATTGCAGGAAGAAATATGTAACTTGAGAATTCAGAGTTTGTGATGAATTTATAAACTAGTTCCACCGAACTTATGGCTTAAAACAATTCCAATGATAACATAAACTTCCCAACAAAAACACAAAACTCAATAACCTAATATAACCAGATTTTCCATAAACAGGCTCGGTTAAACTTGGTTTCAGACGGCTAAAATACAAAGCTGTGATGATATTTATGTAAACTGTGATGATATTTATATAAACTCTATACCGAAAACCTAGCTATTTCAAAACTCCCAAAACTCTGCTCACTATCCAGTATTTTTTGTTTTCTTATCAGGTGTTTCCCAAGTTTGGTAGCTTTCAAATCTACCTGGCCTTGATGTTGGGCTATTGACCAGTTGGTGAAGCCGGATATGACAAGTAGGGGCTAACTTGCTCGCCGTGTAGATAGGTTTCATATCTGGTTTGGTGAAGCTGAACCCCTCTATCTTTGTCATCACGTTCCCGAGTACCCTCATCTTTGATGTCGTTGCTCGTAAATGCTTACCATGCTCCCGCAGTTCCTCCTTAACATTCTGCATGACTTGTAATGCCAAAGCTGGCCTCTGCAAACGACAATTTGGCCCAGTCCAAAGGGATAAGGTATATTGATAGGTGTTCATACACATTGTCCATACCCTTAGGATATATCAGTACTCCCTTGGAGATTTTTACTATCTGATGGTCAGAACTCTAGAGAGAGAGAGAGCAGTGAGTTGGGATTTGGAATTGCATTTAATGAGCACATTCTGCAAGACTTTGAACATCAAAAAAAGGAGTGTCATATTTAATAAACACTGCCACCTCTGGGTCCTTCGTGAAGAAGAAGACCATTGCTCATCAGTTAGACTGAGATACAGTTAATCCTCTTACACCGTGACATGGTCCTATATACTTTATTGGACAACAAATGGTCTCTTTAGAAATGTATATCTATCATTGTACGAAATTTACACACTTCGACATATTTTATGAGGTACACTTGGTTATTAAGATGTGGATTTTGCGGTTGAAAATTGCTTCAGGCTATGACAAAACACTTGTTATCATTACCCGTCTCTGACCCTTGGGAAGATAAATTTTCTCTACAGATAAATAATTTCTGCTGAGTTTTCTGAATGCCACATCCCAATCCCAAATAGGGGTGTTCTTAATTTACTCCCTAAAGAGATGCAAAGATAGACATTGGCATCTGTACTAATTCACATTATGAAAGATTAGCATCTTACAGTCCGTTATGGTTAGAACCAATACCAACTATTGCACTTCTCCCAAAGTTACCTCTAAGGCCAGAGACAAGCTCAAATGCAAAAAGCACATTATTGAATTACCCTACTCAACAGAATCATCCAAGAAGACTCTAAGGTCATCGGAAAATTGTAAGTGCTGAATAATAGTTCCAGTAGGAAATAATCTGAATTCAGAAAGGAGACCATTTTCACTGGCCTTTTTAACATCAATGAGAGAATATCAGTATCCAAAATGAAAACAAAATGAGAGATCGGGTCTCCTGTGTTATACCTTCAGAGGCTTGAACATAGTTATTGCTTCACCGTCTGATCCAGCTCCTCCAAACATGCCCGAAGCCAAAGTATTTCCAATACCAAGGCACAACTTCATCAAAACTCGGTTGTGTGCTCAACATATTAACCAACTGTTCATGGCATAGAGCTTCTGATGAAAGTTTAGAAATCTTTTATCCCATTACAAAAGAAAAATTAAAGGAGATTACGCATCAAATTCATTATGAACTACTGTTAAATGGCTTAGTCTAAACAAAACTAATGCAAAAAAACTTCACTTTCTAAAACAATCCATCAAAGAGTAAATTTCTCATCCATCTTTAGCTACATCTCCATAGAGTCCTACAACTAATCCAAATATATTCTCTGGAAAGTAAAAGTTACTTTTCTCTCTACGATCATCTGAGGAGCTTCGTCTTCTTTCAACCCATCCCCCCTTATTGCCTTTCCTCCTTGATTTTGCAGCGCTTATGTTCTGGAACCGTTTGTGCACTGTGGTTTACCACACCCTCACCATTTGAGCTGTTCTCTGACACCTCACAAGCAACTTCAACTATGATGACACAGGTATCATTCACCAGATACCCGTTAGCTGGGTTATGGAGCTCATCTAGACACATGAATTTTATCCAACCCCAGCCTAGAATACGTTTTTGCGGGAATTCATGTTTCTCTTCTGAGGAATCCAACAAGATTTATAAGGTAAAACATGTAATTATACAAAAATAAATAAATACATAAATAATACTATTAAGATAAATAATGCAGTACCATTTTTTATTATGTTACTGGGATCGGTTTGACTAGTAACGGCGAAACTGAATTCCGCTTGCACCGATTTGGTTAACTCAATGGGCATAAGTCCAAGTGATATGTGATCATAAACTTCCCCTGATCCCTTTGGAAAAATCTTGACCCTCCTATTAGAGAAAACTCAAAATGATTAAATTAATAGAAACAGCAGATGATAAATCAAGTGTTATGAGTTGTCAAAGTAATTAGCGATGATGGCATACCATTTAAAAGAACCAACAGAGAAAACATCAGATCGACGACCTTCATGGGCATTCAGCTTTGAAAAGTTTTCAATCCTCCAATTAAATTTAATAGACGAATACAAAGAAATATCCCCTAATACGGAGATTATGAAGAAGATAAGTCATAAAGCTGAATTTGAAAAAGTTTATTTGATGGAAGAGACTGCTTGGAGGATAAAATCAAAATCAAAATGGATAAAAGAAGGGGATAGGAATACTGCTTCTTTCATGAGGATGGCTTCAGCAAGAAGAAGACACAATAGAATCAAGCAACTCTATATGGATGGAGTCCTTACAGATGACAGATTTCAGCTGCAAGAGCATATTGTGAACTTTTACAAGCATTTATTTACTGAAGAACTTCCCATTAGACCTGAACTAGATGGCATTGAGTTTAATTCTATTAGCTCTTGTGAATCTGCAATTCTGGATGCAAACTTCACAGAGGAAGAAGTTTTATCTGCTATCAAAAATCTGGCACATGATAAGGCTCTAGGTCCCGATGGATATCCTATCATGTTCTTCCATAAGTGTTGGTATTTTCTGAAAAAAGACTTGTTAGATACTATTCAAGAATTTTGGTCTTATGGTTATATAGACACTAGACATAACTCTACCTTCATCTCTCTGGTCCCTAAAAAAGACTACATTGAGACAGTTAAAGATTGCAGGCCTATCTGCCTCCTCACTAGTGTTTATAAGATTATATCCAAGATTTTGGCTTCCAGGTTAAAACTTGTCATGGACAAGCTTATTTCTCCAGTTCAATGTGCTTATGTGGAAGGGCGACAAATCATAGATGGTATTCTCATTGCTAATGAATTGGTGGATTCAAGACTTAATTCTGGTTCAACTGGTATCATTTGTAAGATTGACCTTGAAAAAGCTTTTGATAGGGTTAATTGGAAATATCTTGAGGTGATTCTTAAGAAGATGGGTTTTAGCAAAAAATGGTGTAGCTGGATTAGATATTGTTACTCTACTGCTTCTTTCTCCGTTCTTATTAATGGTTCTTCTTTGGTTTTTTCAAAAGTTCCAGGGGTATGAGGCAAGGAGACCCATTATCTCCATTACTTTTCAACATTGCTATGGAAGGATTTTCTAGATACATTGATAAAGCAGCTAATTTGAAACTTTTTAGTGGCTTTTCTGTTAGTCAAAATGGAATGGAAGTTAACCATCTACATTATGCAGATGATACTATTTTCTTTCTAGATTATAGTAAACAAGAACTGAATAACTTGTCCTCTTGTATCTCTTTCTTTGAACTAATTGCAGGCCTTAAGATAAATACTACAAAAACTAGACTAATCCCTATTGGTGATTGTCCTGAGTTATCTGATTGGGCTGTGGAGATCGAGTGTGCAACATATAAACTACCATTTCAGTATCTTGGGATGCCTCTTGGAGCAAAAGCAAACTCTAAAGCTATTTGGAATCCAATTTTGATAAAATTTGATGAGTTTCTTTCTTTGTGGAAGCAAAGTTCTTATTCAAAAGGAGGTAAACTCACTTTGTTAAAAAGTGTTCTTTCCTCTTTACCTCTTTATTACTTCTCTTTATTTAGAGCCCCTACTTCTGTCATTAAGCAACTTGAAAAGAAAATGAGAGATTTTCTTTGGGAGCATAAGCCTGGTTCTAAAACTTCTCATTTAATAAATTATGACTTGGTTTGTGCTTCTAAATCTAGAGGAGGTTTGGGGGTTTTAAATCTTAAGGTTATGAACTCTGCTCTCTTATCCAAATGGTGTTGGAGATTTGGTGTGGAGAAAACTCATCTCTGGTACAAGATTATTTCAGAAAAATATGGCACTGACTCTTCTTTTTGGGTTCCTGGTAAAGTCACTTCTCCTTTTGGTATCTCTTGCTGGAAAACTATAGCTGAAGAGAGAGTTCTTATAAACAAATTTTCTACTCTTACAGTGCATAATGGTACCAATATTTCTTTTTGGTATGGTAAATGGTGTGGTGATAATCCACTTATGGTTACTTTTCCAACTTTATTCAAGTTATCCAAAGAGAAACGTACTTCTATAGCAACTCATATTTCAGGAAGTCATAACTGGGTGTTTGATTTTAAAAGGAGACTTACAGATTTTGAAACCGATCAACTGGCTCTCATGTTTTTACAAATTGGTACCTCTCCTCCTACTTTGGATTCTTTACCAGATACAAGAAGATGGTCATTAGGTAACAATGGAGTTTTTTCTTTTAAAACTCTTTATGAAAGACTTATTGTAGGTGTTGGTACTGATGACTTTCCTCACACTTTTGTTTGGAATTCTTGGATTCCTCCCAAGGTTTCCTTCTTCTTTTGGTGTTATGTTCATGGTAAACTTAATACCATTGATATGCTTTTCAAAAAGGGTATCATTCTGGATGACTCTTGTATTCTCTGTGGAAATGCAAACGAAACTGTTGACCACCTACTGCTGCATTGTAAGGTTGCTTTCAGGGTTTTTTCTATGCTCACTCCTCCTAGTTGGGCGTGGTGCTTTCCAGAGACTATTTTTGACCTTGCAAAGTGTTGGCCTGCTGCTTCTCATAATAATGATCTATGGAACATGATTCCTGCTGCTGTAGCTTGGGCTCTCTGGAATGAGAGGAACAACAGAACTTTCAAAGAAGATTACACTTACCAAACAGATTTAGACTTAGGTATTGAAGCTAAGTCCCTTGTTCTGGCTTGGTTTTCAGCTTCTGGTCATGGACTCCATTTGAATTTTTCTCATTCCGTCCTTAACTGGGATAATATTTTTTTGATGTAATTTTGCTTTCTTTTCCCTACCTCTGGTAGACTTGTAATTTGTACATTCCTTCTCTCTTTCAATCAAAAAAAAAAATCCCCTATTTTTGATGCCATTATCGATGAAAACAGATCAAAAAGGACTCGATCTGAAAAAAAAGAAAAAATATTAAAGTGTGGATTTTCTTCTTTATTTAAACCGGAGTACCCGGAATTGGTATTCTGTGTCTTGTGAGATAAGAAAGGGAATTATAAGCTGGCCCAAAAATAAATAAATTCATATGAAATTATGAAAAACCAAAAGAATCCTAAACATTACATGCATAACATGAAAATACTTCGAATTTTGTCTATTCTCAGACCTCAATGTGAATGCATATAGTAATATCAGTGAATCACATTAGCTTGACTAAACCATATTCAAAATACTAATATCAGTGAATATCAGTGATAATCTACTCCATCCAACAATCCATCAAGAAGGGTATCTTCTCCTGTTTCAATATGTAATTTGGAGAGTAGCTCAGACATTTTCTCTCCCGCGTCATCTTTCTGGTCAACCAGCTGAACCTCTTCGTTTGTCATCACATCCCCGAGTCCCCTAATCTTTGATTTTGTTGCGTGTAAATTCTGACCATGGTCCATCAGTTCCATCTTCACATTCTGCATCCCACACATCCCTTTTTTCACATGTTCAAATCGTTCTCGCAGCCATCCAATATTAAACTCAAATTTCTCAGCCATTGTTATTGTACCTTCCCATCTCTCAATCATTTCAGATGATAAATCTACATAATGGCACTTGTGCATATCTGTGATAGAACGCATCAAGTCTTTAACCATCATAGCTAGAATCGGATACGAGACAATCAGCATAACATTTGTTGAAGGAATATGGCCATATTTCAACCATATCTGCCTATATAAGGGCGCTTGGGTTTTCAAAATATGGAAGCCTCCGATGTCTTCAAATTCCTCCCTGTCTGCGCCAAAACCAACATTGTTGTTATTTTGTCCTCTGTCAAAAGGTTGTCCGGCGCCCGAGTACTCTACTGATTGCATAACCATTTCTGGGTTGCTCTCATTCACGTCTTCGCTAACAGCATCAGCTGCTGTCCTGCACGATATCCTAATTTTAAGAATACATGTATCATGCAAGATGTATCCGTTATCAGGATCGTGGAGTTCACTTAGAAGCATGAATCTTTTCCAACCGCGGCGATTACGATTGTGTTTGTTGAATCCTTTGTGTTTCATTACTACATAATCCAAAAAATAATGTCATGTAACGTATAAACTAAATTCATAGATTATATTTGAAGTACAGGTTTCAGATGTCTAGATAACATACCTTTTCTTGCGCTATCACTATGATCCATTTGATTATGAACGCTAACACTGAACCTTGCAACCGGAAACTTGTTCAAGTCCACAGGGATTAAGTATACTGATAAGTGTTTGTACACTTTTCCATGCCCCTTTGGATAAATCTTTAGTCGCCTGTAAACATTGAATATTCAGCGTTAAAGGTTCAGGGCTTCAAATCAACAAAAAATTAATAAAGAAGAATGCAATTTGTAGTAGAAATCACTTACCATTCAAAACTACCAACGGAGAAGACATCCGAACAAAGTCCTTCTTCAGAGTTCACCTCTGAAAAGTTTTTGATGATCCAATCGAATTTGGAAGAAACGTAACGGTAACGAGGACCAGCAAATATCATGGATGCCATTCTTAGTAAAAAAAACAATGAGCTAACCAACAAAGCTTTGTTGGTGTTTATATAACTATTAAAATCAAAATCCTAACAAGTAAGAACCTCTACTTTCCAAACCTAGCTGTTTCAGAACGCGAATACTCTGCTTACTTTCCTAATCAATAATCTCTTTTCCTTATTGAACTCAAATTCTAAATTTGGATCATGGAACGAGTGTTTCCCAAGTTTGGTGGCCTTCGCACGTACGTGACCTTGGTGCTGGGCCATTGACCAGTTGGGCGGAGCACGATATGACAAGTAGGGGCACCTGTCCCCACTATTGCACTCATACAAACTCTTACAACCACCGGATCTTTCAAGTTTAAACGGCTGAGATTTTAAAAAATAAATAATTAAACATGCGGGTTTTAGCAAGTGGTCCATGACCCGATTTAATATTTTTTTCCTTTTATCTTCTCTTTCTTCTACCGAGATTTTTAGCCTGACACTTTTAGGGGCGACCAATTTGTAATTAGGGGCGACACAAAAGACAAAATAGATTGAAAATACTTATATGCCCCTTCATAATAGGGAGGTTAATCCATAATCGGTAGTTTGGGGCAACTCTATATTCGGTAGTTATATGAACTATTTTGACTACCGATTATGGTAGATTTCGCCAAAGATTATACTGTATAATCGGAAGTCATGGTAACTTCATTTACTACCGATTATAGGCTCAACCAAATTCGAAAAATAGAGGATTTTGACAAAATTTGATTTTAGGGAAACTCTATATTCGGTAGTCATATGAACTATCTTGACTACCGATTATGGTAGATTTCGCCAAAGATTATACTGTATAATCGGAAGTCATGGTAACTTAATTTACTACCGATTATAGGCTCAACCAAATTCGAAAAATAGAGGATTTTGGGGCAACTCTATATTCGGTGGTTATATGTGTTGGATATTTTCAAGATTGTTTGCCGCTATCCGGGGGGGCGTAGCCCCTCCCGGCTGTGTTCGACCTGACAGGTCAAGAGACACCATTCGGTTAATGAATTTGAAAACCTATTCGGTTTTACAGAAATTTTCACAAAACATGTCTGTTCCCATAGGGTTTCTTCAAGAGACACCATTGGTTGGATATTTGCAAAGAGATCCGAGATAATCGGAAGTCAGGTACCACTACATTTACTACCGATTATAGGCTCAACCAAAATTGAGAAAAAAAGAGGATTTTTGCAAAATTTGATTTTGGGGCAACTCTATATTCGGTAGTCATATGAACTATCTTGACTACCGAATATGGTAGGATATGTGCAAAGAGATCCACTGTATAATCGGAAGTCATGATAACTCTTCATATCTTACCGATTATAGGCTCAACCAAAATTCAGAAAATAGAGGATTTTTGCAAAATCTGAATTTGGGACTACTCTATATTCGGTAGTTATATAAACTATCTTGACTACTGATTATGGTTGGATATTTGCAAAGAGAGCCAGAATAATCGGAAGTCATGATAACTCTTCATATCTTACCGATTATAGGCTCAACCAAAATTCAAAAAAAAAAAAGGATTTTTGCAAAATCTGAATTTGAGACTACTCTATATTCGGTAGTTATATGAACTTTCTTGACTACCGATTATGGTAGGATATTTGCAAAGAGAATCATTGTATAATCGGAAGTCATACAAACTAAATTTACTCCCGATTGTTGATTACCTACCGATTGTATAGTTATCTACCGATTGTAAAGGGTAGTTTGGCCATTAAAAAAACGCCTCGGAAATAACCTTCCGATTGTGAAATAACCTACCGATTATTTGCTATTTTGTCGTTTTGTGTCGCCCCTAATTACAAATTGGTCGCCCCTAAAATTGTCAGGATTTTTAGACTTAGTGAGTGGGTTATTTCTTCGTTCTCTCATTTTTCTTCCCATGTTTTTAAATCAGTTACACACCTCATGAAACAAAATTTATGCCGTAAAACAAAATTGCACATTACACTCCTATAGAAGTCGCATCTATTTCATAAAATTTAATTACAACCGTCTCTCCGGTAAGCGTGGGCAGTTCAGATCAGAAGGAATGTTTCATTTTGTTGCCTGACCTGCCGACTCCAGTTCCAAAAAAACACCTTCCAGTTCCAAGCTCCTCAACTGCTAGGACAAGTGCTTCTACTTCATTGACATAGAAATGTCAACAAATGAACTCACACAATCAACCAATTCAATTAAGGAAGAAGGCACATTGAATTTGAAATGAAACCCATTAAGAAAATTAAGCGAAAATGATGATTGAAGTTGAGAAATATGAGGTTCTAGGGATTGATTCTTACCTTGCAACCAAGAGAACACAACTCTTACACTGTTGATAATGTGGGTTTGAACTCCAGTAACGTCCAAAGCCCTTTGAATCTCATTAACTCTTATCCGTGCAATCTCATAACATAACAATAATTTAGGGGAAAAAAGTAACATTCAGTGAAAAAGGAAAGAAATTTGACAAAACCCAAGTGGGAAAGTTCAACTGATTCTTGACATCATCTCAATCCCCAAATTAAAACCCTAGGAATGAAATAATTTGATAATCCATATGAAAACTTCAATTGATTATTGACATCATCTCAATCCTCAAATTAAAACCCTAGACATGAAATAATTTGATAATCAATATAAACACAGAAAATTTGGCTCATCTAACAATCATTTTGAGATTTTAAGACCCTACATGGTTCATCGACTGATAAACGTTTAATTTCATAAACAGTGGAAGAAGGATTTGGGAGGAAGATGATACATCTGTTATGACTTAGGAGGAGATAGAGAAAAACAATGAAAAGTATGTAAAATGGGTCGTGGGTAGTATACAAATCCGTGTGTTTTATCGATTAATCAAGACAAATTGTGAAATAAAGAGCTTTTTTAAATTGGAGAATATATATTTTAAAATCGGATATGTGAGTTTTTGTTATATATATCGATTTTAAAATATATATTTTAGCAGTTATTAGTTTTTTTTCCTGATTTTAAATTGTTGGAAAACTCCACATAAAAAATCAGTGGTGAGATAGCATAGAAAATAAAATGTGGGACAAGTGGAATAAAGTGAATGAAAATTTAGGCATATGACAACAATGAGATTTATTTTGGCGATGGACACATATTTCATCAGGTAGTCATGGTACTTTTATTATTATTGTAACGTGAATAATAAAAAAATTGGTAATGTTTGAAATTAATCAAGGAATATTATACAATTTTGTCTCTACAAATCACATAAACTTTCTACAAGTCTCATTTTTTTGTCCCTACAAATCTTTTTTTTTTGTCTCTACAAGACACAAAGACTCGCTAAAATTCTCTAGATTTTCGTGAGAATCTCTCCGTAGTCATTCAAATTAAAAATCTATGAAAGTCCATAGAAATCTTGTTTGACTACCCCCTTATAAGAGATTCTCCAAAAGTCTCTATGGACGAACAATAGATTTACGAACTCCCCAGAAGTCATTCAAAATCTCATTTGACTAGCTCTGTAATAAACTCCATATCTTTCTAATTGTGCTTTTGGAGTTCTTTGCCTTTTTATCACCATATTCCCAAAGATTAGTCCTAACATTAAAAGAAATAAGAACCCGGTTGATACCAAAACTGTTTAAAAATAAGTTCATACCTCAAATGTGTAATTGCAATGGAGGAATAAATGCTCATTCGTCTCTACCATCTGACCACATAATAGAGGGTCGGGGATCCACTGTATCATAAGGTCCAAACAAAAAATGATAGTACCTTCAAAGGGTACTTTTGACTTTTGATTTCCAAAGCTGCCTATCGAGAAAAATTAACAGCCCTTCCGTCTCAAGTGCCGAGTAAGCACTGGCTACAAAAAACTTGTTACCATATCTCCACTTCCTTGAATCTTCATTTTCTGTCACAGTAGGATCACCAATTATCTGCAAGAGATTCGCCACCTCTTAATCATTCAAATGTCTAGAGAAATGGAAATTCCAACAACCAAACTAATTAGTGGTTCAGATACGAAATGCCATACCATCTACATATTCAAATAGTATTAGAGAATTCTTCAGATTCATGTCTTTCGTGTAGGAGATCAACTTTGAAGAATTCTTTATCTTCCAATTGAATTTGGTAGGTGAACTTTTTTTTTCGTTTTTGCTTAATCAATAATTTTCATGAATACCAAATGGATACCAAAGAATACAAAAATTCACACCCACTGGTAGGTGAACTTGAAGATAAACAATTTTCGTGTAGGAGATAAACAATTTCGGATATCATTTGTAGAAGCAAATGTCAATCTCATAAATTGTGTTCCCAAACTATCTTTTAAATTTTTTGTTTCCGGAAGTCGAAAAAGTAACTATTTCAAACAGGCTATTTTGTACTTTTATTTTTCAATGTAACTTAATTAACGACTTGTAATCGGTTATGAAACACAAATAAGAACATAAACTAATGGAACAAACACCCCATTAGTGATATTCACGAACCTAACATATATAGAGCAAATGATAAGTTTATTATAGACCGGAGATCACATCATAATACAATCCTTTTTCATGCCAATTTTCACCAGATAAGAAGAGCGGGAAAAGGACTCAGCGATAACAAACTGTTGTTGGGATTAGTGAGACTTCTTTCAGCATGAATTAAAGGTATTTATAGGATTTTTGAACTTCTGTAAAGACTACTCTTGGCTGAAGGTCGATATTTTACCATGAGAAGGAGTTGGATCTTGGAATTGCATTTATGTGCACATTCTGCAAGAATTCAGCATAAAAAAACGACTGCAAATTCTAAAGTGAGAGTTAGGCCTTGGAATTGCATTAGTGAGCACAGTCTGCAAGACTTTGAACATCAAAGAAAAAGAGCAAATTACGTCAGTTTTGGGAAGGTCATCAGTTGCCATCAAAGGCTCTACAGAATGCCAAAGCAGGAAGGTTCTCTTGGTTATTAGGATGTGCATTTTACGGTACTTGAAAATTGCTTCGGTAGCAACTCCTCAAGTTCAAGTATTTCCGTATTTTCACTTGACACTCAGATACCAACATCAAACATTTATCAAAACTCTGGTTCCGAGGATAACTAAATGTTCATGAATGACATGGGGGTGCTGAAACAATCACCCGACTCATGTTCCCTCAAAACTCATACCCGTTTTGGCTATGAGAATGAACCTGATATGATTTTGGAGGATGATACGCACAAGCGCAAGTGTGCAACCATGATTACAACTTGAAATTTTGCAAGAAAAGCCGAAGTTGAGGCATAATGTTATCTGAGTTTACTAATTGCAATAAAACTCGAAAAAGCTAACATTAAAATATGCTTCATATTACTAATGAATTACTACTGTCACCAGAGAATTCTGAAAACACTAAATAAACTGTCTAACTATAATAAACTCTATCCACCAATCCATCAAGTAGGGTATCTTCGCCTATTTTTAGATAGGACTCGACAACTGATTCAGAGAGTAACCCAGATATTTTCTCTCGCACGCTACCCTTCTCTGCAATCAGATGAACCTCAATGTTTGTCATCACATTCCTGAGAATCCTCATGTTTGATTTTTTTGAGCGTAATTCCTGAGGATGCTCTTGCAGTTCCTTCTTAAAACTCTGCATCCCTCCCATACCTGTTTTTACATGTTCAAATCGTTCTCGAAGCCATCCTATGTTAAAGTCAAGTTTCTCAGCCATTGTTATCTTATCATCCCATCTCTCAATCATTTCAGATGATAATTCTACATAAAGGCATTTATACATTTCGGTGATAGAACTCATCAAGTCTTTAACCACTATAACTAGGGTTGGATACGACGCCATTGGCATAACATTGGTCGAAGGAATGTGACCATATTTCAACCATATATTCGTATATAAAAGCACCTGCGTTTTCAAAACATGGAAGCCTCCAATGTCCTCGTATTCTTGCATGTCATCGTCAAAACCAGCTTTCCTATTATTTTGTCCTTCACCGAAAGGTTGTCCTGCTCCTGGATACTATACTAATTGCTTAGTAAGCTTTTCTGGGTTACTCTCTTTCACGTATTCTCTAAGAACATCGTCTATTCTCCTACAGGAAACCTCAACTCTAAGAACGCATGTATCATTCACTATATATCCTTTATCAGGGTTATGGAGTTTGTTAAGACGTATGAGTTTTGGGAAACCCCAGCCAACAATATAGTCTTCGAATACTTTCTCTTCTAATTTCGGCAAACCCCAACCACAATTACTGTCTTTGTTGAAGCTTTCGTTATGATGGAGTAGATTAAGTATACTAGCGCGGAACTCTGCTACTGGAGGAGTGTTCAAATCCACAGGGATTATGTATACCGATAAGTGTTCGTATACTTCTCCATACCCCTTTGGATAAATCTGTACTTGCCTGTAAACATTGGACATTCAGGGTTAAGAGGTCAGGGATTTAATCAAAAGCAGAATATATGAATAAAACAATCTAAAGGAGGCGTAACATTCAAAATCACCAAGAGAGAAAACCTCAGAAGAAAGTCCTTCTTCAGAGTTCACCTTTGAAAAGTCATTGATGATCCAATCGAATTGTGTAGAAAGATAACGATTATGTATTAAGGATGCCATTCTTAGTAAAACAACTGAAACACGATATATAACACAAAGCTTTACTGACAAAACCCTAACAAGACCTTTTCCAAACCTGTTTCGAAACTCCAAAAACTATAATCACTATCCTAACCGAGAATTATTTTCTTATATTGTACAAAAAAAAAAAAAAAAAAAAAAAAGGTCTAAATATGGATCATGAGTGCTCCCCAAGTTTCGTGGGCTTCACATACCTGGCCTAGGTATTGGGGAGGTTGGGAACATGGGCGCCAAATCCAGGGCAATGTGGGGCAATACTGCCAGTTTGCCATGCCCATATAAGTTTATGTTAGGGTTCTAAACCAAAACACAAGGAGAAAAACACTTAGTAGCGAAGAACCCTAGGATAAAACCCTTTTTCTTTGGGGTTAGCAACCTTGAAAGCAATAAACGAATTGAAGAACTGAATTGTATTGATTAACTATATGTTTACCGGTTTAGGGTTGATCTATTTATAGCTGAAATAACTTGACAGATAAGAAAACTAACTAAAGAAACTTGTAAAACTAGGAAACTAGACTCCAAGTACGTAAAAAAATAAAAGACTTAGCTAAACAAATAAACGTAAATATATAAAAGAGGAGTTGGTACTGCAACATCCCACCCTCCTTAAAACAATGCTTGTCCTCAAGCATCGAGCTGTGGAAAACGTGCAACGAGATCATAAGCATCTTCCCATGTTGCATCAGTAGTTGGATGTCCTTTCCACTTGATCAACCATTTTGTAGCAGATCGGTTACCCTTTTTGTACACCTTCCTGTCTAAAATCTCCTCTGGTTCCCACTTATCATAATCAATAATGGTAGGCAATGTAGTCTCAATAGCAGAAGTAGAGCCTAACTTCAATTTCAGCTGAGAAACATGGAATACAGGATGCATCCGGCTAGTGGTAGGCAGATCCAATTTATAAGCGACAGTCCCAATCTTCTCTAGAACTTTAAAAGGTCCATAAAAAAGGGGTGAGAGCTTGGAAAAAGACTGGTTTGCCACAGTTAGTTGCCTGTAAGGTTGTAGTCGAAGATAAACAAAATCATTAACCTCAAACTGTCTTTCAGTTTGATGAGAGTCAGCATATTTCTTCATTCGATCTTGTGCATAACACAAATGCGACCTGAGTAGCTTCAAGGTGTTATCTCGGGCGCGTAAATTCAAATCCACATCATTCACATAAGTAGAACCAGGTTAATAAGCTGAAATTGATGGGGGAGGACGGCTGTAAAGAGCTTCATATGGCGTCATCTTAATAGCAGAGTGGTAGATTGTGTTATACCACCATTCATCCCAAGCTTAGAATTTGAACCAATCTTTAGGTTTCATTCCTGCGAAACAACGAAGATAACATTCCAATGTGCGATTTGTAAGCTCTGTTTGACCATCACTTTGAGGATGATAAGCTGAAGTTTTGCAGAGTTGAGTTCCTTGCATTGCGAAATAAGCTTCCCAGAAATTGCTCATAAAAATAGGATCCCTGTCACTGACAATGGTTTTAGGCATGCCATGAAGGCGTACTACTTCACACACAAAGATATCAGCTATGGAACTTGCAGAATAAGGATGAGATAATGCAACAAAGTGTGCATATTTTGTCAAACGATCCACAATCACCAATATAGAAGTTTTACCATGCGAAGACGGGAATCCGTCAACGAAATCCATAAAGATGTTAATCCAAACATCAGAAGGAATAGGGAGAGGACTTAAAAGACAAGGAGGAGCCACCGCTTCTGTCTTGTTACGCTGACAAGTCTCACACTGTAAAATATAATCCTTAACCGAATGTTTCATGCCAGACCAATGAAAATTCTGCTGCAGTTGCTTTAAAGTTATTAAATAACCAGAATGGCCACCTAATGGAGTATAATGAAAATCATGTAGAAGCTTTTTACACCATTCTCAAGAAGAAGCAACTACAATGCGTCCCTTATAATATAGCACACCATTCAAGTAAGAATAATTACATTTATTATGAGGATTGAGTTCCAACTGAACAATTAATGCACGTAGGATTGGATCATTATGACATTCTGCAATGATGTCATCAGCGTCGGCGAAAATGGGTGCAGTTATGGCCAACAGGTGTGGATTTCCAAGACGAGATAAAACATCTGCAGCTTTGTTGGATGAACCGCTACGGTAAATTATCTCATAATCATATCCCAATAGTTTTGAAACCCATTTCTGTTGTTCAATAGAAGAAAGACGCTGCTCAAATTTTTTTTTCAAACTCCTATGATTTGTATAAATCTTGAAATGTCTACCAAGAAGATATGGCCTCCATTTATTTACTGCAGAAACAATAGCAAGCATTTCTTTGTCATAAACATATAAATTGAGATTCTTACCAGATAAAGGTTTGCTGTAAAAAGCTACAGGGCGAGAAGATTGCATTAATACAACACCAATACCACCACCAGAAGCATCACACTCTAGATATAATTCTTTTGAAAAATCAGGCAGTATAAGAACAGGTGTAGTAGTTAAGGCATGTTGCAACGATTTGAAAGCAGTAGTTGCGCCTTCTGTCCACAGAAATGCATTTTTCTTAAGAAGCTGAGTTAAAGGAGCACTAATCTTGCCAAAATCATTCACAATTTTTTTATAATAGCTGGCCAAACCCAGAAAACCTCGAAGTTCTTTGACTGTTGAATGAACCTTCCAAGAAAGAATGCATTGTATCTTCTCAGGTTCAACCGAAACCCCATCAGACGAAATGACATGGACAAGGTAACCAACATACTTTTGAGCAAAAGTACACTTGGATTCCTTAACAAATAATTTATGTTGGCGCAAAATGTCAAACACTATATTTAGAAGTTGAATATGAGTATCATAATCCTTGCTATAGATTAAAATATCATCGAAGAAAACCAACACAAACTTGCGTAAATAAGGCATGAAGATATCATTCATTAAACTCTTAAATGTTGCAAGTGCATTGGACAAACCAAAAGTCATGACCTAAAATTCATAATGACCATCATGTGTACGGAATGCCGTTTTCGAAATATCTGCTGCATGAACAAGAATTTGATAATAGCCCGATCTTAAATCCAACTTTGTAAAAAAATATGCACCATGCAATTCATCCAATAACTCATCCACCACTGGAATTCGAAAACGATCTTTGATAGTTATCTTATTAAGAGCACGATAGTCTACACACATTCTCCAGGAACCATCTTTCTTCCGAACCATAAGAATTGGTGAAGAAAAATGACTTGAACTAGGTCTTATAAACCCTGCTTGTTGCAATTCAGCTACAATCTTCTCAATTTCATCCTTTTGAAAATGAGGATATATGTATGGGAGAACATTCACAGGTCCAGTTTCTGGTAGTAAAGAAATTTTATGGTCTTGAACACGCTCTGGAGGAAGTGAAGTTGGTGTAGAAAAAATATCACTGAAATCTGACAGTAGTTGTTGAATTTCAGGAGACAATGATTGGGCAGAAGCCGTAACATTTAATGCAACTAGTTCTATCAAGAACCCATAACTCTCAGTGGATAATAAACGTTGCATTGGAGATACATCCATAATCATTACAGATGATTGAGTACCATTTAAGGTGATGACAGTGTCATTAATGCGGAATTATATTGATAATTTTTCGAAATCCCAATTAATTCCACCTAATGTTCTCAGCCATTGAATCCCCAAAACCGCATCACAACCACTAATATCTAATAGATGAAAATCAATATGAAAAAGCGTAACTTGCAGGTTGATAGGAATATTCCAGGTTCCCTTTGTCTTAAGATGACCACCATTACCCATAGTGACACGTAAAGCATCAGTTGTAGAAGACACCAGAAAGCCACATTATTTAGCTATGCTAGGATGTAAGAAATTATGTGTAGAACCTGAATCAAAAAGAATTGTGATCGGTCTTTCTTTTACATAGCCAGGAACTCTCATTGGATTAGGGAACGTAGAGCCCGATAAAGAGTTAAAGGAAATAGATGAATCTATAGCAGGAAGGTCTTCAGAAGTTATCTGTTCATCTGTGATATCCTCAATTGCAACAGCATCATCCGGAGAAGTGGAATCCATCTCCCGAAGTAAAAAATTGGTCTTATTAGGGAAAACATGACCATATCTAAAAGGATCATCACAATTGAAACAAATTCCTTTCTCTCGTTTTGCTTTCATATCTTCCCAAGATAACTTCTTATACCCTGGAGGAAGTGAAAACTTCTTAATTGGAGGTGCAGAAGATGAAACGTCACTACGAAGTGGAGGTGGACGGTAAGGTTGACGAACTGAAGTTCTATTAACTGTTGAATATGCCTCCTCTTGATGAATATCCTTAGTAAAAGCCTCATTCAAAGTTTGAGGTGCAAGCAATTTAACAACACTACCAATATGGGGTTTAAGAGAACGAATGAAACAACTGATCAAGTAATATTATGGAAAATCAACGAAATTCAAAAGTTTCTCAAAAGCTGGTATATGTTCTCGAACTGTACCAACCTGATTAATTGTGCTAACAGCTAAACGAGCATCAACAAAATTTTCTGGTGCAAAACGGGCATGAAGATGAGCATAAAATTCTAACCAAGTAACAATTGTAGTTTTAGTTTGTTTCCATCTGTACCACACATTAGCATCCCCTTTAAGACTAGAAGCAGCAATAGTGATGCGAAGAGTATCATCAGCTTGATGCACACTGAAATATTTATCAGCATTAAAAATCCATCCGTCCGGGTCATCTCCATCAAAAGTGGGGAACTTAAGGTTGATTGTGTTGGCTCTGGCAGGGTTTGGTTGACCACCAGGTGGAGGCGGAGGTGGAGGTATATGAGCACCATGACCATTATTTTGATTCAAGTAAGGTAAATAATATGCAAAAACCGAACGAAGGGAAGCAGCGAGTTGGGTATTGATAGTGGTGGTAGTTTGAGTCAGTTGAGCGGTAAGAGCAGTGGTGAGAGATGTGGTGAGGACTGTGGTATTGTCTTTGAGTTCCTTCTTACGAGTCTCACGTTCTTCCTCCCTTTGTTGACGCTTAAGGACCTCTTGATGACACTTTGCAACCTCCTTAGTCTTGTTTCTCTCTTGTTCATCAAGCTTCTGTTGTGCCATGGCTTTGATAAAATCATCAACTGTTTTAGCTAGTCTAGTCATGCTGTCGTTTATGGATTTAAGGTTGTCTGTATAATCATGACCCATTATGCTAAAAAAAAAATGGTTGAAAAATTGATTGTGAATCAACCTGCTCTGATCTAGGTGTTAGGGTACTAAACCAAAACACAAGGAGAAAAACACTTAGTAGCGAAGAACCCTAGGATAAAACCATTTTTCTTTGGGGTTAGCAACCTTGAAAGCAATAAAAGAATTGAAGAACTAAATTTTATTGATTAACTATATGTTTACCGGTTTAGGGTTGAGGTATTTATAGCTGAAATAACTTGACAGATAAGAAAACTAACTAAAGAAACTTGTAAAACTAGGAAACTAGACTCCAAGTACGTAAAAAAATAAAAGACTTATCTAATCAAATAAACGTAAATATAGAAAAGAGGAGTTGGTACTGCAACAGTTTAACCCTGCACTTTTTGTACCCTAGATTTTTAAAATTCCCCAAAACTCTATGCGTTCCTTAATTTTTTTTAAACACTGACCTGAACGAAATCGGAGACAAAGTGAGAGAAGGAGATTATTGACACGCAAAATAATTCGTATCAGAAGGTATCCCTTCAATAGATTTTGTTATTCTGAAGAAAAATATGGCATCATCACCATCACTATCTGAATTATATATGTGCTTGGTATAGGGAGGCATGTAATGGTGTAAAAGACTCCAGCAGAGAATTCCTGGGAGGAGAGCAAAACCTGAAAAAGTTAAAGGAGAATCTTAGGAATGAGAACGAATTGTTAAAGGATCTCGGACTAGAGGCAATACTTGGACCTCTTTTTGATCAAGGTGAAAAGTAGATCCAGGAATGAATGCGCGAATGTCACTTAAACCTATGTTGATCAAGTTATCTGAAAATATGGAATCCGTTACAAGACAACACAATGTTCGAAATTCAAGCACTAGTGATACAGACGAGCATGCGATATCATAACATAATATTGACTATTGTACCTGACTTGTATATTTATTGTTGGAGTTCCTTGTATAGCTTTATAACAGTATCATAACATCAAGTTTGATTCCTAATCTCAATGGATAAATAAAAATTTTAGTGGCTCTAATGAGTTATGCTTCGG
Organism: Papaver bracteatum; assembly: GCA_023529315.1. Classification (NCBI taxonomy): domain Eukaryota; kingdom Viridiplantae; phylum Streptophyta; class Magnoliopsida; order Ranunculales; family Papaveraceae; genus Papaver; species Papaver bracteatum. The sequence goes on along the minus strand of JAJJWX010003238.1, from coordinate 826,393 downwards.
AAAATTGTGAGAATTCTACTAACATTTCCGGTTAGAGGGAGTGAAAGCTTCCTCTCACTCTCAAACAACACGAGAAGGTATCGACCTCCATTGTACTAGACAATGAGTTCCTAAACCTTATATTTATGTTTGTACCCAAAGAAACTTTTGGGCATGAAACACGATGAATGGGTAGTTTAGTGTGTGTTTAGGGTTTGGAAAAGGATTTAAGAACAAAATAAAATTGACACAGGGCTTACGTGGTTCGGCATGGTTTTCCTACGTCCATGGACGAATCCCCTTGGGGAGAATTTTTTATTGATATTTGAATTACATTGCTCTTTTTCTGTATTGGCCCCCCTTTCATCTTGGCTACCTCGCCTATTTATACAATATTACATCTAATTTTCCATATCAACTTAAATGGCATTAAACTGCCCATTTATGCTTCCGTTATAAAATCCGCATGAAACTGCCTCCTTTATGCCTCTGTGATAAATTCGCATGAAACTGCCCCCTTTATGCCTCTATGATAAATTCACATGAAACTGCTGTTTTATGGCTCCATGTTAAATTCTGCATGAAAACCCCTTTGCATGCTTCCTTGGGTAATTTATGCCTGAATAATGGCTGGCAGGATTAGTGGATGCTGGCTGGCAGCGTAATTGGCTTGCTGACTGGATTGACTGGCTGAAAGCATAATTGGCTTGCTGACTGGATTGACTGGCTGGCAGCATAATTGGCTTGCTGACTTGATTGACTGAATGGCTGCATAATTGGCTTGTTGACTGGATTGATAGGCTGGCAGCATAATTAGCTTGCTGGCGATATGAGTGGAGACTGGTTGGTAGGGCGGATGAGTTTTTGGCCGGGAATTGGTTAGCGGCAATGCTGGCTTCGAGACCGAAAATTGGCTAGGGGTGCGACTGAGTTCGATAGTTGACCGACGGTTGACTTTTATAGTTGACTGACTTTGACCATTGATCGGTCATTGAATTTATGTAATATTGGGGAGACAGGTGGGCTGCCTCAGTTGACTGGTTAGCGGTCTTGGATGATGAATAAAGGATGACTCAAGTATCAATTGGGCCCATTAAGTGAAATTTTTATTTATGGTACAAACATCGCCCCCTCTTAACCTCCAACTTGTTGGGGGTTAAGAAAATTCAGTTTTCCTTAGTCAATGATAAAACTCGCCCCCAGGTGTGGATTACTGACGTTGAGGTGATTGGCCAACTTCCCTTTTTTGCAGAAATCATAATCAAGACGCCCCCAAGTGAGGCTATTGTGGATGGGGGATCGACAGAAAATAGTTGAGCACGAACCATTATTGTATGCAAAATCGGGACTGAAGGCTGAACTGCTCTGTAGCGGAAGCGTGATACTTGAGTGGAGTAATGAGCGGTAACAACATTGAGCGATTTTGGTCTTCAGCAGCTGCGATTAGCTGGTCTACAGGTGGTGCGAACAAAACTGGATTGCAGCAACTTCAATCAGCTGGACTGCAATCAACAACGAGCAAAACTTCACTGCAGCAGCTGCGATCAGCTTAAATGCAGCAGCAGCGAACAAAGTTACACTGCAGCAGCTGCGATCAGCTTAAATGCAGCAGCAACAATTAAGTTGCACTGGCGAGTGCGATCAATGACCGCAGGAAGTCAGCATACGATTGTTAGTCATGATCAGCTAGAATGCAGCAGCAACGAGAAAAGTTGAACTGCAACAGCTGTGATCAGCTAGATTGTAGCAGCGACGAGAAGCACTGCAGCAGCTACGGTTAGCTAGACTGCAGGAATAACGAGCATGTCTGATCGATCAATTTATCAGCCCAGAATGCAAAGAAGAACAAACAAAGTTACCGGCAGCTAGAACGCGATCACCGATCAGCAGAATCTATGAGCATAGCTGGACTGATCAGTGCGATCAGCTAGAATGCAGACAGCAACGAGCAAAGTTGGAACTGCAATATTGCGATCAGTCTGGATTCCAAAGAATGACTAGAAGCACTACAAAGAACAGTGGCTCACCGGACTGGTTTTCATCGAGTATATAGCTGGACTGCATCAGCTGGAATGAAGCAGCAACGAGCAAAGTTGAACTGCAACAGTTGCGATCAGCCGGATTGCAGCAGCAACGAGAAGCACTGTGGTAGGCTCTGAAAGATACCTACAACTATGTATAAATTGCAAGTGCACAGTGTCGACAAGCAACACAGGGCAAGCACAGGTCGAACCACAGAGACTTGGTGAGTGTAGAAGTTGATTCTAAATCCTGATTCAGAGAGTAACCAAGAGGGGTTTGATTTTGTCGATACGACGATATGATTTTCAAGTGACTGAAATAATAAAAGTAAAAGATGCAAATAGCAAGATATGTAAACAATGATAATATGGATACTAGGGTATTCAAATCCACCAATAACCTATGATATGCATTCAACTTGTAATATTATTCTTGTCCTTATAGTAGATTCAAGTCTACCGTATAACTAAGGTGTTTCTCCAATGGATAATTTAATCACAACTAAAGTATTTCTCCAAAGCATTAATTGTCTAATTAAGCACAACTAATCTAAAGATCAATATTTGGTTAAGCATGAGTTGTAGCATAATCAACATAGAGATATTCTAACTACAATGGATACATGGCATACATTGTGAGAGCAATATGTTGACAAACTTGGATTAAATTATATCTTTAAACAATTCTAAACTTTCAAGAACAAGATACAAGATATGAATATATACCAATGAGATTAGGGCTTCATATAAACCCTAGTAAATAAAATTAGAAAATGAAGAACATTACAACAAAATTGAAATTTGATATACTAACATGAACAAGCTATTCTTGGATGAGTTTTAAACACAACAACCCTCTCTATTTATACACAAAAATTCTATCACACTTGGGATCCGAATTTCACTGTAGAAACCACTCAACAATTAAACAAAACATGTTTTCTTAATTGATGGATAGAATGGAATACAATGGGGGTGAGGTGGATGTTTTGGAAAGAATCCAATTGGGGTGAGGTGGAAATGGATTTGGGTCTTGGGTTTTGGATCATGGGTTTTGGATCATGGGTTGTTTAATCCCATGAATTTGTAAACAAGTTGCCACTGATGAGCGAGCGGGTTGCAACGCTTCCAACTTTCTTCTCTTTTGTCTTCTCAATTCTTTCAAGCTTTATTTAGTACTTAAAAACACAAAATTAATTAATACAAATATTTATTCTTGAAGATGGTAAGAATGCAGAATTTGGGATAATATATGACTTTGAAGCGCGAAAGATGAGTTAAGTGCCAATGAAAAGGTGTATGAATATGCAATATTTGGCACTCATCACACTGCAGGAACAACGAGCATGGCTGGACTGCCTCAGCTGTGATCAGCTGGAATGTAGCAGCAATGAACAAAATTGCACTGCAGCAGCTGCGATCAGCTGGGCTGCAAGAATACAAACACAGCTAGACTGCAACAGCTTTGATCAGCTGGACTGCAAAAGCTGCTGAGGGACTGGACTTAAACAGTTCGATAAACATAAGTGTAATAGTTACAAATAAAACTAGGATGCATTAGTTTCTTCCAATTGTGTGCCAGCAGACTGCATCAGTTGCGTCCAATTGAGTACAAAATTCGCAGGAAACTGAACTGCATCGGTTGCGTCCAACCGAGTGCAGCAGTTGCTTTTGAACTGGAGTAAAATAATTCAATCAACATAACTATGGCAGTTTAACATTACTGATTGTAATAATTACATAAAAATATTATGGTGTATGCTCGCATCCTGCAACTCGTTGGAGGATTAAGAAGTTCGGGTCACCTGAAGTTTCAATTTTCGGAAGCTGAACTTCGCATTGCATTTAGGCGCTATGTAACTTGCCCCCAATCTTATAGATTGCTTACACAGCTTGCCCCAAAGGAGTCATTTCAGACTATGATTTGTCACATATCTCGCCCCAAAGTGATAGTCAGTCACGTTGAAGTGATATGCAACTCGCCCCCAGAATATAGTGATTGTCATGCTGCTCAATGCTCGCACAATGGTGCACTGCCTTGCTGCATTTTGCTCGAGCATGGAATTTTGAAGATGTCTTTAATCTGGAATTCGCGCGGGGGACAATCCCACTATTCCAGATGCGCCCAGAATTGAAATGTGTGCATCCCCTCGTTGAGAAAATGCTCGCCACATTAAAGGTGTCTCATTGAACAAAGGTATGCATGATTAAATGAAAAGATGAAAAAAGATGTAAATTGTATACTTACCTTATTGAAAATGTTACCGCGACTTCGTTTATGAAGTGACTAGGATGCCCACTAGCTATGTCATTGTTTTCCAACGACGATGATTAGTATAGTTTCCTTAGCGTCTCTTCTCGACTTAGCAATTGATTTGTCTGTGGGACTGGAATGCACCAGTTAAATCAAAACTGGATTGAAAACAGTTTCCACGGAACTGTATTTTAGTAGCTGCGATCGGATGTACTGTCACAGTTATGCATCAAACTAGACTGAAGCAGTTGTGAGGAAAACTGTATTGAAAAAGTTTTGGGGAAAACCGGACTACAATAATTAGACCAACTGGACTGTAGGAATTAAAAAGGACTGTGGTAGTTCAATCAACATGCCAGCAGTTGTTGCTATGAAACTGGATTACATCAGTTCGATCAACTAACTGTAATAGTTATATGGGAAAGGACTGCAGTAGTTCGATCAACTGGACTGCAATATTCTTGGTAGTGATCGAATGTGACCGTTTCTGTTGTTGTCATTTTAAATTTCTAAAAATTTAATTTTCTCCGAAAATTGAAATTTCACCTTCACGACGTTGGGAATTGACATACGATCTCAACGGGCCGAAAAATCACTCAGTTTGGATGCACGAAGAAGAAGTTATCGAATAATTAGTCTGTTAGCTCCTTACTCCAAATAAGTTGATGTCTTGATTTCACCCAAAAAATATTATTCTCCACTTGTAAAATTTTACCTTCATGTCCTAGGATATTGACATGCGATCGCAACGATCCAAAAATCATCCAATTCGGACGTGAGACGAGGAAGATATTAGTGAAACAAATTTTTATACCAAGCCCAAGTCCAAGTAGGGTGTAAATATCCGCGAGACAAGAGAAATGGGGTGGAATCATCCAAGGGCCATGAAATTAAGTTGAGCCGCGCTACACGTGATCAGGGCCACGATATTGAGTTGTATCGCGTTTCACTGAATCGGGAGTATCGAATTATCTTTCGCCGCCGTGTACTGAATCAAGATCACCAATTAATCTTCTCCTAATAATCGCCTCGTCCGACTAATCGTCGATTGATCGGATAAAACTCGCCGATTTCCGCTCGGCTGTGACTGTCGTTGCTGTTGCCGCCATTCGTCGCCTCCGCTCGTAATGGCCGCCGGGTCTTGCGGCCGGCTTTTTTTTTTGTTTGTTTTTTTTATTTTTTTGAATTGAATTGAATCTTTTCGCCACGGTTTTCTCTTTCAGTGATCTTTTCCCCTCGAACTTTTTGTAACAGTTTTGTTAAAACCGTTGTCTTTGTTGTTTGCCTTTGTAATATTTTTTCTGAAAAGGTTTTCTTTCCTATGAAGGTTTCTTGCAATGGCTTTCTCAAATGTGATCTTTTCAACCGCATATGTTGCCTTTTCTTCCTTGTAACGGCTGTTGTAACAGTTTAAGAAACTGTAGACTTTTCTTCTAAAACCGTTGCTGCAGACGGTTGATGTTTCTTTATGGACCTTTCACCATGGTTTTGATGCACCTTAGCGGACTTTTCTGACACGCTTTTCCGGAGGTTTTCTCTTGGGTATTCAAGCACCTAGAGATGTAAGCAACTTTTCAACCTAAGATCATGATAGTAGCGATTTTTTCATGCGGCAAACTCAAACAGGTGGATAATGTGTTATTTGAGAAGCAATTTTTTTTTTGAACTTTGGACTTGAACATGCTGTGGATCGAACATCCTCACAACAATTTGGGCGATTTTTTACAGTCAGTCACTTTGTGGTGGCTCCATCACGATGTTGGACTGCATCGATTGCGATCAACTGACAAAGAATAATCGAATTTCTTGTCTGCAGCATGCGATCACCGGACTGCAGTGATTGATAACAAAACTGGGCCAAGCCATGTTGCAGATCGAACATCCAACAACAATTTTGATGATGTTTTTGCGACATCTTTCACCGTGGATCGAACTTTCTTGCGGGGGTTTCACCATTCTTAATAGTGATTTTTCGCCATGTAACGTGCAACATATCCAACATAATGCCAACAGTTTAGATGGTATTCCACTCCAACTTTTTACAGCGGACCGAATATTTTGGCAACATTTTCATCAGACTTCGTAGTGAGGCAATATCCGTGGTTTCAGAAGGTAACAGTTTCAGTAAATCTCGAACATCGAATCTGGATAGCAGCAGTTGCGATCAACTTGACTGCAATATCTGCGATTACATGGTCAGCAGCAGCTGCGATCATCTGGACTGCACCAATTGCGAACATACTGGACTGCAATAGTTAAGTTCAACTGGACTGCAGTAGTGATTTTCAAGCCGTTCAAACTGCTTTTTGATAGACAAGATTTAAAGCATTTTCTTCAACTTTTCTCAATGGGAAAACACGATTCCCTTTCTCGTAATTCCCCTTAGTCGGCGCCAATGTTTGTACCCAAAGTCACTTTTGGGCACGAAACACGATGAATGGGTAGTTTAGTGTGTGTTTAGGGTTTGGAAACGGATTGAAGAACAAAATAAAATTGACACAGGGCTTACGTGGTTCGACATGGTTTTCCTACGTCCACGGACGAATCCCCTTGGGGAGAATTTTTTATTGATATTTGAATTACATTGCTCTTTTTCTGTATTGGCCCCCCTTTCATCTTTGATACCTCCCCTATTTATACAATATTACATCTAATTTTCCATATCAACTTAAATGGCATTAAACTGCCCATTTATGCATCCGTTATAAAATCCACATGAAACTGCCTCCTTTATGCCTTTGTGATAAATTCGCATGAAACTGCCCCCTTTATGCCTCTATGATAAATTCACATGAAACTGCTGTTTTATGGATCCATGTTAAATTCTGCATGAAAACCCCTTTGCATGCTTCCAAGGGTAATTTATGCCTGAATAATGGCTGGCAAGATTAGTGGATCTTTGGTCGGCGCGTAATTGGCTTGCTTGACTGGATTGACTGGCTGAAAGCATAATTGGCTTGCTGACTGGATTGACTGGCTGGCAGCATAATTGGCTTGCTGACTTGATTGACTGGATGGCTGCATAATTGGCTTGTTGACTGGATTGATAGGCTGGCAGCATAATTAACTTGCTGGCAATATGAGTGGAGACTGGTTGGCAGGGCGGATGAGTTTTTGGCCGGGAATTGGTTAGCGGCAATGCTGGCTTCGAGATCGAAAATTGGCTAGGGGTGCGACTGAGTTCGATAGTTGACCGACGGTTGACTTTTATAGTTGACCGACTTTGACCATTGATTGGTCATTGAATTTATGTAATATTGGGGAGACAGGTGGGCTGCCTCGGTTGACTGGTTAGCGGTCTTGGATGATGAATAAAGGATGACTCAAGTATCAATTGGGCCCATTAAGTGAAATTTTTATTTATGGTACAAACATCGCCCCCTCTTAACCTCCAACTTGTTGGGGGTTAAGAAAATTCAATTTTCCTTAGTCAATGATAAAACTCGCCCCCAGGTGTGGATTACTGACGTTGAGGTGATTGGCGAACTTCCCTTGTTTGCAGAAATCATAATCAAGATGCCCCCAAGTGAGGCTATTGTGGATGGGGGATCGACGGGAAATAGTTGAGCACGAACCATTATTGTATGCAAAATCGGATCAAGGTGAACTTCTCTTCAGAGCGGAAGCGTGATACTTGAGTGGAGTAATGAGCGGTAACAACATTGAGTGATTTTGGTCTTCAGTTTGCGTGCGATTAGGCTGTCTCTACAGTGGTGCGAACAAAACTGGATTGCAAAGAACTTGATCACCGGATCGCAATCAACAACGAGCAAATCTTCACTGCAGCAGCTGCGATCAGCTTAAATGCAGCAGCATCGAACAAAGTTGCACTGCAGCTGCTGCGATCAGCTTAAATGCAGCAGCAACAAACAAAGTTGCATCGCAAAGAACGATCAATGGATCATAGAAGTGAGCATAGTTGGATCGCATTAGTTGCGATCAGCTAGAATGCGGCAGAACGAAAAGTTGAATCGCAATAGCTGCGATCAGCTAGATTGTAGCAATGACGAAGCACTTACAGCAGCAGCTACGGTTAGCTAGACTGCAGGAATAACGAAAGTATGTCTGGATCAGATCAATTGCGATCATTTAGAATGCGAAGCAACAAAAACAAAGTTGCATCAAGCAGAACCTAGATCAGTGATGCAGAATCAAGAGATAGTCGATCTGCATCACCGCGATCAGCTAGAATGCAAAGAAGAACGAGCAAAGTTGAATCTGCAACAAACTGATCACTGGATTCAAGATGACTAGAAGCACTACAAGAATGCTATGTTAGCTGACTTTTGTAGAACATCGAGCATAGCTGGACTGCATCAGCTGGAATGAAGCAGCAACGAGCAAAGTTGAACTGCAACAATTGGGAAGCCGGATTGCAGCAGCAACGAGAAGCACTGTGGTAGGATCGGAAAGATACCTACAACTATGTATAAACTGCAAGTGCACAGTGTCGACAAGCAACACAGGGCAAGCACAGGTCGAACCACAGAGACTTGGTGAGTGTAGAAGTTGATTCTAAATCCTGATTGATTGAGTAACCAAAAGGGGTTTGATTTTGTCGATCTGACGATATGATTTTCAAGTGACTTGAAATAATAAAATTAAAAGATGCAAATAGCAAGATATGTAAACAATGATAATATGGATACTAGGGTATTCAAATCCACCAATAACCTATGATATGCATTCAACTTGTAATATTATTCTTGTCCTTATAGTAGATTCAAGTCTACCGTATAACTAAGGTGTTTCTCCAATGGATAATTTAATCACAACTAAAGTATTTCTCCAAAGCATTAATTGTCTAATTAAGCACAACTAATCTAAAGATCAATATTTGGTTAAGCATGAGTTGTAGCATAATCAACATAGAGATATTCTAACTACAATGGATACATGGCATACATTGTGAGAGCAAGATGTTGACAAACTTGGATTAAATTATATCTTTAAACAATTCTAAACTTTCAAGAACAAGATACAAGATATGAATATATACCAATGAGATTAGGGCTTCATCTAAACCCTAGTAAATGAAATTAGAACATGAAGAACATTACAACAAAATTGAAATTTGATATACTAACATGAACAAGCTATTCTTGGATGAGTTTTCAACACAACAACCCTCTCTATTTATACACAAAAATTCTATCACACTTGGGATCCGAATTTCACTATAGCAACCACTCAACAATTAAACAAAACATGTTTTCTTAATTGATGGATAGAATGGAATACAATGGTGGTGAGGTGGATGTTTTGGAAAGAATCCAATGGGGGTGAGGTGGATGTTTTGGAAAGAATCCAATTGGGGTGAGGTGGAAATGGATTTGGGTCTTGGGTTTTGGATCATGGGTTTTGGATCACGGGTTGTTTAATCCCATGAATTTGTAAACAGGTTGCCACTGATGAGCGAGCGGGTTGCAACGCTTCCAACTTTCTTCTCTTTTGTCTTCTCAATTCTTTCAAGCTTTATTTAGTACTTAAAAACACAAAATTAATTAATACAAATATTTATTCTTGAAGATGGTAAGAATGCAGAATTTGGGATAATATATGACTTTGAAGCGCGAAAGATGAGTTAAGTGCCAATGAAAAGGTGTATGAATATGCAATATTTGGCACTCATCACACTGCAGGAACAACGAGCATGGCTGGACTGCCTCAGCTGTGATCAGCTGGAATGTAGCAGCAATGAACAAAATTTCAACTGCGGAATTTGCGATCAATTGGATGCAAGAATACAAACACAAATAGATCTATGCAAGACTTTGATCAGCTGGAATGCAACATCTGCTGAGGGAATGGACTTAAACAGTTCGATAAACATAGGTGTAATAGTTACAAATAAAACTAGGCTGCATTAGTTTCTTCCAACTGTGTGCCAGCAGACTGCATTAGTTGCGTCCAACTGAGTACAGAATTCGCAGGCAACTGAACTGCATCGGTTGCGTCCAACCGAGTGCAGCAGTTGCTTTTGAACTGGAGTACAATAATTCAATCAACATAACTATGGCAGTTTAACATTAATGATTGTAATAATTACATAAAAATATTATGGTGTATGCTCGCATCCTGCAACTCGTTGGAGGATTAAGAAGTTCGGGTCACCTGAAGTTTCAATTTTCGGAAGCTGAACTTCGCATTGCATTTAGGCACTATGTAACTTGCCCCCAATCGTATAGATTGCTTACACAGCCTGCCCCAAAGGAGTCATTTCAGACTATGATTTGTCACATATCTCGCCCCCAAGTGATAGTCAGTCACGTTGAAGTGATATGCAACTCGCCCCCAGAATATAGTGATTTTCATGCTGCTCAATGCTCGCACAAGGGTGCACTGCCTTGCTGCATTTTGCTCGAGCATGGAATTTTGAAGATGTCTTTAATCTGGAATTCGCGCGGGGGACAATCCCATTATTCCAGATGCGCCCAGAATTGAAATGTGTGCATCCCCTCGTTGAGAAAATGCTCGCCACATTAAAGGTGTCTCATTGAACAAAGGTATGCATGATTAAATGAAAAGATGAAAAAAGATGTAAATTGTATACTTACCTTATTGAAAATGTTACCGCGACTTCGTTTATGAAGTGACTAGGATGCCCACTAGCTATGTCGTTGTTTTCCAACGACGATGATTATTATAGTTTCCTTAGCGTCTCTTCTCGACTTAGCAATTGATTTGTCTGTGGGACTGGAATGCACCAGTTAAATCAAAACTGGATTGAAAACAGTTTCCACGGAACTGTATTTTAGTAGCTGCGATCGGATGTACTGTCACAGTTATGCATCAAACTAGACTGAAGCAGTTGTGAGGAAAACTGTATTGAAAACGTTTTGGGGAAAACCGGACTACAATAGTTAGACCAACTGGACTGTAGGAATTAAAAAGGACTGTGGTAGTTCAATCAACATGCCAGCAGTTGTTGCTATGAAAATGGATTACATCAGTTCGATCAACTAACTGTAATAGTTATATGGGAAAGGACTGCAGCAGTTCGATCAACTGGACTGCAGTATTCTTGGTAGTGATCGAATGTGACCGTTTCTGTTGTTGTCATTTTAAATTTCTAAAAATTTAATTTTCTCCGAAAATTGAAATTTCACCTTCACGACGTTGGGAATTGACATACGATCTCAACGGGCCGAAAAATCACTCAGTTTGGATGCACGAAGAAGAAGTTATCGAATAATTAGTCTGTTAGCGCCTTGCTCCAAATAAGTTGATGTCTTGATTTCACCCAAAATATATTATTCTCCACTTGTAAAATTTTACCTTCATGTCCTAGGATATTGACATGCGATCGCAACGATCCAAAAATCATCTAATTCGGACGTGAGACGAGGAAGATATTAGTGAAACAAATTTTTAGACCAAGCCCAAGTCCAAGTAGGGTGTAAATATCCGCGAGACAAGAGAAATGGGGCGGAATCATCCAAGGGCCATGAAATTAAGTTGATCCGCGCTACACGTGATCAAGGCCACGATATTGAGTTGTATCGCGTTTCACTGAATCGGGAGTATGGAATTATCTTGCGCCGCCGTGTACTGAATCAAGATCACCAATTAATCTTCTCCTAATAATCGCCTCGTCCGATTAATCACCGATTGATCGGCTAAAACTCGCCGATTGTCGCTCGGTTGTGATCGTATCACCATCGGCACGCTTCCGCCATTAAATCATACCGTCAGAATGGCGCCGGGTCTTGCGGCCGGCTTTTTATTTTTGTTTGTTTTTTTTTGTTTTTTTGAATTGAATTGAATCTTTTCGCCACGGTTTTCGCTTTCAGTGATCTTTTCCCCTCGAACTTTTTGTAACAGTTTTGTTAAAACCGTTGTCTTTGCTGTTTGCCTTTGTAATATTTTTTCTGAAAAGGTTTTCTTTCCTATGAAGGTTTCTTGCAATGGCTTTCTCAAATGTGATCTTTTCAACCGCATATGTTGCCTTTTCTTCCTTGTAACGGCTGTTGTAACAGTTTAAGAAACTGTAGACTTTTCTTCTAAAACCGTTGTTTGCAACCGTTGATGTTTCTTTATGGACCTTTCACCATGGTTTTGCTGCACCTTAGCGGACTTTTCTGACACGCTTTTCCGGAGGTTTTCTCTTGGGTATTCAATCACCTAGAGATGTAAGCAACTTTTCAACCTTAAGATCATGATAGTAGCGATTTTTTCATGCGGAAAACTCAAACAGGTGAATAATGTGTTATTTGAGAAGCAATTTTTTTTTTGAACTTTGGACTTGAACATGCTGTGGATCGAACATCCTGACAACAATTTGGGCGATTTTTTACAGTCAGTCAGCTGTGGTGGCTCCCGACTGCGATGTTGGACTGCAGCAGTTGCGATCAACTGGACTGCAATAACTGTAATTTACTGGTCTGCAGCAGCTGCGATCAGCTGGACTTCAGTGATTGATAACAAAACTGGGACAATCCATGTTGCAGATCGAACATCCAACAACAATTTTGATGATGTTTTTGCGACATCTTTCACCGTGGATCGAACTTTCTTGCGGGGGTTTCACCAGTCTTAATAGTGATTTTTCGCCATGTAACGTGCAACATATCCAACATAATGCCAACAGTTTAGATGGTATTCCACTCCAACTTTTTACAGCGGACCGAATATTTTGGAAAAATTTTCATCAGACTTCGTAGTGAGGCAATATCCGTGGTTTCAGAAGGTAACAGTTTCAGTAAATCTCGAACATCGAATCTGGATAGCAGTAGTTGCGATCAACTTGACTGCAATATCTGCGATTACATGGTCAGCAGCAGCTGCGATCAGCTGGACTGCACCAATTTCGAACATACTGGACTGCAATAGTTACGTTCAACTGGACTGCAGTAGTGATTTTCAAGCCGTTCAAACTGCTTTTTGATAGACAAGATTTAAAGCATTTTCTTCAACTTTTCTCAATGGGAAAACACGATTCCCTTTCTCGTAATTCCCCTTAGTCGGCGCCAATGTTTGTACCCAAAGTCACTTTTGAGCACGAAACACGATGAATGGGTAGTTTAGTGTGTGTTTAGGGTTTGGAAACGGATTGAAGAACAAAATAAAATTGACACAGGGCTTACGTGGTTCGACATGGTTTTCCTACGTCCACGGACGAATCCCCTTGGGGAGAATTTTTTATTGATATTTGAATTACATTGCTCTTTTTCTGTATTGGCCCCCCTTTCATCTTGGCTACCTCCCCTATTTATACAATTTTACATCTAATTTTCCATATCAACTTAAATGGCATTAAACTTCCCATTTATGCTTCCGTCATAAAATCCGCATGAAACTGCCTCCTTTATGCCTCTGTGATAAATTCGCATGAAGAAATTCGCATGAAACTGTTGTTTTATGGCTCCATGTTAAATTCTGCGTGAAAACCCCTTTGCATGCTTCCTTGGGTAATTTCTTCCTGAATAATGGCTGGCAGGATTGGTGGATGCTGGCTGGAAGCGTAATTGGCTTGCTGAATGGATTGACTGGTCGGCAAAGATAATTGGCTTGGTTGACTTGGATTGACCGGTTTGCGACATAATTGGCTTCTTTGGTGATATGAGTGGAGACTGGTTGGCAGGGCGGATGAGTTTTTGGCCGGGAATTGGTTAGTGGAATTGCTGGCTTCGAGACAAAAAATTGGCTAGGGGTGCGACTGAGTTCGATAATTGACCGACGGTTGACTTTTATAATTGACCGACTTTGACCATTGACCGACATTGAATTTATGTAATATTGGGCAGACGGGTGGGCTGCCTCGGTTGACTGGTTAGCGGTCTTGGATGAGGAACAAAGGATGACTCAAATATCAATTGGGCCCATTAAGTGAAATTTTTACTTATGGTACAAACAATTTGAAACAAAAAATAACACCTCAAAATTTAGGGCCTTGGGCGATCTCCCAATAACTGCTACATACACTAAAATTTGAAGTCACTTTACAATGTGATTTAGAGAACACATTCAGTCTAAACAACTTGACGTCTGTTGTGTTTTCATATAATCCCAAACACCGCAACCTCATGATCTTCAGGTATATTATTGGGTAACATAAGCATAAATATGTTGGATTCAGCAAATCAAATTGTTTTTGGTGCGGAACAAGGAGGATTGGTCTGGGAACTCCAGAAATTCTGCTGGAGATGCATTAAAGTTCCGTTCCGAAGCGAAACCACCATAATCGTTGAGATGACTGTGTTTTGTTCTCTCACTTGGGTGGTTTAGTGGACCATCGAACATGTTCTTTTCCTCATCATCGAACATATAATCGTTAGAAATATGCTTAAAATTAATTGAATGGATCAACAAATCAATCAAGCAATGAAATATTGCTTGCACAATGTTAATGAAGCCTTTGTGAATGCACATGAGAAATGGGTTGTCCAGTAGAGTCACGTCAGTTCGCAATTTAGCACGGACTATTGATACATAATGCAAGAAATACGAGCTTAAATTCGTTGCATCATTCAAAGTGTACCTTGACATTCATAATCTGCTTCCTCGTCCTTGGTGATGACTGAACTTCTACTACATGAATTTGTCATTTTTTTATTTACTTTTTATAGGAACATAAATTAGATGAATTTCTCATTCTAATTACATGCTCTCCACCTCAATCTACATGCATGTTGATCATTTTGGAATGAACTTTAATATTTTTTGCCAGGAAACAAAAACAATGGAATTTCAATTCATAAGATGAATCGGCGGTCTATGGGTGAATCAATTTTTCTCAGGAAAATTATAAAATCAACCAAATAACTTTATAGGCACGGCCTAATTTACAAACAATGTGATTCACCAACAATGAATATTTTAGACAACTCAAATAATTGTTCCATCTTTGCTCTTTTATTTTCTTCATTTTCTTGTCTATTTTTTAAGTGGTACAAGTCTTTTGTGCTATCTCCTCTGATCAACAAACATATTTGAATCAAAAAGTAGAAACATATTTTTTTGGTACGCAAAGTTCTATGTTTTGATTCCGTTCTCCCAATAAATACAACTTGTGAGAGATTTTGTTAAATCATTATATCATTTTCAAGTAATCAAGCAAATCATTATCCTCAATCATTATATTCTTACCGTAATAAATTCCTTATAACTTTTTTGGAGAGTGTTCTATATTTATCTTTCTGATTTAATTAAATTCTAACCGAGAAAACACATATTCAATAACTTTGCTTTCATATTATCAATCGTGTTGGAAGTTTCCACCTCTAAATTGACTATGGAAACTCCATAGTCAATTTGTATAGACTATGGAGTCGAAATATTCATCAACACCAAATTCTTTATGGAAAATTGGTGCAATCCATTCATAACTTTCTTTATAGAATCAACCTAATCCTCCATGTACTTGAAAAAAATATTCTTTGCTCGAATGTTAGCATTTAGGTGTTTTGGGCAACAAATCTGCATTTGGTTAAACTAATTCTTGTTTATACTATGTTAAGTCGGATTAGTATTGATCCGTATTAAGGCATGTTTATGGAATTAATCATGCACTAAATACTTGTTTAAAGTTAATGCTAGATAAGTTTGAAACTAGCATGACATGAATCTTGTCCTATGAGCTGTGCATTGTAGCCTATGAGGTGTCCTCCAACTCATGATGGAAAGGTTGGATTGACATGTGGCAAGCATGACTAGGACTCTCTTTTAGCCTCACAAGTTTTCTTTAAAAGAAAATTTGTTTTCATTCCATCATGAAGTAATGTGAGGAAAAAGAAGTTAATAATAAGTCATGAAAGTTTAAGTTTCTTATGTGTTCTATTTCCTTGTACAATAACCTGTTTTGATATGAACTATGTGTAGTATTCTTGCTACATATGGTGCTGTTTTCAGTGAGTTGTTGAGTATGCGAATACTAGTTTTAAATCTAATTTCAGCATTAGTTAGCTTCTATGATGTTTAGTGGTAAAGCTTAAAGGTTGAATAGCTGAAATTCCATACGGATTTCACATGAACATCTGGAGTACTTGTAATACCACCAATACAATCCACATCAACGAAATACACCCTAATCCATGGGTTTTTCCTGGGAATGAGGTCCTTTTGCATCGTCCAACAGATATAAAGCTCCATACAACAAAAACTCGCATACAGTTCTTATATAATATGATTCAATACTCTCCACCATCTCAACTTCCAAAAATCATATTTATCCTGTAATACACATACTAATCTTTCGTGAGTCGATTTATAGGAAAAAATACGAGCTAGACTTTGTTAATGTTACTCCCGTCACACATAATTCATCCAAGTGACATTAAAAAAAAATGATCATACAAATTAAACTTACAAGAATGAAATTACATGATCACTAATTAAATAGGTGAGATTTGTTGATTTTAACTGTTGATCTCTAAGTTTCAAAAATTACAAATGCATAATCACGTTTAATATTAGTATCGGATTATTGTTTGTATAATTGAAGTAAAATGCAGCACCAGGCCCGTTTCTGAGGTGGGGCATGTTGGGAAACGGCACAAGGCGAGAATTTTTAGAGGGCGGAAATTTTTGGTTTAGTGGTGGGATATATACTAATATTTTTGGTGGCCTGCTACGGTTTAGTCACCCATATCATACATGTTCGATAAAACGATCCCAATATTTCTTAATAATTATATTCCTAAGTTATCCTTAAACTATCTATTCAAGAAAAAAAAAACCCTTGCCGATAAACCCTAGCCGAGATTCGAGAACGCCGTGAAGGAGAAAGGTCATTCCAATTCCATATTTCCATTCATATGTATTTTGGTAGCAGGAAAATAATTCATTCCATTCAATTCACAGGTAATCTCTTATCGTATAGTCTTTTATAGTTTAATAGTCATAATCACTTAAGGATTAGGGTTACTTCCTTACTGGGGTTAGTTGATTAACTTTATTTTTATTTGTTGATTTCACTTTGAATTTTTGATGACATCTTACTAGATGGTTGATTTTGATATTTCAATTTGATTAACTGATCTTAGTGGATGCTTAATGCTTTTGGTATTTGAATTTGATTAACTTATTTATTTTTATTTTTTGATATCTTACTGGAAGCTTTTGATTTCATATGATTCATATCTTGTAATCTTATCTTGGCTTTTGTGTTAGCAGTAAAATTGCTTCTTTGATTATTGTCTTGTTAGTTTGTCTTCTCAAAATCTAAAATATGTTTGTTTTCATTTTTTATGGAAAATTCGTGACTTATTAATGTTGTTGTTAAGTTGCGCGAAATAAATTACTTCATTTTCAGTGTTATACAATAGATTTTATTTGGAAAACATGTAACTATAATTGCGAGATTTATTTTTATTTTATTTTTTGCGTAAAAGGGCGTTCTGTACTCTTTGGCACAAGGTCATCAAAATGTCAGAGACGGCCATGTGCAGCACGAATATTTTTCGAGGACATTGCTTAAAAGTAGGTTGCGAATTGTATAAAAGAACAGGAGACATCATCATAATGTATATTAGAAGATGTCCTATCTAGCTAGTATAGTATTAATCTTCATAATCATGAGCATCAAGGTAAGAAAAAAAAAGTTCGACCATAAGCATAAACTTTCTTTCTTTTTTCCGAGCAATTGCTGAAATCCTGGTTAGACTGCCTCAGACATAGAGTACAAATCGGCCTTTAAACAAATCGATACAAAGAATACATTGGGTTATGAAACAAATCTTGATCTTCAGGTGTATGGTTTTCGGTATAACATAGGCATGAATATGTCAGATTTGGCGAATCAAATTATTTTTTGCATACCAAAGAGGTTTGGTCCTTGGTGTCTCTAGAATTTATTCTGGAGATGCATCAAAGTTCCGTTCCGAAGACAAGCTACCATAATTCTTGAGACGATTATTCGTTTTGTTCTTTCACTGTGGTTGTTTGGTAGACATTTCAACATGTTGTAGTCTGTCAAATTTTAAAGTCCCAGACGGTGTTTTTCTTTTGACGGCCCAAGGTAACAATAATTGATGTGAAAACGAAAATTTATATTTCGTCTTCAGAACACCCGGAAAGGAAATTCGGGTCTAACTCTTGTAATCTTTTAACCCGTGATGTTCAATTCTGATATATTTCGTCTTCAGATCATCCGGACGAGAAAAACGGGTCTAACTCTAGTAATATTTGAACCCATGATGTTCAATTCTGATATATTTCGTCTTCATATCATCCGGAAGGGAAACTCGGGTCTAACTCTAGTAATCTTTGAACCAGTGATTTTCAATTATGATATATTTCGTCTTTAGATCATCCGGACGAGAAACACGAGTCTAACTCTAATAATTTTTGAACCCGTGATGTTCAATTCTGATATATTTCGTCTTCAGATCATCCGGACGGGAAACTCGGGTCTAACTCTAGTAATATTTGAACCTGGGGTGTTCAATTCTGATATATTTCTCCTTCAGTTCATCCGAACGAGAAACTCAGGTATAACTCTAGTAATCTTTGAACCTTTGATGTTCAATTCTGATATATTTAGTCTCCAGTTCATCCGGACTAGAAACTCAGGTCTAACTCTGGTAATATTTGAACATGTGATGTTCAATTCTGATATATTTGGTCCTCAGTTCATCCGGACGAGAAACTCAAGTCTAACTCTACTAATCTTTGAACATGTGATGTTTAATTCTGATATATTTCGTCTCCAGTTCATCCGGACTAGAAACTCAGGTTTAACTCTGGTAAATTATGAATCTATGATGTTCAATTCTGATATATTTCATCTTCAGTTAATCTGAACGAGAAACTCAGGTCTAACTCTGGTAATCTTTGAACCTGTCATGTTCAATTATGATATATTTGGTCCTCAGTTCATCCGGACGAGAAACTCAGGTCTAACTCTGGTAATCTTTGAACCTGTGATGTTCAATTATGATATATTTCGTCTCCAGTTCATCCGGACTAGAAACTCAGGTCTAACTCTGGTAATCTTTGAACCTGTGATGTTCAATTCTGATATATTTCGTCTCCAGTTCATCCGGACGAGAAACTCAGGTCTAGCTCTGGTAAACTTTGAACCTATGATGTTTAATTCTGATATATTTCGTCTCCATTTCATCCGGAAGAGAAACTCAGGTCTAACTGTGGTAATCTTTGAACCTGTGATATTCAATTCTAATATATTTCGTCTCCAGTTCATCCGTACTTGAAACTCAGGTCTAACTATGGTAATCTTTGAACCAGTGATGTTCAATTATGTTATATTTAGTTTCCAGTTCATTCGATTTTAGCCTTTAGTCTGCTAACTATTATACTACCTCTGTTTCTGGAAAAACCTAGTATTTTTAGGGGCGACCCTAAAATTATTAGGGGCGACACAAAAATATAAAATAGGTTGAAAATACTTATATGTCTATTCATAATCGGTTGTTTTCTATCTACCGGTTGCAAAATCTCATTTTTTGGGGCAACTCTATATTCGGTAGTTATATGAACTATTTTTGACTACCGATTATAGGCTCAACCAAATTAAAAAAATAGAACATTTTTGCAGAATATTATTTTGGGAAAACTCTATATTTGGTAGTTAAATGAATTATCTTGACTACCGATTATGCTAGGATTTTGGTAAAGAGGTCCAATGTATAATCGAAAGTCATGATACCTTCATTTACTACCGATTATAAGCTCAACCAATGCCGTTGAAAAGGCTCGGTGCCGGCATGGACGTGGTATGAATACAATGGTGGTACGCTATATAAGGGGTTTGGGGGGGGGGGTGTACGGGGGGGGCGTATCCCCTCCCGGCTGTGTTTGACCTAACAGGTCAGGTCGCGGGGGTCTAGGGGGTAGCGCCCCCAAGCAGAGTGCGAGACAATGTCTGGGAGTATTATTTTTACTAGGTAAAGAAATCCAAATCGAAAAGTGATAGTAACACTTTTCCAGAACCGGGGAGTATATGCTATGGAGTGTATATAGTGTTTTTTTTCTAATCATTATTTTATGTAAGGAGAGTATTTTACGGTTAGATGTCCATTCTTGATTTTTACGTAGGACTAGATATGAAGCATATTTCTTTGTAATTAGAGATACGATTTAGTCTTTTATATGGACGGATAGAGATCAGATTTAGTCTTCTATATAGACGACTGGAGATGAACATCCCACCTCGTTCTTATCAGCTATATCCTCATCGTTTTTCATTATTCATTCATCTTTCATTTTTCAGAGAACAAACCAAAACCTAGCGTTTTCTATCACAAGAAATTTTTTCCCACCATGATTCGATCTCATCTTTGCATCATTTGCTTCGATCTGTAACTATTTTCTTCGATCTATAAGTATTTTCTTTCTTTAATCTCAACTGTGAGCCATATTTTTCTTGAATCTTAAACTTTTTCTTTTTGTATTTCGTCTTGTAATAGTAGAAAAAAAGATGGAAACCCATTTTGTTTCCTCATCAGTAAAGAAGAGTATGACAGAAATCAACAGTGAAGACTTTTTGAATCCCCCTTTATTTCATCATCTGTAGTGTTATCGGTGGATTTCTCTGTGGTAATAAACATGAAGTGAAATCCCTAATTTTCTTAGTTTCAGTTTTTTTGCTTTAGATCTGAATTTCTGAATCCATGGTTTCAGATTTCAATGATTTTTTGGCACAACCCAGATGATGTTTAGGATTGATGAGTTGATGCTTTGAGATTTGGGTTTATTTTGTTTTTCCTATTTTTTTCTGTTATGTAAAATTTAGGGTTTTCAATTTTCTTTTCAAAGTTTTTACTGGTTAGAATCGGAGGGTTTGTTTTGCTACTTCAAATTAGGGTTTGTATCTTGATTTTCGGTTTTTCAACTGTGATAATGACTCTTGAGTTGTCCAATTCTTATTTTGGTGAAGTTTTCAAAGTCAATTTTTGGGTTTAAGTTTTCATGGAGCAACATCTGTAATTTAATTTTGTAGTTCTAGGGTTGTTAATGTCAACAGTAACTTCCATTGAAGCTAACTGTCTATTGTGTTATCTAAGCATGGTTTTGTTCTGTTTTAGCCTGTTTTGGGTTGAATTTGAGGTTTGAGCTTCGGTGGTGTGTGTGGGTCATGATTAGTTGATAATTATGAATGAAGAAGGGTCTACAATTTAGAGGTTAAATTAATGGAATAAGTTGATGTTTCATTTGTGCAGTTGTTCATAATGCATGATCGAATATTGCAACCTTTCTTTGATTGCTTCCAATACACTTTGATGTTGTGTGCTTTAAATGGTTTGTGCATTCGAGAAGGCATCAGGCATATCATAAGCACCTGAGTATCTCCAGAAGCTAACATGTTGTTAATGGAACCATCACAAGGCTATAATGCACATTTTTGACACTATGTGAGCTTACACATTTGAATCTCATTACTTTGTGGAGGTCAACATCGCTTTGCCATCTGCCATTCCTCACTTAGGGAGGCACTTGATGTCATAGAGCAGGTCATTATTTTATCCACAAATACAGTTTATATTATTTTTATGTCCATACAAACTCTAAAACCAAGTGCGGCTTGATGCCTTACTTAGTAAAACAGCTGATGTAAGACCAAGTGCGGCTTGCTGGTTTTGGTGGTTTCTTGCTTGCTACTTTACCATAATGCTACATATTTTATTTCTAAAATAGAGTTGTAGGAGGATGAGACCCTGAATACCTACATATACACAGGTCAGGTAGTCTTCTTTGAGTGGCATTATGAAATTAGATATGACATTGTATTTGTGAGTCTATTATCATCACCATCTTTTGATTGAGATTGTACATCACAACTAGTTATTTTGTTTAGTTGATTTTATTCCTCTAATAGATTATTTGATTGCTTGAGGTATCTGATGCTCTGACTAATTATAGTTGGTTGTGTTGTTTTGATAAAAAATTGAGAGAGATTAAACAGGTATTGCGACACTGTGGATTCAAAAAATTGCCTTTTACTTGTTACAAAATCACTGCTTACATTATAAACCATTGACTAATGTATTTAGTTTTTGTATCTTACCATGGTTAAGCCTTTTTGCATCTTCCAATTTTACAATTTAAAGCCTAGTGATGAGATTATGTATCTTAAATTATTTATGTTGAATCATCTACAATCCTAATGTTCTTCAAAGTTTTCTGATTGTTATTTTCATCTATCAATACAATTAAACTCACTACTATACTTATGTTGAATCATCTGACACCCTATTTGTTTGATTATTTCGGTTGATTCCGTTTTTAATTAAACTCACTACCCTTTGATTTACGATGCAGGAGCAGCAAAATAGTTCTGCTATACACAAAATTGATGTTCATATTTTCTCATACTCTCTCTCTCACTCTTTCTCTCTCTTGCAGATCTTCATTTACTGGTAAATAAGAATCTTGGGTTTAAACTTCCTTTTGTTCATATGCATATTGAAAACCACTTTATCTAATATATTTTAGGGGTTTTATCTTCTGTTTTTGGGAGTTGATTGATCCGTATACAAATCAGTTTGTTTCTTCAATTTCTGTTGCTGTGAAATTAGGGTTTATGTATAAAATTTAGGGTATTTTCTTAACCCTATCTTTGTGTTTTAATGGTTTATGTATGTCTTTTGTAGATCATCAATTAAGAACATTATCAACGCAGTAGAACAAGAAACCGTGGATTCTAATATGTAGGTTGAGGCCTGCTCAAGAGAATCATATTCTCTCCTCACTTCAACCAATGGCCGTTAATTTACAAGCTTTATTTGGAGCCAACTGAAGCATCTCCCTGCTTTTTAGACCATGTAAGTTGTTTCCTTAATCTAGTATCAAAGCATTGCTCTACATCATAGATAGATAAAGTGATTATTTGGTTTATGGTTACTGGGTCTTCTTTGAAAGATAACACCAATCGTTATTGTCATGGCTTGTAAATATGCATATGTTTTGTGGATTCAATTGTGAACTGCTTGGGTTTCATAGTAGTTAAATGGTTTACAATACACAAAGATGGATTTTGAATAATTTTGGGCAACAGAGAGTTCATCAACTTGAAGCACTTGATTGGTGTGAGCAACATGCTTGTTGTGTCTATGAGCTCTTCGAAAATGATGGGTACAACTATTATCATGGAAGAACTTGATTCTATAAGTGTGATCTTCTCTTTTTCCATAAAAAATATGTTTCTTGGAACATGGTTAAAACCCAAGGGTGTTTTTTATTAATATTATGTGATAGTGGGTTGTGGGTAGATAGGAAAAAGGTGGCTTGCAGATTCGGTAATGTTACAATACCTTCTTATAGATTTTATGCATACTATGCAGGAAACTTTTAGATAAAGAAATCTTGAATTAAGATGATTATTTGGATTTGACTTTGGATGTAGAAAAAGCTTCAATTCAAGTGATTCGAAAGAAAATTATCTTGTAAACTCCAGGTACTTGAATAACAACCATTTTATGGAACGTATATTGTATTGAATGTCCCCTTTTTTGTTTGTTAGTACCATCAATATTGGCATCTTGAAACCTACTGAATGCTATTTAGTTATGTAACCTGTGGACCACCATGTTGATAAATTTGTAGGCTTTTGAATTCTCACTAATGTAAGTAGAAAACAAATGCATTTCTGACCTCTTCATGAATTTGATCTTGTAGAATTCCCTCGAGAAAGATGCACTAGTGGTAGAATTGGAGGTAAAGGCATCAATTTATTACTATTTTCTATGCTATTTTCTGGTCTTGGTTTAATGTTTGACCTAATAACTAGTCATTGACCGAAATAGACTTTCTACAGTTTTTACATGCCGTTAGTGTTTGATTCGTTGCGAGGGAGGGAAAAAGGATTTCATTATCTTGTCATGTGTTAAAAGCAATGAAGTAATTAACATCCACCTTGTGGATGATCAGTGAACTTGCAGGCTTTTCAAGGCAGGTATGATTATGTTGCACAAGCTGGATTTCTTTGGAGCTTTTTACACCAACATTTTGAGCCTGGATATTGGGTTGGGTTATGGAAATGAATTGTATGGTAACTATAGTTTGAAGATTGCAGGCCTGTGTCTCAAATTGTATTGTATGCCTGTAAAATGGAAGCCCGTGTCCATGAAAATGATCTGAGGTACCCATTTTTTTAATAGTAACTGAAAGAATTGTCACGGAGATAACTGTGAAAAGAATTGTGAAGTAAAAAAAACACGTGTCATCATCTTGTTGTTGTTACAAATGAGAGTAACAGTTTGATC
Source organism: Papaver bracteatum (assembly GCA_023529315.1). Classification (NCBI taxonomy): domain Eukaryota; kingdom Viridiplantae; phylum Streptophyta; class Magnoliopsida; order Ranunculales; family Papaveraceae; genus Papaver; species Papaver bracteatum. Next base: position 801,977 of record JAJJWX010003238.1, on the reverse strand, counting down.
GTTACAAAAGCCGTGACAAGAAGATGACAGGTGTCTTAAGAGTATGTGTTATAAAACAATGGAAACGTTAATATATGTTACTTTTCTCGTGAAAAAAAAAGACACGTGTCGTCTCGACAATCGTTGCAAGGATTCAGTAACAGTTAAAACAGTTGTTGTATGTGTGGCTCTTTCAGACACGTGGAACGCAATTAATTGTTGTAAATAGGGAGTAACAGTTTAAACCGTTACGATAAACGTTACTAATTTGACACGTGTCGTTATCATAAAATTAGGTCAATCGTGACTATTAATTATTGTAATAGTTATTTTATGTGACTGTAGTTGGCGAATGTCACAGATAAAAGCGTTTCACATTTATTTATTACGGCCTATTTTCAACTGGTTATAACCGTTAAAAATCTCATTAGTAACAATTATAGCCTGTGACAAAATTCCTGAAATGGTGTAGTGATGGCAAGGTAAACTTTGAATGATGCAACAGATTTTAGCTCATATTTCTTGCATTTTGCATCTAAAACCCATGTTCAATTGCTAATTGACTGTATTCGACCACCATTTCTCATGTGCAGTCACAAAGGCCTCATTAACATTGTGCGAGCAATAATTCATTTGTTGATCCATAAGGATAATTTTAAGCAATATTTCCAAGAGATTATATAAAGTCTCTACAATTCTATTTGTGAAATTAGTTTGGTGATGAATTTATGAAGAAAACAAGATATAAGAAATTTCAAAAAGTATAATTAATTCTAAAAAAAATAGCTGGATAATGGAGAAAATAAAATCAATCAACTATTATAGAATCGGTGCCATCTCTTCCATAATTTGTTGAAGTTCAGGCATGTAATCAGGTACACGCCATCTCCTCTATAATTTCTTTTGAGCCATATGGTCGGCACTAGAGATGTAAAACGTGCCGCCCAGCACAGCACAACCCACGAAATCACGTACTTAGCGTGCTATGTGTCGTGATGTGTTGTGAGATTATTACGTGTCGTGTTGTTCCGTGCTAGAAGGCATGCTGGGCTAGGCTGTGCCAGAAAAATAAACGTGTTGTGTCATGTTGTGATGTGTCAGGCACATTTATTTTATATTTTCCAATATAAATATTTTCCAAATATTTAGGTAGTATATGTATTATTATGAAAATAAGTCAACAAAACGATGATAAAATGTCAATAATTGGGTAGAATAAAGGCTTTTAATTGAAATATACACAAAATATGATGTATTGTGCCATGTTTTGTAATATTTTATACATATTATGATGTGCTTTCTTAACGTGTTGTGTTGTGTCGTGCCACATGATGTGCTGGGCTACTGTGCTAGTTAGTCAAACCCAACACGTCCCATTTAACTAACGTGCTATGCCGTGCTGGGATATGTCACGTGTTGGGCTGCGCTGTGCTCAAATTTTAGCGTGTTGTGCTAGACTTTGCTCGTGCTGGCACTGTCCAATTTACACCTCTAGTCGGCGCCACATCTAGCAGAAAGAACTTATACGGCTTTTATGAGGTTATAGGCACCATGATCATTGATTATGTCCTGAGAGACGATTGTAATTTAAACTCTGTAATTTGCTACTCTTATTAATAAATTGATTTCCTTTGTTTAGTGTCGAGAGTGCTATTTGATACGAAATTTACATGGTAGTCTAACACACTAAAGACCTCTTGTCTTTCAAATTTTGTTTTCACATGAGTCGTAAATTTGAGGTGAAGGTCCCTTGTTATTTGTTAGCTATGGCCGCCCGAAAAATAACACCACAAGGGGATTTACTCGAATGTGATCTCAGGGGTTAACCATATAGTTGATGTACCAAGTTACCCTTGCAAATACTAAATAAGGAATAAGGAATTATTAATTAATCAAATAAGGAATAAAAAGCTTGAAAATGGTACAGACTCTTAAAACAACATGTTCAATTGTCTACTAAACAACTGTTCAATTGTCTTCTAAACAACTAAAGTGAAAGAACAAACTAGAGTCGTCTCAACAAAAAAAAATTGACGACAAATATAGTCTCAACAATCATGGTAGCTTTGCTTCGTAACCCAACTTTGATGCACCTCTAGCATAACTATACTAAGGACTAACATATGCCGAATCCAACATATTTATGCTTATGTTACCCAAGACCATATATCTGAAGAACATGACGTGTTTCGCTGTGTTTGGGCCTATACGAGAGACAATATATAGGAATCAAGTTGATTACATTCAAGACCATATACCAGAATGTCTTCTTCAAAACACATGATTAGACTCATACACCCAAATTCTTCTTCCTTAGCTGCGGGAATTACTAGCACTACTTCGGATGTAGAGGCTACTGTTTAGAACCTGGTGGAAAATCAATCTTCAAAAGAGTAAGTGAGATTTAGGAGATTTGCATATGGTGGTTAAATCACAAAAGGAGAAGTGGAATGCATATAGTAGAAGGTAAAACATTACAAACAGAAAATATGATTCTCACAAGCAAGCAACACGCTACTTAAACCCTGTGAAGTGACTCCAAATTTTGGTATATGTGGGAGTTGGGTGATCTCCAAAGAACCTGTATTTTGAGGTGTTATTTTATGTTTCAAAATATGAGCTTTAGGAACTCATTTTCTAGTACAATGGAGACGAATTCCAAGATAAGAGAACCTTAATCCTGCATATTCATGAATGTTCACATGATGCACCTCAATACCCTTCATAGAGCTCTTAGAAACATTAACTTTGAGACCCGCTTCGCTTTAAAACTATCTAGAACCTCCATAAGTTTTCGAACCTCTTCTACTTGTGCATCTAAAAAAAAACAGTTGCCTCATCGTCAAACTGAAGATACGAGATTTCACACCGTTTTCCCTAACATAGGACCCTTTAACATACAAACCAAACTGGAACTTGTTTTGTCTTTTTAGTTTTGCACCTAATGATATTGATACCTTGATAACAATGAAAATGAAGTTGGCATGAAATTGAGCATAAGATTCTGGTTTTCTCTTAAGCCATCTTGTAAAAGAGATGAATATAGTGTATGAGACCAAACACACTACATGGTATATAAACTGAATCAGGAAACATTCACATATATATGAGCAACTAGTAAGCTTTTGTGGAAACAAAATTTTGCATATCTAATAACTATTAGTTTAAAGTTTAGAAAAAAGAGACTGAAAATGAGATGATGGGGGAAATTGAAAAACTTCGAATCAATATGTCAGAAATTTGGAATTGCTTAACAGACTCCAAAAATAAGTATAATTTAACGATCCTAGCTCAACGAATTGTGGGATCCATCTGAAGATGTCTTTACTGGTAACATGGAGAAGCAACAATTGAATAACTAGGAGTTTGAAATAACGGTACCTTCGAATAGGTTGTGGTGAAGATGTCTTCTACAACGGCCCCATTTTTTTCCTAAATAGTGCCCAAATCTCGGATGCATTACTGGAACCCAAATACGAAGGAATGTATAAAGGAGACTAAGATTGAAAGTGAAAAATATGGTGCAATAATTTGGAAGTAAATAAATACAGTTTAGGTACCAACATATGAAAGTTTTCGGATTATTTATTGGAGTGTGAAAATACAATTTATGAACCAACATATGTGATCGAACTCAATGCTAGGACGGTCAATTTTTACAAGTAATGCATCTTACCCGGTGCATATGCACCGGGAGTTTCAGAAAATTGCATCGACAACGATTAAAATTGCATTAAAATCTTACGTGCTATCAACACAAATCATATTATTACCGCATCTCATAAATAAATGTTTGAATTTTGTTTATGTTTCTCGAGATATCCGTATACTTTCGAGAAGGAGACAATCTCCTTCCTTAGATAATGGGACCAAAACACATCTATTTCGAAAATGGTGACCTTGATGTATTTAGTAATTTAGGTGGATGTTTCAAAGGAACTGTTTGTAAAATGCCGCTTACTTCAGATGTAAAAGGGTCTGGCAGTGATTGGTATGTTGAAGATGTTTAGGTTACAATTACGGGTCCCCAAATTCCTTGCTCTCAGAAAGTTTTCACTATTGAACAATGTCTTGCACTTATTATATCTTCAACATAACAGGATGTGTACATGTATATGCATGATGTATGGAAGGTATTCCACGATGATTTGGGATGGTATCACATGACAGGATGTGTACCATATAATTTCCCTCCTATTCCTGTTCGTTCAATGTAAGATCAAAAAGTAAACTGAATGAACGAAAAGTTCTCGAGGGGTGCACAAAATGTTCGACCCGACCGTTAACCCGACCTAAAAAAAAACCGCACCAACCTGAAACCTGGTGGTAGATATATTTTAAAACAGAACTTAATACGGTGCTATGATGTGGTGTGGCTGTACCGCCCGACCGATCAAATATATCTATGCCTAAGAAACCCTAGTACCCCACATAAATACCTAGCCTAATACACCAAACCCTACCTCTTTCTACACGATTCCTTTTCCATTATTCTTTCTCCCATTTTCTTTATTCTCTAGGTTGCAGAAGTAGAGGTGACTCCATTTTCATATCCTCTTTGACCTATTCCATTACTTCACTAAGTTACTAACTATCATGTTTGTGCTACATCACCACCATCATCTCCAAGTGTTGATTTAGTCGATAATCAAATGGATTCAGCTTCAGGTAAGGAAGAAAAGCTAATTGATTGATCTGTATGCACTGTTATTAATGATTTAATTGATTATGTTTGATTTATGTACTGTTAATTGGGGTTTATTTTGATTTTGATTTTATTTGATTGATTTTTATTGATTTGTTGGCTGATTATAATTGATTTAGGTACTGTCAATTGGGTTTAGTTTGATTTTGATTTTTTCTATTTATTTTTTACTGATTTGTTGATTGATGATAATTGATTTAAATACTATCAATTGGGGTTTAGTTTAGTTTGATTTTGATTTAGGTACTGTTAATTGAGGTACTCTTATTAGTGGGGTTTAGTCTGTTTGATTGATCTTCATAAATTGAGGTATTCTTCTTATCAATGGGATTAACATGCATGTTCCTGTGATACATAGAGAAGAGAATTGACCATTTGTTTGTTAACATGCATGTCATTATGATTCTGTGAGTATTTAAAACATTTGATTTGTTATGCATGTATAAATGAACGATAATATCAGTTTTGATTTTTAACTTTTAAGGATTATATGTAATTATGTAAATGATCTTTATGTGTTTACTATTGTTATGTATTCATATTGTTCCATGATCTAAAATATAGCATCTTCTATTTTGTGGTATACTTATTTGAAGTTTTGAACTGTATTTACGGATTTACTAATTACAAAAGAATAATTGTTTCTTATAGTTGTGTTGATGGTGGTTTTTAGCTTAGGGTTAAAATCATAAAATACTAAACCCTAGCAGACAGTAATGTCATAACATTTAAAGCAACAAGCATTTACTAGGCACATTTACTGAAATCTTTAATGTGTCTCTAAAATAATTACACGGGTATATTTTTCAAATTAGGGTTACGACGAGCCAAACCCAAATTCCCACGTGTGCCAATGGAAAATCATAAGAGCCACACCGACCGCGCCAAGGCATGCCAACCATGCTAGCCGCACCTATGTGCCAATGGAAAATCATGCCATCCACACCAAGGCATGCCAACCATGCTAGCCGCACCTCTGTGCCAATGGAAAATCATGCCATCCACACCGACCGCGCCAAGGCATGCCAACCATGCTAGCCGCACCTCTATGCCAATGGCAAATCATGCCAGCCACACCGACCGTGCCAAGGAATGCTAGCCGCACCTTTGTGCCAATGGAAAATCATGCCAGCCACACCGACATTTACAAGGCATGCCAACCATGCTATCCGCACCACTGTGCCAATGGAAAATCATGCCAGCCACACCGACTACGCCAAGGCATTCCAACCATGCTATCCGCACTGCTGTGCCAATGGAAAATCATGCCAGCCACACCGACCATGCCAAGGCATGCCAACCATGCTAGCCACACCACTGTGCCAATGGAAAATCATGCCAGCCACACCAACCGCGCCAAAGCATGCCAACCATGCTAGCTGCACCTCTGTACCAATGGAAAATCATGTCAACCACACCAATCGGGCTAAAGCATTCCAACCATGCTAGCCGCACCTCCGTGCCAATGGAAAATCATGCCTGCCAAACCTATCCCAAGCTATCCGCGCCATGCCAAACACACTCTGCCTTAGCCTTAGCTATGCTAGTCATACCAAGACAAACTCCCTTTCCTTGTCCCTAGCCGCGCCACCATGCTGGCCTTCCCCTCGCGGCTACCAAAGTGAAGGTGTGCAATAATCAATGGTTTCCCTTCAATCCCCGGAGAAAATCCTGGCCGTCTAAGGTCTCCTCACGTCCTTTGTCCCAAAACCATAGCTTGGTCACGCACCCAGCCAAGCTAGCCGCACCATGCCAAACACGTCTCGCCATGGCCCCTAATGCCGCGCCACCATGCTGACCTTCCCCTCGCGCCTACCAAAGTGAAGGCGTGCAACAATCAATGGTTTCCCTTCAATCCCAGGAGAAAATCATGGTCGTCTAAGGTTTCCTCACGGTCTTTGAACCAAAACCCTAGCTTGGTCACACACACAGCCAAGCTAGCTGTGCCATGCCAAACATGTCTCGCCATGGACCCTCATGCCGCGCCACCATGCTGGCCTTCCCGTCGCGGATACCAAAGTGAAGGCGTGCAACAATCAATGGTTTCCCTTCAATCCCATGAGAAAATCCTGGCCGTCTAAGGTCTCCTCACGGCCTTTGGCCCAAAACCCTATCTTGGTCACGCACTTAGCCAAGCTAGCTGCGCCATGCCAAACACGTCTATCCATGGCCCCTCATTCCACGCCACCATGATAGCCTTCCCCATGCGGCTACCAAAGTGAAGGCGTGCAACAATCAACGGTTTCCCTTCAATCCCAGGAGAAAATCCCGGCCGTCTAAAGTCCCCTCACGACCTCTGGCCCAAAACCCTAGTTTGGTCACGCGGCTAGCCCAAGCTAGTCACGCCATGCGCCCATGGCTACCGCTTGGCCCCACATGCGAAGCCAAAACCGCACCTAGCCCAAGATACTCACGCCATGCGCCCATGGCTACCCCTTGGCCCCACATGCCAAGCCAAAACCGCACCTAGCCCAAGCTAATCACTTCATGCGCCCATGGCTACCCCTTGGCCCCACATTCCAAGCCAAAAATGAACCTAGCCTAAGATAGTCACGCCATGCGCCCATGGATACCCCTTGTCCCCACATGCCATGCCAAACTAAACCTATCCAAGCTAGCCGCGCCATGCCAAACGCACTTTGCCTTGGCCCTAGACGTGCTAGTCATGTTATGCCAAGCCAAGCGCCCTCTCCTTGGCCTTAGCCATGCCATATGCCCATGGAGAACCCTTGGACCCTCATGCCAAATCTAAACACACCCTAGCCGTGCAACCCTGTTGGACCTTACTACGTGGCTACCAAAACGAAGGCGTGCAACGATCAACGGTTTCCCCTCCCCTCAAGATGAAACATCTCGACCGTCGAAGTTCACTAGGTTAGAAAGTTCCCCGAGCTCGACTTTCCAAGCCACAACAACGTGTTACATGTTTTCTTTCCAAAAATATTCGAGACATCAACACAAACTGGGGGATTCTCTTTGGGTATTGGTTTGGTGGTCTACAGCGTGTGGCGTACACTACGCCCTTCATAAGGAAGTGTCATAAGGGTTAGGCGCCTATTAAATACGGGAGTTATGTGGAAAACATTCATGGGACATAAAGACGTGAGTTAACAACCTTATGGAACATCAATTCCATAACGTTAAAAGTTTCATGAAAGCCAGTTTCATGCGTTAACCACTTTATGGAACATCAAGGACATGCATACGGTTACCACCTCCTCCCATTTACTTCCCCACTCCTTAATGAGACCAGGGTACGTTTCTACCTCGACTTGTATAAATAGGTCTTACCTATTTTCCTTTTGGACAATAAGTTAATTCGGACCAGACAACACTCAGAAATACTTACCTACAAGCTCTCCTCGTGAGATCTCTTACTTTTCTGATAACAAGTCGTAGAAACCCAACTTCTCTTCCAGAATCAACTATTCTGGTCTCTCCACTCTCCTTGCTGCCCTCCCCAAAATCAACCCATTCTCCTCCTTTTTGTGACCGAAGCTAGTCTGGAACGACCATTTCTTGGTTTAGGTCAGACTTGTACGGATTTATCTCTCGAATCTAAAGTACTCCCTTGCAGTACATTGTTTAGGGTTTAAATTATTTCTCACATTCATACCCGCAATTACCAAAACCAACATAAACCATTTTCACCTATAAACAAGTTGTAACTATCTATGTTTACCAATCAACCCATGCATCCACCCTTTCTTCAATTGTTGTATATATACAATCATTTTTTTCTGAACTCCGTTCTTCAACTTATCATCATAATCCTATTGTACTTATAGTTGAGTTATTGCTGGTGGATTGATGATAGTTTATGCTAAACTTTTTTATAGGATTCTGGTGCTAGTGAACTTCCTCCTCCTACAACTAGACATGCCACACAACCTAATGTTGACCCAACTGCGGCTAATGCTACACCTTTTGATGCTCAAGAAAATGAACCAGCTGATAAGCCTAAAAGGGCTAGCACCAGAGCTCCCTCAAAGTATGGAGTCACTTCAAAAAAAATCCAGGTATTGTTCTTGCAGAATGTAGGTATTGTCACAAAAGTTATTTTTCAAGGTAGTATTGTCACTAATATCTTGCGCAATCATTTTAAAGCTTGTAGAGTTTATGCTGATAGGAAAAAGGGACAATGAACTCTTACCCTACGTAATAAGAGACTAGGAAAGGATTGTGGAAAGTTAATTTCCACGTCTTATAGCGCCGAGGCTTGTAGGAAAGCTTTAGTTGAGTTTGTTATCAAGGATGAGCAGTCTTTAAGAATGGTGCAAGGCGAAGGATTTAGGAAACTTTGTCATGTCCTTGAGCCTAGATTTAAGGTCCCATATAGAATGAAAGTTTATCGTGATATTTTATCTATTTATAAGACTAAAAAGGCTAATCTGAAGAAATATTTCAAAGATAACCAATAGAGAATATGTTTGAGAACTGACACGTGTACTTCGATTCATAATATGAATTACATGTGTATTACTGTGCATTTCATTGACGATGATTGGAACATGCATAAGAAGATTATTAGTTTTTCTCAAATTGGAAGTCACAAAGGTGTTAACATCAAAGGCTTTAGAAACTTGTTTGTTAGATTAGGATCTTGATAGGGTGTTTACAGTAAATCTTGACAATGCAAACGCAAATGATGTAGTTGTTGAGTATTTGATAGAGACACTTAAAAACTAGAACTAGGATATCCTGAATGCTGAAAACATCCATGTTAGGTGCGTTTGTCATGTGCTTAATATTGTGGTGAAAGATGGGTTGAAGAAATACCATGTGTCCATTGAAAGAATTAGGGTTGTGGTGAAGTATATTTCCCGTTCTCCTTCTAGAATGACGAATTTTAAGAAGTGTATTGCTAAAGAAAAGATAAGTTGTAGTAAGCGATTTATATTAGACGTAAAAACAAGATGGAACAGTACTTTTGTTATGCTAGAAGTCGCAGAGAAATATGAGAAATCTTTTATAAGGATGAAGTTCGAAGATAAGAAATTCAGGGAGAAGTTTTGTTTTAGTATGAGTGCATCTACTGCTTCTTCTAATATTGAAGATGGGTATGTTTTTGTAGAGCATGAGACGGGTAATTAGCTGCTTAAACTTATCATATTTTGTTCAAGTTATGCTCTTTATTTCTTGCTTTAACTTATTATGTGTGTATGTTTTTGTAGAGCATGAGACTGGTAATTAGATGCGTAAACTTATCCTATTTTGTTCAAGTTATGCTCTTTATTTATTTCTTTAACATATTATGAATTTCTTATTATGATTTTTAATAAATTGTTGTCCTTTTATTGCAGATGCTTCTAGTTCATTTGATGGTGATTCTGATCCAGAAGATGGTGTCCGTAAAGGCAATACAACTAGGGATGGTAAGAAGATAAAGAAATCTGCAAATGCTCCCTTTTATGTTGATTGGAGAAACGCTAGATGTGTTGTGAAGTTCCTCAAGATATTCTTCGATGCATCTATCAAGTTTTCAGCATCTACTTATATTACTTCGAACTTGTTTATGTGGAAACTCTGTGTCATATATCAACAACTGGCTACTTGGAGAAACAATTAAGACCCATTCATTTTTGACATAGCTAGTATGATGACTGAAAATTATATTTAGTAGTTGGGGTCATATGAGGCTATGAACCCTTTTATTTTTATTACTATGCTTCTTGATCCTCGTGAAAAAAAAAGTTGGATTGAATTTCAAGCTTGAGATTTTGTGCAAGGATGATTTGGAAAAGGGTTGCTGAGTTGAGGTACTGTGTAAAAAATGACTTGGAGAAACTTTTAAATGAGTACAAAATACTTTATTCAGTTGGTAATGAAGCAGCAAGTAATGTAGAAGACACTGAAATGGTTGACGCAGGTGTGGATTCGTTGGACAGTATGAAGGCTCTTTTGAAAGGGAGGTTGGAGAAACGCGGAATGGAAAGTGTTACTATCGAGGGAAGATCAATTAGAAGTTGAAAGGTACTTATCTGATGTATGTGAGAATGATATCCCCTAGTTTGAATTGTTGGGTTGGTGGAAGAACAATGCTTCCAAGTATACATTTTTTTCATATATCACAAGGACATTCTTGCTATCCCTGTCAAATTGGGGGTAGCATTCTCACATACATCATCTAAGTACCTTTCAAGTTCCGACCTTCCCTCGATAGTAACACTTTCCATTATGCGTTTCTCCTACCTCCTAGAATGTACATATTTATTTGTCTTCTTACCGTCCCTAGTCGCATTGCCTTTACGGACACCAGCTTCTGGATCAGAATTACCATCAGATGAAGTATAAGCATCTTCAATAAAAGGACAACAATTTAATAAAAAGCATAACAAGAAATTCTTAATAAGTTTATATATGCAAGAAATAAAGAGCATAACTTGAACAAAATAGGATAAGTTTAAGCATATAATTACTTGTCTCATGCTCTACAAAAACATACCTATCTTCAATATTAGAAGAAGCAGCAGATGCACTCATACTAAAACAAAACTTCTCCCTGAATTTATTATCTTCTTCTCATATTTCCCTGCGACTTCTAGCATAAGAAAAGTACTGTTCCATCTAATTTTTACGTCTAATATCAATCCCTTACTACAACTTATCTTTTCTTTAGCAACATACTTCACCACAGCCCTAATTCTCTAATTCTTGCAATGGACTCATGGAATTTATTCAACTCATCTTTCACCAAAAGATTAAGCACATGATCTGTGCACCTAACATGGATGTTTTCAGCATTCATGATAGCGTGGTTCCAGTTTTCCAGTGTCTCCATAAAATAGTCAACAACTATATCATTTGCGCTTGCATTGTCAACAGTTATTGTAAACACTGTATCAAGATCCCAATCTAACAAACAAGTTTCTAAACCTTTCCTATGTTAACACCTTTGTGACTTGCAATTTGAGAAAAACTGATAATCTTCTTATGCATGTTCCAATCATCATTAATAAAATGCACAGTAACACACATGTAATTCATATTTTGAATCGAAGTCTATGTGTCCGTTGTCAAACATATTCTCTGCTCGTTATCTTTGCTTAAATATCACGATAAACTGTCATTCTAGATGGGACCTTAAATCTAGGTTCAAGGACATGACAAAGGTTCATAAATCCTTCGCCTTGCACCATTCTAAAAGACTGCTCATCCTTGATAACAAACTCAGCTAAAGCTTTCCTACAAGCATCGATGCTATAAGACGTGGAAATTAACTTTCCACAATCCTCTCCTAGTCTCTTATTCTGTAGGGTATTAGTTCCATGTCCCTTTTGCCTCTCAGCAGAAACTCTACAAGCTTTAAAATGATTGTGTAAGGTAGTAGTCCCATTTTTCTTAGAATTAACAGAATACCTTTTGTGACAATACTTACATTCTGCAGGAACAGTACCTGGTATTTTGTTGAAGCGACTCCATACTTTTTAGGGAGCTCTGGTGCTGGCGGTTCATTTTCGTGAGCTTCAAAAGGTGCAACATTAGCTGCAGTTAGGTCAACATTAGGTTGTGCGTTATCTGTGGTTGTAGGAGGAGGCAGTTCACTAGCACCAGAAGCCTACAACAAAGTTTAGCACAAGCTTATATCAATCCACTAGCAATAACTCAACCATAAGTACAATAGGATTACGAAGATAAATTGAAGAACTGAGTTCGGAAAAATGATTGTATACATACCACAATTGAAGGAATGGTTGATGCATGGGTTGATTGATCAACATCCATAGTTACAACTGAAAGAAACAATTATTCTTTTGTAATTAGTAAATCCGTAAATACAGTTCAATAATTCAAATAAGTATACCACCAAATAGAAGATGCTATATTTTAAAACATATTTTTAAGTATCAAAAAAAAAAAAAAAAATTTAAAACATGGAACAATATGAATACATAACAATAGTAAACACATAGAGACCATTTACATAATTACATATAATCCTTAAAAGTTAAAAATCATAACTAATATTATCATTCATTTATACATGCATAACAAATCACATGTTTTAAATACTCACAGTAACACACATGTTAATCCCATTGATAAGAAGAATACCTCAATTTATAAAAATCAATCAAACAGACTAAACCCCACTAATAAGAGTACCTCAATTAACAATATCTAAATCAAACTAAACTAAACCCTAATTAACAATCAAATCAAAAATCAACCAAAAAATCAATCAAAATCAAACTAAACCCCAATTGATAGTATTTAAATCAATTATTATCAATCAACAAATCATTAAAAAATGAATGGAAAAAATCAAAATCAAACTAAACCCAATTGACAATATCCAAATATAATCAATCAACAAATCAATAAAAATCAATCAAATAAAATCAAAATCAAAATAAACCATAATTAATAGTACCTAAATCAAACATAATCAATTAAATCATTAATAACAGTGCATAAAGATCAATAAATAAGCTTTTCTTCCTTACCTGAAGCTGAATCCAATTAATTATCGACTAAAATCAACACTTAGAGATGATGGTAGTGATGTATCACAAGCATGGTAGTTAGTAACTTAGTGAAGTCATGGAATAGGTCAACGAGGATATGAAAATGGAGTCATATCCACCTCTGCAACCTAGTATAGAGAATAAAGAAAATGGGAGAAAGAATAATGGAAAAGGAATCATGTAGAAAGAGGTAGGGTTTGGTGTATTAGGCTAGGTATTTATATGTGGGGTACTAGGGTTTATTATCCATAGATATATTTGATCAGTCAGTCGGTATAGCCACACCACAACATAGCACCGTATCAATGTCTTTTTAAAAATATATCTACTGTCCAGGGCCGCCAGATTCTCAGTTTCGGGATGGTGCGGTTTTTTTGAGGTCGGGTAGGCCATTTTGTGCACCCCTCCGTGATATACCCCCGCCCTTTTCTTTATCATTAGTGTAGTATATATTAAAATTTCTCTTCTTATTACTTCGAAGTATTTTTAAGGTCTTTTTCCATCATATTCTTTTTACCGTTCCACCCATTGATCCGAAAGCAAAAACTGAATTGTAGTTTCCATTATTGTTTTTGAATTTTTTTGACCTTAGTGCTCCTTGCAATCCTAGATTTCCTTCAAAAATTATGGAGATCCTTGTAATCCATCATACTCCATGTAATTATCTAACCTGTAAAATGCGGGGATCACGGAAATTGGGTTATATACTACTTGTAGGCGAAAGAAATGGCTATGTAGTGTTAGGAATATGGTAGGCTAATAAAAACTATAAGGCATTGAGAAAAATAGTACAATAACCACGAACCTAATTCATTAACCTAATAATGATCCTTGAACAAAGTTATCGAAATCCCCGAACTTTTTAGAACCCAGATGTTTGTGACCCAAAATTATAATCTTGTTTGACCACCCTCTGTAAAATATGGTCCGGGTTACGATGTGATCGGGCCACATACATTTTGGATGTGACCCCTCTTTATTTTCTGACACCTATTTAACTAAAAAATTTGCCCATTCTAAGAGCATCTCCAACGAGGATAGATTTATTTATTTTTAGTAACACATAGGATTTTAGACCCTCGTTTGGCATAAATCCATCTCCAACAATAGGGTCCTACAAGTTAGAAGGGACCAATTACTAAATATGAAGGTATTCAAGAAAGTGTTATCTACACCTCCGGTTGCACCTCCAAGTCATGTTTTTAACTAATTTTCTTCTAATTCCAAGGGTTGAAATTCTCAGTGTTAGAGATGGTTTTTTAGATATGAGATCCTATATTTACTCTATATGTAGACCTCATAAATAAAATGACTAAATAAAAAATTCAGATAGGATTTTTTGCACCTTCTCCTGGAGATGTTTTAAATCCCCTTAACAGCTCTACTTTTTGAGAAAAAAGTAGGAAGTTAAAAATAAAATAAAAAGAGATATCGTTAGGTAATAAAACTGTTTTTCAAGTTTTTTCCATTTTGTACGACATGATAAAATATCATGTTACCAAAGTGATTAACTACTTTGGGCTCCAAAGTGACCATACAATTTTCTGTTTGTGTATCTGCATTTGCTTCTTGGTAAGATTGTCCGAGAGAAAATTACAATACCGGAGACGCATTTTCTCCATATCAAGGAGTTGAAACTTGAAATTCTTTTGATATTTTAGAAACTTGACATATCCTTTAGTTAAAAGGGTTTGGTATAAAATTGTTTCCTTTACATTTTGAGTACAAAAGTTGCCTAAATATGTTGGTCTGACGGTCCAGAAGATAAGCAAAAATTGCAGTTTCTTTGCGGTCTAATTAAAAATTGAGCGACAATGGCTTAAATATAGTTTATTTGCGGTCTAATTAAAAATGGAGCGACAATGGCTTAAATATAATGTCCAAAAGAGAGTCTATTTATAATTTGTTTGAGGAAAAATAGAGAGAAAACCAAAGGGCAAGAGAGATTCTATTGATGGGGGCAGCACCCGTATTACATAGAATAGTATGCTTTATATACAAGTAATAAGAGAACCCTAAATACTATATTGAGCCGCACATACATGGGATACAAGCCCTACAACACTCCCCCTTGTGTGGTTCATTGAAAAAACTTTAAACATAATGCTTCACATATAGTGCTTTGAATGTAGTTCTTCAAATGTCGTTCTCTCCTTGATGACTTGTGCCGAAATCAATTTCCTAACTAAAACTTTAACAAGGAAAAACCCAGTGGGATAAAACCTTGGTACACCTCTTCACATGTAGTACTTCACATGTTGTCTCTTACCTTACATGTAGTTCATCACATGTAATACGATCTTCACATATCGATGAGTCTAAGTTGATTGCCTCGTTAAAATTTCGCCCGGGAAACCCAGAGGGACAAAACCTGAACTAAATAAAAATAATACAATATTAAGTAAACTTAGAACATAGTTGGACTCGAATATGTTGCCTCATTAAAACCTTGACAAGGAAAACCCAATGGGATAAAACCTTGACGAAGGGAAAATAGTACAACGTGGAAGATGAAAGTAAAGGTGATCCGTTGTAGATGATCACTTTGTTCCGTTGAAGTTGATTAGTTTCTTCACAACTCCTAAGGCAGAAAATCCTTGTGAGAAAGACAATAGCCTTAGTTGGGAAATTACTTCCTGGTGTTTGTTGTTGTCTCATCAAAAACCTTTCCGAACAACAAAACCTTGTGGGAAAAAGTAACCTCGGTGAAGGAAAAGAGTTCAACACACCATTAGATGCTCCCCATGATATCAGACAATTTTCATTAGTCTAATGCAGTCAAAAGGAGTTTATCACACTTTACTTTGGTGACTTGAATGTTTATAAGACCATGTTGTTGATTCTGGAAG
This sequence comes from Papaver bracteatum, assembly GCA_023529315.1. Classification (NCBI taxonomy): domain Eukaryota; kingdom Viridiplantae; phylum Streptophyta; class Magnoliopsida; order Ranunculales; family Papaveraceae; genus Papaver; species Papaver bracteatum. The sequence continues at coordinate 785,976 of JAJJWX010003238.1, read as the reverse complement.
TTACGTTGCTTAAGAGAATATCGTGTTTCATTTCTTTGATTCATATATCCTCAGTACTATCAACGCGATCTTTATGTCTTCAAAGTTCAACATACTTGATGTTTTTAGTGTTGTCTCACTAAAAACCTTGCCGAATAACAAAACCCTTTGGGAAAAACTACTCTCGATCGAAGGGAAAAAGAGTGCAACACATCTTAAATTTCAAAGTAAAATATGTCGACATCATATCCTTGGATCCTCCCCCTGATGTCGGCATCTTCCCCTGATTACTTTCAGAGTTGTTCTAGACAGTTCCCTTAGTCATGTATTTTTCGAAACTGAATATTGGTAATGACTTAAAAAAATAGTCTACCATATCTCCTTCTGATTACTTTTGTTGGAGAAGAGATTGTTGTTCCTTCATAATCAACAACTTTTGGATTGCACTTTCATTAGCATTCCTTTTAATGTCTTTCCAGGGAAAAAACAAAATTTATGTCAATGGTTACTTTATAGTACATGATTACATTCACTGTACCATTCCAATGACATTGCGTAGGCGCTGAGCTATATCTAGCTAACAAATTCCTTGAGGATGCAAAATTTTATCGAGTACATTATTATACTAAGTACAACAATGTGTCTATTGTACTTAGATATGGGAATTTCATCTCCCAAAACATCTTCTTCATTTTCCTTTAGACGAAATGGTCACTTACTTACATTTGAACCTCGACTAATCATGGGAGTTCTATCAGAATGCATGTCTTTGTTAAATTGCCCGACAACTTTAGACAAATGCAAACTGGTGGGATAATATATCACAAGCTCAGTATTCGGTCGAGCTTTCCCCATATTTTTCATCTCAAATTCGGATCTCAAATAGCTTTTAAGGTATCTTATCATATCAGGAGTACCCATCATGTCCGTACCATCGACATAGATAGCTAAAATTCAAAATCAGGAACTTTCTTGTGAATACGCAAGGAAAAATAACTTACTTGTCTATCTCATCCAAATCAAATAGTCACTTAGACGGGTATACCACATCCGCCTGATTGCTTCAATCTATAAGTGAGCGTTATATCTAACTGCAAACACACTATGTGGTTTAGAGTCACTTGATTTGGGAGAACAAAAGTCTATTTAGTACTTTTGTAAATATCTGCTATCTCTTGATTCTTTCAGAGATACATAACAACCACATACATATGCTGCATTTAAAGTCCTTTTGAAATTACTAAGCTAATTAAGTAGCGGAAATCTATACATTTCATTATAAGAGAACAATTTCGGGGCTTTGTGAGAAACCTCGCGCCACAAGGCGAGTCTTTGTACTTTAAGACTACTTTCTTCTCATTATGATTTATGACAAATTAATTATGTATGTCCAATAGGCTTTACACTTGGTTGGTTAGCACTACCCCACCATATACCCGTATATTTGCCAAATAATTAAGTTCTACCTGGATTGTGTAGGCCAAATATGCTATTTATTCGAAATTAATCAAAATAAAAGCATAGTTCGATCTCATTGTGCTCTACTTATGGAGCAACTATTTACGGATTATATCATCAATGTGCACGCATAATCCTTCCATTGACTCATGTGCATTCTCATAATCCGTCAGTATTTCATTGTTCTCTAGAATCATTTAAAACTTCGGAGCGTCCTCTAGTTTGATTCATGGACATATTCAGATACAATCTTATGAGATGATTTCTGATGATATAAATAAGTTGTGCCTTACTCACCTACTTCCTTTCTAGGTGAGGATTGATCGAACGAAATGGTATCTCCAACTTCCTTTATGGAGCCACGGACTCAACCACACTTCCACTGAGTGTATTTGCAACACCTTAGTCTATGGTGTATATCCCGTATTGAGGATTTGTAACTTTGCAGGTAGGTTTGCAGCTAGTATGTGTGATCTCATCACTTTAGCAACATTAGTGTACATTCTGAAAATCGAATATTCTTTATCGCTTCACATTTACATTTGTGGAGTATAAGAATCAATATCAGACACAGTGGGAACAAACCACGACAATTCTTGTCATTCCTTTAGAAAATATTTTTTCTTATCTCCCTCTAACGACGAGAAGACTGTCTCATTAAAGTGATAACCCGCAAATCTAGCGGTAAGAAATCTCCTGCCAAAAGTTTTAAAATGCGGATAATTGTTGGGAACTCATTTCCAACATAACTACTTCACAGTTTTGAAGACCCATCATAGTACGATGTGGAGTCGTAATGACACATATATAGTGCAACCAAAAATGCGTAAGAGCACGAATGTCAGGCTTAAATCCAGTTACCAACTGGTACGCAGAAAAGGTTGACTAATATTGGGTTCCATTAACGAATTAAGTATGATGCGTGTAATATTTCATATCCCCAAATAAATAAAAGATAGGTTGGTATGCATAACCTATTCCTTAGGCACCATCTGTAACCTTTGATGGTAGCCTCTACGAGACCTTTGGGTATAAGATGCTCTGCATTGATCCTATTAAACATGCAATATTCATCAAGTCCTTTTGATGTAAATTCTCTAGCATTAACAAGGGTGGTTAGCCTTTGCACTTCGCATTGTGTGATATGTGCTAGTAGTTTTCAAACGCAAATTTATTGGGAACTATAACTAGTTCAAAATGTAAAAACATTCACCAGATCCATAAATCACTTTAATGGTCCGCATTCTACATGAATATTTTTATAAATTTCACCTTGTTTTCTTTGTAATATGGATTGTTTACCATTTGCATCTTAGGATGGTCTCAATCCTGTTTTACTAAAGACTTTGTAAAATGAGTGATATGCTCTCTTACTTAAAAGCATAATGGGAGGGAGGAGGGGGTTGTGCATCTGGTACTTTAGAAAACACTTATTGAGAGATATGTCATCATTTTGCATTCTGTCAATATTTTTCCCATTTTCGTTCACTCAAATAAAGTGATATTTGTATGAGTTCTTTTAAAACAATCATCATGTCACAACCAAAGTTTCTTTATGGTTATTCCCAAATCCTGTATGAGTCAGTTTCCAACATTTTATCGTCTGAGTCAATATGATTCAATAATCCAAATATTATACTGAATTACATTGCACTAGATTGACTCATTAGTTTCTCTAAAATATATTTCCTTCCAAATATATTAGAGACTATAAAAGATGGAATCAATTACATTATCATCATTTTGATGCTCCACATGATATCCATTTGCACTGGTTATTGGGAATTTAATAAGGTGTGATTATCTCTTGGTTTATCTAGAGATTTTGTGACGTCTTTGTTATTTATTGAAAAACAAATTTTGAGCAGTGATGCGCTCTATGATCCAATCCTCGTAGTCTCATTATAAGGAAATAGTTCAACAACTAGTTTAAATTCCTTAAATTAGTGGAATAAAAACAACTGTCAGGTAGACATTTGGGTCTTGAGAGTTTTACGTGTCACCCAATATATCTCAAGTGCTTTAGAGAATTTATGTCTCATGTTTTCACTGCATCAGCGAGATCTTATGTGATCAAAGAAAAAAAAATGTTCTTGCGACAAGGAAGAGCATCGTGCTGATAACGTGTTTGAGGAAAAACAGAGAGAAAACCAAAGGGCAAGAGAGATTCTATTAATGGGGGCACCATCCGTATTACATAGCATAGTATGCTTTATATACAAGTAATAAGAGAACCCTAAATACTATATTGGACCGCACATACATGGGCTACAAGCCCTACAACATAATTTAAAATTTATTTTCTTAAGAGAGCTATTTTTTACAAACTTATATCTGGTTCTTTCGATATTTGTGTCAACATCAGTAGTGAATTTAAGGTGAATGTGGGTCTATGTTCTTTGTTACCCAGGATCGTCGAGAAAACAAACACTGCATGGGCTTTACCTGAAAGTGGTGTCCGAGTCTGGAGCTCCGCAGTTGGGATCGATAACCGTAGAGTTGATAAGTAATTGTTGATTAATTACCAATTAATCGGATAATGAATAAAATGCTTGAAAACTATTGAGATTATTAGGCCCAGATTTTCTGGACCATCTAAGATCATGCGGTTTATAATCCTTAGGGCCACTCCATTCATTGTGGATTGGTTTTGAGTTGGATGCCTATATTCGAACATTGTATCAGAGCAGGATATTCACCCGATTTATTTTATTGTGTCCATCCACATGTTAAACCCAACTAGGCTAGTTCCACATTGAGTGGAGGGCATCCAACTCAAAACCAATTGGCAGTACATCCAACTCAAAACTAATTGGCAATGAGTTGACTGGCCCTAAGGATTACAAACCGCATGATCTTAGACCCAACGAGGCTACACGTGAGGGGAAGTTTTGAGATTATTAGTTCCACATTGAGTGGAGGGCATCCAACTCAAAACCAAATGGCAATGAGTGGAGTGACCCTAAGGATTATAAACCGCATGATCTTAGAATAAACCAGACAATCTAGGACTAATAATCTCGACAAAAATCGTACATACTTTTTTTTTTTTGATCGGTCAAAGAGAAAATTCTTTGAAAAGAGAGGTACTTAAGAGGGGTACCTCAACCCAATGAATACAAGTGGGAACAAAAAATGTCAAACCCAAAACAACGAAAAAACAAGCTTACAAAGGCCGGAACAAAGAGTCCCATAATGCAATCACCATATTCGCCGTTAGACCTAACATTTTTATGTTCGATTCGGCCCAAAAGAATGCTTGTAGTTTAACAGTTCTAATGAGGCTTACCAAATTTTTCTTTTTGTTTTCAAAGACTCTTGCATTTCGCTCTCTCCATATGCACCACCATATTGCAACCGGAATGTTATTCCAAATTTGACTAAGTCTTTCGTCACCCCAATTAAACTTCCATGACTTCACATTTGTGGTGACATTTGAATTTTAAGTCCAATCAAAATGTCATCCTTCAATAAAGTAATCCCTAATTCTTCGGGTTCTCCAATATTCATAGAACAAATACGAACTAGTTTCATCATCTTCATCACAAAAACAAAATAAGCTAGAGACTTCCATACCCCTTCTTAATAGCTTATCGGCCATCATTATCCTATCATGAGAAAGAAGCCAAAGAAAAAAATTGATTTTGCAAGGATATTCCCGGCTCCATACAACATCGATTGGAAAATTTGACTCGCCTTGATCTTCAACGCTCCTAATACCATCCTTAACCGTATAGATACCATGATTATATCCGACCCAAACTCATCTATCCAAAACACCTTCTTGAATGGAAATAGAAGAAAGAAGATTTGATATAGTTGTTATTTCCCGTGAAATGGATTGAGGGTATCTTTGCCTAGACATAAACCCCAACCTTAAAGAACCTTCCCCAACTTCATACATACTAGCCACCAAAAACTCCTTGGTCCTTGAATCTTCATATGCCAATGGAAACATATCACATAGTCTTCCTTCACCTAGCCAAGAATCTTCCTAAAATCTAGTCTCCTTTCCCGCTCCAATCTTGAATCTAATACGTTTGTTGAAATCTTCAAGCTCTTTATAGATATTAAACCACAAACTACCACCTTTTGGTCCTTTGGGTTGGAGAGTTTCCCAACCGGTAAATGTTTCGCCAAATTTTTCAACTATGATCTTCCTCCACAATGCATCTTTCTTTATGCCAAAGCGCCACCACCATTTTTTTAACAAATCGTACAAACTCTTAAACAATTTGTTCAATGTCAACTAATTAAACAATCAAATTGAAATTCAAAATAAAGAATCGTGACAACAATAATGGTGGCTTTGCTTTAGAACCGAACCTAAATGCATCCCCAGCAGAATCGCTAGACAAAATAAAGAATAATGTCAACAATAATGGTGGCTTTGCTTTAGAACCGAACCTAAATTCATCTCCAACAGAATATCTTGATCTTCCAAGGATCAACGATCCTTGGTCTGTGAAAAAATAATTTCCTTATATCTGAAAATCATGAGTTGTTTTTCTATGTTTATGCTCATATAAAAACACAACAAACGTCAAGTTGTTTAGGCTCGTATATCTGAATGTCTTCTCCAAATCACATTGTCAGGTGTCTCCAAATTTAAGTGCATGTAGTAGTTGGGATCGCCCAAGGCCCTAAATTTTGAGGTGTTAGTATGTCTTTCAAACTATAAGCTTCAGGAACTCATGGTCTAGTACAATGGAGGTCGATAGCTTCTCGTTTGATAGTGAGAGCGGGAAATGTTAGTAGCATTCTCACAACTTTCATATGCATAAGTCATCAGAGCCACTGGCTTTTTTGTTTTCCGTTGAGAATATTATATAGTTACAAAGCTAAACAAGGAATCACAACAAGAAATACATAGGAATGAAGGCAAAGCCAATGAAGCCAATTTTTTTTTTTTTTTTAGGAATTAGTAATATAGTGGAAGGTGAACTAAACCGAAAAAAAGACATTGTGATGTCTTTAACAATCCATAAAGTAACAAGAACATACCATAAGAGTACAATACCGAGAAATCCGACAAGAGAAGAGAAGGATTACTTGAGTAAAACAAATACAAGTATGAATAAGATCCGATTAAATCGGAAGAAGGATGGTTTTTCTTGGAATTAATTTCCCACCATTTGGTTTGTTTTTCTTCTTTCAGAAAGAAATGATCCCAAAGTAGGATTGATTTGCTAAAATCTCTTGTAACTAGTAATGAAGCTTTTGTCGTCAAAAAGACCACCGATAAAGATTTCGTCGCCTGATAAGTTGATGATGAAGATTTCGATGAAGAGTTCGCCGGAGGCAACAAAGATGGAGATTTCGTCGTTGGAGAGCATCACTATTGATCTTATAACCCAACTCAATAACCAAGAATCGCCATTAAAGCGAAGATAAACCTCAAAAGAGTAGATAAAACCACCAAAACGTTGTAAATAAGTAGAAAACATAATAAAAACTAAACTAGTCTACTAACTAACCTAGAAAATAAGGAATAATGAAGAAATCTGCTCAGATTTAGTCCAAAAATGGACTAGATCGAAAAAAAATGGTTGTTTTTTGATAGTTTTGTTGGAGAAGAAGGAGTACCAGAGAGGAAGAAGAAAAAAAAGAAGTGTTGATAAGAAGAAAGTTGAGACTTACCTAGTGTTTCTTTTTATTGCGGATTTCTCTTTATTTTTTCACAAAATTGGTCAAAAAGACCAAAAACAAGAATTCCTGGGTGAAATGGATTCTTAGCTTTAGATACTATTTATATAGCCAAAAAATAGAAAAATACTGTTCATATAGCCAATTTGGATATTTCACCCAGAAATTTATTTATTTATTAACCTGAAGAGACAAATATGTCCCTATCTTCTACAAATCTTTACTGTTTGGTTTTCTGGGTAAAAACAGAGTACTGTTTATGGATACATAAAAACAGAGTACTTTGTTTCTGGGTAATTGAAAAAAAGAATTCTACACAATAGATCCTGCTAGAGATTTAACTCTATCTTCTCCACCTACTTCCACGATAACCATTGCTTCATGAATAACAACAACACCAACTTCTAATTGAACTCGATCTCTGCAAAAAATAAGATATGAAGTTACATAAAATAGAGTAATCTCAGCAAAAACAAAGTAACATAAAACTCATGAAGCAATGGTTATCGTAAAACAAAGTAGTCTCATAAAAGCAGAATTGGTACCTCGGGTTAGAGATGGAAGTGCAAGATCTGGAGTTGGCTTGCAGAGATGCTGTAATGTGCAGCTTCAGTTGGTGCTGTGACGCTGTTGCTGCCGTAATGAGATGTTGCTGCTTGATTGCAGACGCTGAAATGGTGGAGCTAAAAGTAAACTAAAATAGTGACCAATCATAAGGGGAACTGCTTGATTGTTATTGCTGCTGAAATAGTGAACTGCTTAATAATCTATACCCATATCATTCCAGTATTTTATGTATTATAACGCCATAGTATTTGAGACCTACCAGTAAATTGACAACCACGATGGGACGGATAAAGAGAAGTAACCAATCATAAGGGGAAGAAACTTGAAAATAAGTTGTGTGTTCTCCATATTGGGATCGTCCAACTGAAAGAGGAAGACATTAGTCCATAAAACTTTTCTGGAAGCCTGGAAAATTAGTTAGCAGTGTAGAGATGACAGAGCTAAATAAGCGAAGTTAATCATCCACCTGTGGAGGCTTCATGATCTCCATTGAAACAAACTGATAAGCGACTAGGAGGATAGGTAAAACTAGGTAAGTTGCAGTATCGGACCAGCCCAATGGTGGATGTCCATCCTGCAAAACACATTCTGTACTGTTATCTATATAGAGTGCATGAAGTGAAATAAATTTGAGTAGTGCTACCTCATCATTCTGTGGCAGTTTTACGTAAAGTGTAAATTTTATTTCAAGTGTATTTTGGATAAAAAAATAATGGGACGTGAATGGAGTACGACACATCATTGAAACATGTCTAGGGAAAGGCTTTCCAAATTATCAGCTAACAATTAAGAAGAGCATGCATGACTTAAATCTGAAGTTGGTTACCAAAAATGGAAAAATCCACGAAATGCCAGATCCACTTTGTCTAGCAGCAATACTGGTAGGGACCCCCAAAGATGGAATCCAAAAACACCCTTCAGTCAGCAATCCCTGAAGATAAAGTTGATGCATTAGAAATTAGTAAATTACCATACATATTATATGATTTTACACACAGACTTCATTCAAGCAAAGACAATCTACATTATGGTTATCTCATTACCTCATTTGCTACATTTGAAAGAGCTTGATATAACCCAATAAAGACTGGTATTGTAGCAAAAGTTGGGAAACACCCTGTTTATCAAACAGCAGCTTGAGCAGGTTTAAGATTTGGAATTTTAACCTCTGGGATTACAGCTATCTTGGGTTGTGGTTGTTGCTGTTGTCTCAAATCCATTGCTCCTCCTCCCAAAAGTCCTTTATTGGTTACAGTCTGATAGGATGGTGGCAGGATTACACCACCAGGCGATGGCGGTGCAGCATACAAAACTTGTCTCCCAGCACTATCATACCTCACTTGTGCATAATTCCCATCTTCCAATATCACAATTTTATGTTGAACTTGTTGTTGTTGCTGCTGTGGTTGCTGGGGTGCAACATTGTAAACCGGTTGTTACCTATAAACAGGTGGCGGAGGAGCGTAATAACCTTGACCAGGCACTTCCAATACACTTTTCGGCGGTGGCGGCACTTGAGTTTGATAGTAACCAGTGGGTGTCGGTATCAAATAAACTTGATGATCAGCACTGGAAAGTGGTGGTGGAGCAATATGCCTTTCTTGCCAATACCCTGCAGCTGATTCGAGACGTACACATCAAGGATCTTCTTCAAGGGCTTTCCTGGTTGCTTGTTGATTCCCAACCATGGATCCAACCAACCTGGTGACCAACAAATTAAGTTTTAATTTATTTTAATTTGGAAATGAAACATCGAAAGAAACACAATTTATATGGAAAATACTACTTACATGATGAAACCAGCTCAATCCAAAACAGGATGATACTGGTTTTCATCCTGGTATAACATGGATGAAAATAATCCCAGCTGAATCCAAAACAGGATGATACTGGTTTTCATCCTAGTATAACATGGGTGGAAATAATCCCAGCTCAATCCAAAGCAGGATGACACTGGTTTTCATCCTAGTATAACATGGGTGGAAATAATCCCAGCTCAATCCAAAGCAGGATGATACTGGTTTTCATCCTAGTATAACATGGATGGAAATAATCCCAGCTCAATCCAAAACAGGATGATACTAGTTTTCATCCTAGTATAACATGGATGGAAATAATCCCAGTACAATCCAAAACAAAATGATACTGGATTTCATCCTAGTATAACTTGAATGGAAATAATCCGAGCTCAATGCAAAACAGGATGATATTGGTTTTCATCCTAGTATAACATGGATGGAAAACAGTATGATACTGGTTTCATCTCACTATAAATCATTGATGAAATCAATTTCAAAACAGACTATATCAATACATTATTCCAAGTGCAGATTTAACAAACTGTAAACAATGATGCACATATGTACACCATTGCACCATATTATAAACCAAGATGTTAAAAAACTCAACAAAGTATTTATGTAAGAAAAATAATAAAGTAGAGTTCCAAATCCTAACTTCAATTAAAAAAAAATTAGACAAATTTAATCAAATTAAAAGTGGGTTTCATGTACTCATAGTTTTAATTTGATTAACTCTGTAAAGCATGTTGTATAAAATTACACCCAAGTACTTCAACCAATTCAAAATTTTAAACATGCAATTTTGAAAATCATTTTCATTCAATAGAGATACAACAACAAGATGCAAAACAGTTTCAAAATGGAGTTAGGGTTTGGGAACTTACGAGTTCTAGGTGACATTCTCTGAAATTGATCTGATTCAAACCCTAATTAGGCTGCTTGAGATGGTGTTTTTTAGAGCCCGAGAAACCAATTTCAAGAATAAAGTCTTCAATTTTAAGTTGACGGTGGAAAAAGATGATGATACTGTTGATGTAGACGGTGGAAATAAATGATGAAAATGGTGGATAACGATGATGAAGACGGCGGATAAACCAAGATGATTATGGTGGAGAACACATAAGGGGGAGAAAATAGATCGGTGTGACTGATGTTTTTGAGATGGCGGAGGACTAAATCTTAAATAGATCGTTGTGACCTGAAGTACGTTGTGAATTCAGAGATTTGGGAAGAAGAAGAATGTAATCGGGGAGGACTAAATCTGTCTCTTCCTGGTTGCACTCGTAATATGTTCCAGGAGACGGAGAAGACGATAAGAAGATATCCTTTGACGGTTCCAAAAGGATAGTAACGTAAACTTCTCATTTAAAGATTCCTTTGGACATTTGACCCAGACTGAATCCTTATTGTCCATATGGCCCAGGAATAGTTCTCTTTTGGCTATATAGCCCATTTTCTGTTATTTTTTTTCGTTTGTTTTGCTAACCTTTTATAACCAGGTAGTTCACCACGATGTACCACTTATTAAAATGCCTAAAATAATGAAAACGACGTTGGTGGTGGTTAGGATATAATAAAATACAAAATAACCATGAAAGATGTGGATGTCTTCATCTGCTGTTCCTCAGATTGTACTTTCATAATCACGACATATCCATGATACGAGGTAAAAATACAATTTGCCATGATCCATAGCTGCACTGTCTCTTTGACAGATTAACTTTCAAAAGGATATTTGGTCAATACTATACATACACACACGATATATTCATGTCATTTCGAAGAAGATGACACTTTCCTTTTAGGTACCCTAACTCTATCATTGCCTCTTTAAAAATCTTTTTCAATATAAGTTTTTGCATCTTAATATTTCTACATCCCAAAAACCTAGTCCTAGTTCATATGGACACATGTCAATTAAGCTGCAAATTTTTTCTTTTAAGAGGCAATAATAGAGTTAGGAGCCATAAATGAGAAGAGAAAGACATGGTCGGACGCTCACTTGTGGGCTAGACACAAATTTGATTTCCCATTGCGAACACATGTCAATTACATTATCAGCGAGTCCTTTAAGGAGTGGTGGATTATTAAACTAAATTGTTTCAATGTGTGCCTTTGGGTCATAAAGTTTGAAAAAAAAGCTTGTCAGTTTGTTTTACCGTAGCAGATTTTCCGGAAATTAATAGGAAGATTTTCATCGTATATCAGGAGACACACAACGAGAATTACTGCGATTATCATCTTCTTCGAATTGGCGTGAATATATGGTGTGTTTAGAGTTGAACAGATATCCACTTGGAAAGTTGATTTGTGAAAGAGATAGTGCATCTATGGATCATGATAAATTACAGGTGTACCTTGTCTACATGAATATGTTGTGATTATGAAAGAAAAACCTAAGGGAGAGCTGAGAGCATATGTAAGGCATCCTCCCATATTCCATGTTAATTTTGTATTTTATTCTATTCTAACCACACCACTATTATTATATTTTTAGGTATGTTGACAAACGCTGCTGGTTGTATAAATGAACTTCCTAGAATTACATAATGGCGAAATAAGTCGGGTTGAAAATCCAATCCACCAGTTAAGGCATATATGCAATAGGAAAGTATATGCAAAGTCAGATGCCCAAGAAATGGCATGGTACTCCATATCAACTCACAATAGAAGAAGTGAAGAAGTGCTCGAATGGATGGCCTATTTTAATATGTTAGAAACTAATCACATAAATTTTAATTAGTAAATTTTAGACGGAACACTGTGGGACTTACTGAGTTGGTTCTATTTTTACTGGGAACGAAAAGGTAGAGGTTATTTAGTGAAAGGTATAGATTAGTTAGTGACATGATCTTTTTTTTTTTTTTTTTTTTTGAAGCATAATCTTTTTGTTATTCTAACCATCCTTTTTTTATTTTTCCTGCTGAGTTTTTTTAGCTCTTTGCAACCTCGATTTCACGAAAATGGTTAATAGGAAACTTTTCATTGCTCCAGTACATATTAAGGAATTCTCGTTTTGCAGGTTGAAGCGCTCATATACAGTCGTGGATGTAGCCAGCAGCTGTCTCCGTGTGCAACAGTAAAAAGACAATTTATTTGTGTGCAATTTACAAATTAATATGCCTCAGTATGAATATTTACCTTTACATGAAGTAAGCTTAAACGCTGCAAGAAGAGGGCTTAGCAGTAGTGGAAACTGGCAAAAGAGTATTAGTTCTCCTAGCTTGGAATTGGTTAGCTTAAATTCGCCTAATAGGATAAGCTGTTCAATGCATGCAGTGAACCTTAGATGTACAAAGTGCAGGTATCCGGAACATAGATCCAACCAAGCATTTCATAGTTAAAATAACATAAGAAGACAAACAACGACTTCACGAGTGATCCAACCAAGCATTTCATATAGTTTATACCTAAACATCCACTTGCTCATGGATTGATTATCTTAGTCCTCACAGTTGAGAGACTTCCACTGAAATTATAACTTGCAATATGCAGGTGAAGATACGTTTCCCTATTACAGCCTTTAAGTTTCATACGCTGAAACGTTGTGTCGACCTTATAGCTCTAAAGAGATTAGCATATGCTGCAGCTGCACAATATATCAATTCTTCTTAATATAAATGAGAATGATTTATGCTGATGTGGCGTCTCCACATTCATCCTCACGAATGGTAAGAAAATAGAGCACCACGTCAGACATAGAATTTAAGGTACACCAATAAAAAGCCGCCAAGCTGTCATGCCACATCGCCTGCATAAAAGACATATCTCTAGGTTTTGCCTTTACAAAACCCATTGGCTGTCATGGTAAGTCCCGTTATATTTGAGCAGACACGTCTGAACAGTATTGAGATAGAAGTTGATACTCAAGTAATTACCCTAGCGTCGGATATTTTTTCAAATCAGTTTGTGATATTCCAAAAGATACATCTGTTGCCAACACTATGTATGAGAAGATATGCCCTTTCAAGCGAGATTTTCAAGTGAAGCCGCGTCTTTTCTAAACAGTAATGTTTTTCAACCAAATTTTTTTGTTTCGTTTGGGTGCGCCTTTTACAGAGAAAACCTTTATGTCCTGTAACCGACCATCTTTTCTCTCTAAATTCAACAGTCGCAACTTATCGAGCAGTATAAATATATAAGTTTTAGTCTGACACTATCTCTAACGAAGCATTTGTTTGCCTCCTCACTATAGCCATGCAGTAAGAAAACTGAAGCCACGCCTTCAAATTAATTCTTCGTTATTTACTTTTTTTTTTTTGAAGTATCAATTTAAAATCATTTGAGATTTTGCCATTTTCTTTCCCTTTTGGCATTGCTCTCTTCCCTCCTATTTTGTAGGTTCGAGTTCCGCATCGTAGAATTGGAGTTTCACAACAAAAATGAACGACGAGGTGCAGTTTTATATACAGAAATTAAGTACCGACTCTGTTTCTAACTAAGCATACACAACTCATTAATAGTAGTTTAGTTTTCAAACGCTTATCATTTCCAAATCGCTTCGCCTATAAAAGTTCCATTCATTTTCTTATTGTTGAAAGTCATATGTAACAATGTTTGATAAAATTCATGAAGAATATATGTTAAATCTCATAATTTGGCTGCGAGTTCTTGAATCAATTTTTTGTATGAAAAACAGTTGACAATTACCATTAATTTGTAGTGAAAATAAATATCAATGCGCGCGGGTACGTTTCGTATCACAATGTATACGCAAAATGGTTGACAATTTCCATTGTTTTGTATAGTGGAATTAGTGTTTTAGAGAAATAATGTTGTTTTGGATCATATTGTTTATGCAAAATGGTTAACGATTTCCATTATTTTGTGCAGTGGATTCGTAAATGAATTATTTGGATGTTGCTTTGGTTGATCGTTAATGGCATTTGAAGATTTATCTTAGAGCAAAGAATAACACCAATTTCCATTTAGTGCTGGAGACAGAAAACGAAAGAACCAATAATAATGAGAAAGCACTTGCAAAAAAAATAAAAATAAAAAAATAAATTAAGGTGTGTTTGAAGTTCTTTTATATCTTGAATCAAGCTTTAAACTTCTTGGCTTTAAAGAACTTTATCAATACTAGATTACCGTGTAATAATGAAGGTTGTATTCGAAATGTTTTGGATTTACTTAGTAATCATGAAGAAGATTTTGTACGTCTGTGTAGGAATATAATTCGATCCATATTGGATGACAATAGCCCGTGCAAATGCACGGGTTTAAAAGAATCCTATGTTAGTGGAACTCAGAAAATGCAGAAGTCGACTCTTTGTTGGAAGTATCCGTTGAAGGAAAAACCTATCAGAGAAGTATCGGTTGAAGGCAAAACCTATAAGAGAATTAGAGCTCCAAAATCCACCAATCTGAAGTGGATTTGCGGCTTTTACGTCCGTTGTTGTTTTGATTCTCTCGCTCCAATGATATCTAGATAATTGCTGCTGACACTAAATTTCAAATTCTCCTACTTACAAGGGCCTTTGATGCCCTTGGGAAGTCCAGTTGGTGGCGTGCGGAGTATGAAGGGCGGATGCTTCCAAGCTAGGATGGTAAAAATTTCAAACCGCACCTGTTTTGCTAATCCTGGAACAACAAGAATAATAATTGCAACATCATCCTGTACAAGGAAATATGCAGTCTATAGGTTGAAGAAACGGAGTTGACAACAGTGCGCAAAGGCGAAACTTAATATGAACATCATAAACTATATATGAAGGATGTTTTTTATTCCTTAATATGGATTATTCTTTTTGTAAGTAGATTTTTTACTTGATTTTGGATGAAATGTCCTAATCTGCAGCGGAAACTCTGGCCAAAGGAAGGATTAGAGAATAAAATTGAGGCAGTATCTTTCTTTGTTAAATTATGAAGATGAAATAAGACGTTATTTTTTTGTTAGGTAGGTATATATTTCGCTTTCCTAGGGCTTATGAGCTTTTACAATTTAACAAGGGTATATATGAATACTGTTTTTGAGGTGTCTTCTCCATCGATGTGGCTCCTGTTGAGCATTGTCACATCACAGTAACACATGTACGTATGGATGTATATGAAGTAAGCAATTACATTGTGATAGTGGATAGAAAAGAAATACTGATGCACAAGGACGTTATTGACTCAATTAGGTAGAAGTTGTATGTATTTTATATCTACGAAGATTAAAATCTTATAACATTTATTTTTTATGTTCTTTTGGAATTTATCCAGGTCAAGCATTATAGAATAAGGAACATTTAAAGTTCCGGTAGTGGGTGTTAATATCAGATGATAGATTATAGATAAAAATCTTCTTGGACAGCATTTGTTGAAGCAAGCACCATGGTTTCATCAGATGATGTTGCTTCTGCTACTACGACGATGATTAATACTCCGTCACAGGTATTTTCTTGGAAAAACAATAATAATAAAAAAGTTATCTGATTTGTTTTAATTTGCTTGAAAGTCATCGTACTCAATTAAATCCGTCAGGTTTTTTACTTTCTAATTTGTCGATAACTTTTTCTGATGTTTAGAGCAATTCATGAGCATTCTTATGTGTCTGTATTAGCAACAACTGAAGAAGAAAAAGGGAACTTAAAAGGTAAAACCCTATGGCATATGGCAGAAAATGGACCAATGGTGGTTAAATGGCAGAAAGTTGGACCAAAGGTGGTTAAATGGAGAGAAAGTTTGTTTCTTAATTTTTTCATACGATGATTTGCGGTACTGCGGACTCTTACGATTATGAGTACATCCTAATTCATTTTCAATGTTCTTTCTAGCTTTTTCACATAAGTTTGTGAATGAGCAAGGTGTACGTATCCCCATCCCGATAGTTGGAGTTACAATTATTAAGAAGATTTTACCTTCTTTCGAGTATATATTAAAGGAAATGGAGTTTTCTCTCTCATCCATTCTCCGAACCATAGCATTCTTCTTCCCTGTTAGTGTTTAGATCCCTTAGTTTCTTAGCCTTAGATTCATTAGATCCTATAGAAACCATGTCTTCTGAGCAGCGATTCATCACAATTGATAGGAAGTTTTTTAGGGTGACCTGTAGTAAATCCATTCCTGCCTCTCCCATTACTTTAACAGCAGGGACGGAGCTGTGTATGATCTAAGGGGGACAGCAGTCCCCCTAGAATTTCCTAATTCCATAATTAGGCTTTGCATAATTATCATTTTAGGCTTGAAAAATTTAAGTGTTTATAGATTTTCCCCCCATATTTATGTATATTACATAGAGAGCCTTGAATATTTTACTATACATTTTAACAACTAATGATATTAGGTACTTATCATACAAAACTTTGCTTAAATATCAAAAATATGTAGGAAAGAAGTGAAAAATATCAAAATATTAAATCCAACCATAAATCTAAACATCTAACAACTTATTGGATATTTTGGTGACATCATTTGAAGGAAAATACCAAGGCCTAAAAAAAATTTGCGCCCTTCGGCCACCTACTTTTACAGCAAAACTAATATACATATATATATTTGTCCCCCCAAACTAAATTCCTAACTCCGTCCCTGTTTAACAGAGTTCCATTCTAATGGAAAACTGACAGGATCCTTCACCTATAATCTAGCAATTGATTTGCAGAAGTTATTCTATGAAGCAGCAAAGAATGGAGACCTAGGAAGAAAATTCTGGAAACATGAAGATAATCAGAAATGGTTTAGCGCAACGAAACTCTCCAATGCTTATGGATTTTATCTTCAGATCTTTCTATCTAGGCCAAACCCTAAAACTTACCCTGTTTCTTTTTACGTTCCTTCTGGAGAACGTTTTTAAGGTTGGTTTGATATGGGTGCTGCAATGGAATCCATAATCAATTATTCATCATCTCTTTCAAAACCTAAGCCTCAGCTATTAACTCCACAGATCAATTCAACCCGAAATGAGAATTTCACCAATCCAAACACCACCTATGCCCAATCTCTGTTCTCTCAGAACTTGAAACCTACCCATCCAAAACATCATCCCAAACAGACACTTTCGCCATTTATTTGTTATAGGTATGCTGCACCATGCTCTGTCAAAACAAAGAACCCCAAATATGGGCAATTCATTCATGTGGATCATAATTCACCACAATTAGGAGGATGGGATAAGGCTTTCGTAATCTCTTCCACTGCTAAGGTCAAATCATGGTCGAAAATTGGAAAATTGCTCTGCATTGAGTTACATATTCCGAAACCATTTGAGTTGTTTCCGATTAACTCAACACAAGCTATCTTCTATGTTGATGACAACTTCTCCAGGGAAAATCTCGAGTTCAAGTTCACAGTAAACAATGTCCATTATTCTGTATTTCGATGGCATAACAAGATTTGGGGCAATGCGGCTGTTCACCATTATGAATTCAACCTTGAAATTTTCGGAATTCCATTCCATTATTGGTCTCTGGAACTCATTCATGCTATTGGTAAAGTCTGTGGTGAGTTGCTTATGATCGATAAAGCAACTCTTAAGCTAACCAATCTTCGGGCTATGCGTATGAAGATCAGAAATGTGAATGGCATCAATTCAATCCCACGAGTAATCAAGATTTTTTCTGTAAATCAAATGTTTAATGCACATATCGCAATTACTGGAAAGTCTTCGCATGCTGACTGCAGCTTCCTAATCATGCCGCCTATAAGTCAAGATTCTACATTCAATTGCATATCAGTTTCACCTGATTTGCAGGAAATCAGTAGAGCCAAAAAGAGGAAGTTTCTCCAGAATTCCAATATTATAGCGGATACATCCAGGAAATATTCTCCGTCAATGGATTCTTTTTTTTTTTTTTTTTTTTGAAGCAAGAAAATAATTCATTGAAGAAATCAGTTACAAGATTGAATACTGTCTTTGAGAATCTGAGAGATAATTTCAGGTGGACCAGAACTCGTCCAAGTAGCAGAAATATCATCAACTCTAGCTAATCTAGAGAGAATGTCTGCGACTTTATTTCTCTCCTTTGGAATGTGATAACATTTCCAAGAGGAGTATCTACTGAAAAAAATACGAATGTCTCTAATTATATTAACCAAGCGCCAGTCGATAGGAGAGTTTTTCATTGCTGCATCAACTACTGTCTTAGCGTCCAATTCAAACTTCACTTTCTCTAGCTTGAGAGCATGTGCCCATTTAACGGCCTCCCATAATCCCTTGCATTCTGCCTCCTCCGCGCTGGAAATATTCTTAAGATTTATGCATTTGGCTGCCTGCTGGGTACCTGCACAATTACGAATGATTAGGCCAATGCCACCAACTGAATTTAAGAACGAACCATCACAATTAATAGTAACGAAATCAGTAGAAGGTGGAATCCAGTGAACTGAACTACGATCACATCGAAGGCTACTAGGGACTGTTTTGTTCCATTTTGTTGTGTGATCTACTATGTAGCTCTTACACTTCTGTATCAAACTGTTCGGGTGAACTTCCTTTTTTTCAAAAACTTTATCACAGCGAGCTGTCCAAAGACACCATGCAGTTATGGATCTTTTGCATAAATCCGCTTCAGTGATTTTCTTGAGAAAGAGATCATTGAACCAAGTACGAATCCACTCAGACATAGTATGATTTCTATTAACCGACCAGCCCATAGTAGCAAACCAGATTAGACGTGGAGTGTTGCAATCTCTAAGAACGTGAGCTGGTGTATCTTGGTTAATATCACATAACGGACATATATTAACAATTCCTGGAACTTTCTGGCTGAGAATATCTCTTGTAGGCAGCAAATCGGATATAGCCTTCCACAGAAAATGTTTGATCCTGGGAAGAAGGGGTAGATTCCAAAGGAATTTATAGATTTTGACCATTCCCTCACTGACATGCCCAGAACCATTCTCTTCTTCAAACATCTTGCGGTAGGATGATTTAACAGAAAAGAGGCCATTTTTCTCAAGAAGCCAAACTAGTCTATCCTCCTGGCTATCATGAATAGGAGTGTTCATGATAAGACTTACTGTGTTATCTTCGAAAATTTCTCTCAAAATATTGAAATTCCAAGTGGAAGAGCACGGAGAAAAAAGTTGAAAAACATACTGGAATTGGAGATGGGTTGTGCTACCAGGTTTAGGTTTTGGTGGCGCTGGTAAGTCCTTGATCCATCTGTGCTGCCATATGCGAATCTTTTTGCCATCTCCAAGACACCAAAAACTGTTTTTTAGAACAAAATTTAGCTCAGAGCTAATACTTCTCCAAGACCACGTCGAGTTTGACTTGTTTTGAACATTAAAGAGATCACCGTCTGCATAATACTTAGCCTGTAAATACCTAGTCATCATAGATTCAGTCTCAGAACATATCTTCCACGCTGACTTTGTTAGTAAAGAACGGTTGAAAATTTTTAGATTTCTGAAACCCAAACCCCCCTCTTCTTTGGGTAATTGAGTGCGTTTCCAGGTGATTATATGATTTCCCCTGCAAGAATTTTTATTTCTCCAGTATTTCTGTTGGGAAGAAGACATCTTCTTGATTGTGGCATCCGGAAGCTTGAAACTTGACATATGGTGAATGGGAATGGCGCTAGAGACATTTCTAATCATCACTGATCGTCCCGCTTCACTGTTGTTCTTGCCATTCCATTTTGCTAACCTGTGGTCCATTTTATCACAGAGAAGAAAATGGAATACGTTTTCTACGCCCCACAAAAAAAGGCAGGCCCAGATATTTTTCGTCAGAGATGTCCAGATATCTCACTTGTAAGGTACCACTTATTATTTGGCAAGCTTCTGGTTCCATATTAGCACTGAAGTATATAGCTAATTTGTTAAAATTTATCATCTGACCAGAGCAGCTTGAGAATTGCTCGATAACCTGAAGAAGCTTGTTAACTTGAGTATCATTTGCTTTACAAAATAGTAAACAATCATCCGCGAATAACATATGATTGATTTTCGGAGCTGAGCGCGAGATTTTCATACCAGTTAGCTGACCTGTATGTTCACAGTGAGCTAGAAACCTTGAGAAGGATTCCATTGCCAAGATAAATAAATACGGTGACAAAGGATCCCCTTGACGAGTGCCTCGAGAAGGTTTGAAAGCTGGAGTAGGAGAACCGTTAAGCATAACTTCGATTTGCGTAGTAGAGATGCATTGAGATACCAACTGCCTAAACTTTTCGGAGAAGCCAAAATGTTTTAGGATATCCAGTAAAAAACTCCACTCAAGCCTATCAAAGGCTTTGGACATGTCCATTTTGAGTGCTAGATGACCACTAATTCCTTCCTTTCTCTTCATGGCTTGAACAATTTCCTGCACTAGGCAAATATTTTCAGAAATCAGCCTGCCAGGGACGTACGCAGACTGCATTGGCGATAAAATTGAAGCGATATGCTTTTTCAATCTTAAAGCTATAGTCTTAGATATAACTTTGTAGATTGTGTTACAAAGAGCAATCGGCCTAAAATCTTCCGGTTTCTGAGCTATATGAACCTTTGGAATCAGAGAGACTCTTGTTCTGTTAATTTGCTTGAGAAGAAAACCTGAGTGAAAAAAAGATTTCACAAGCTTGCATACATCCTCTTTCACAGTTTCCCATTGTGTCTGGTAGAAGCCAGGGGGAAATCCGTCCGGTCCTGGAGATGTCCAAGGTTCCATGGTCATCAGGGCTGCGTGTATTTCTTCATCAGTGGGAATAGCTTCAATCTGGTGGTTATCTTCATCAGTAATGCAGTGCGGTACATGTAGAAGGAAGCTATTGCTGTTCGGAGGGTGAGAAGTCGTCATGATGTTTTGGAAGTGGTTCTTGAGCAGGACTGATAAGGAATTTCTATCATTACACCATGTGCCATCCGGAGCTAATAAAGCATCTATTCTGTTACGTGATTTCCTTCTGTTCATTCTGATGTGGAAGTACTTAGAATTTAAATCCATATCATTATAGAAATGATCCCTTGCCTTTTGTCTGTTCGAACTAGCTTGAATTTCATTCAGATGCCTGATTTCCTGTTCTAACTTAATAACTTCTCCCGTGTTAGAGCCACTGACATCTGAAGCCTGGAGATAAGAGATACGTTGCTGCATCTGGCTAATGGAGGTGAGTGTATTCTTAAACATACATTTACTCCATTGGGACAGTAACTGTCTTGTAGAAGACAATTTATTAGTGAGAACAAAAGCATTGGAACCTGTGAAACTGTTAGACCAAGCAGTTTTAATTTTCTCAACGCAAGAATCGTTAGATAACCAATGTTCAAAAAACTTCTAGTTTTTTCCCGTAACATTATTATTCTTGCACAAATATAACATAATGGGAGCATGGTCCGAGTCATTTTGAGGTAAATGAGTAAGCAAGGAATCAGGGTAAGTGATGAACCAGTCGCTGTTAACTAGAGCTCTATCAAGCCTAGATTTAAACTGACCTGTGCCATGCTTATTACTAGACCACGTAAAAGGGTTACCAGAAAAACCCATATCAGTAAGATCTGCCTCATTAATTAATCCTAGGATATCACTAAAAAATACTTGGGAGGATTGAGAGTTTCTATCATTTGGAGAAATAGTGATATTTAAATCTCCAATGACAACCCAGGGTGTATCTATAGAGTTCTTAAGGTAACAAATGTATGACCATTGATCAATCTTATCATGAATATAAAGAGTACCATAAGTGCAAGACATATGCCAGGGACCTCTACTGGGATCATTAAGAATTCTAACATTGATAATTTTATCCGTGTTGGAAACAACCTCAAGTTGGAAGCCATCCTTCTTCCAAAGAAGGATAAGACCCCCAGCCAAACCAACGGAGGGAACAACAAACCTATTAGGCATATTTAAGAATTTTGTCAGATCAATAATTCTATTGTCATTAATTTTAGTTTCACTCAAAAATATTATTTCTGGAGAATGTAATTGATTGAGAAAATGTAAATGATCACGAGTGTCTCTTCCTAAAAAACCTTGACAGTTCCAGCTAACGACTTTCATGTTGAAAGTAAAGCTAATAATATGAGTGTTGCAAAGTAGAGAATGAAAATGAAGAGCTAGTGTTAAATTAAAGATATGAGAAAAACGATTGAGGAAGAGATAAGAAATTACCAGCAAAGAGACTGCAGTCGCCTCATCCACTCCATGGAAGTTCTCCTTAGTAAAATCATTCTCAACCAGATCATGCTCCATACCATCAATCTCACTAATAGATGGATCTTCACCAGTGGTATGACCAATACTTTGAACAGGGTTCATATCTTGAGTTTCAACATCATCATCTTCAGAATTTCTCAATCTCTTGAGGGTCCTAGTTTCTGCAGGATCTTCTTCTTGCTCTAACAGCTTTCTTCTGCTTGCTTCACATATTCGTTGAATCAGCTCATCAATATCTTCACAGATCTCTACTCCATAAGAAGTAGCTAGTTCATGACAGTATTGAATATACTGATCATTGGTGTATCTCCTTATCTTAAGATCATGAGCTACATTAGCACATTCATCTTTGTTATGATCAATTGTCAGACAATGAGAACAAAGGTTATGTGGTTGCCTTTCCCAGTGATATCTAACCCAAGTAAATCTGTTATTCACAGCACAGAAACCGTACAGCTCAAGTCAAGGAGAAAGAGAAGGTCCAGGAAGGCAAGAAGGAAGAAAAAACCCAAGTCCAAGCCCGCAGTCCAAGTTTGGAAACAAATTAACTATACTTATTTATTAGCTCGTTTATCTGATGCTACTGTCAATGAAACAGAAGAGGAATCTGCAGTAGCAGCTGATGTGGCTGCTGACATGGAAGTCGGGGTTGAATATGCAGTGGTGAGTCATACTGCAGCTTTTAAACTTTCAGTTTCGGAAATTTGTGAAGAACAAAATCAAACAGTTCAGTCAGCAGGAAAATTAGACCCACCGCCTATTCAATGTATGCAGGAATTTCAAAGTCCTGTAACCCCATATCTCAAAACCATTATCAATGCCCACTTTCAATACACTAACCCTACATCCCTTCACCTTCCACCATCTTTCAGTGTAATCCCTACAACTACAGAATGATACAGACAGGCCTATAATACCCTGCAGACGACACCGGTTATGTCACCCAAAAACAACCAGAAAGTTCTTCATATCACGTTACCAACTTGGATAATGACTGAAGTTAACCGTCTCTTTGAACTAGGTGTTAGACTTGGTATTGGATTTCCAGCTATGCCAAATCACACAAGGAGGTACCTTGTTTCTAAGGTATCAAACTCAGGTCATGTTCTCAAACCCATTCCCATTTTTCCAACAAAGAAATAAATACATAAAGACTTTGCTGTTCAAACCATTATTAGCATCGATGGTGTTGACATACTACCTGTGCATGAAGAACGAAAAATTTGTTTACCCTTATTGGGTTTGGAAGACTCTTTCCTATCATCCAACGAAGATAGTAATCATCCTTGTTGTTCTCATACTACTACACCTGAATTTCCACCGGGTTTTGATCCATAAACAGCAGATTTCTCAGATGATGTTTGTTCCAATGCGCGTTTAGTCAATGAATCACAACAAGTTATACCTATGAAGTTGCGGAATGAATTAAAAAGACTTGGTATGTCTATTGAAGTGATTTCTTCTCCGGCCTCCAGAACAAGAAGGTCAGTAACAACAAGGGGCAAATTTTGTTCCAAATGAGTCTCAAAATACTTACTTGGAATTTTAGGGGTTTGAACTCAATAGTAGAAGAACGGTGGTTCACAAAATGTTGCAGTTGATAAGATCTCCTATCATTATACTTCAGGAGACCAAAATGATGCAGTGCTCATCTTGGGACATAAAGCAAATATGCGGTTACAAGAATGTGGGTTGGAATTTGCAACAATCTGTAGGAAGCTCCAGTGGCATGTTAATTCTCTAGGATAGAGATTTCGTGGAAGTTAGTGATTCACTTGTTGGTGAGTACACGCTATCAATACTTTGTACCAATAAGAATAACAACTTCCAGTGGGTGCTTACAAACGTTTATGGACCAAACAATTCAGTTGAGAGGACTAAATTTTAGTTAGAACTTGATAATATTTGTAGATACTGGATTAATTTTCCATGGTGTATTGGGGGGTCTTCAACACAATTGCTAAATGTGATGAAAAAAGAATTGTAAGAAGATTACAAGAAGTAAGAAGAAGTTCAATAAATTTATAGTTGAACATGACCTCATTGACTTACCCCTGAAGGGAGCGAGATACACTTGGTCGAATGGTCAATCAAACCCGGTGATGTGCAGATTAGATAGGTTTCTTATTTCCCCATCTTTTGAACAACACTTCCCTTTCGTTACCCAATTAGCCAAAGCCAGACCTACATCCGATCATATCCCCCTCCTTTTAGACATTTCGTACCCCTCTTGGGGACCTAGTCCTTTTAGGTTTGAATTTATGTGGTTCTTGGAGAATGGATTCTTATAAATACTAGAAGATTGGTGGTTATCTTTTTGTTTTGCAGGTACAACTAGCAATGTGCTTTGGTTGAAGCTAAAGGCACTTAAAGAAAAGCTAAGAGTCTGGAACAAAGAAGCTTTTGGTCACACCAACACCAAGCTGAATACTATTCTCTCGGATATTCAAACTCTAGATATGCTAGCTGAAGATAATGTCCTCACTGAAGAAGAAAATAATGTGCATCTACAAAATAAAGCTGAATTTGAAAGGATTTCTAAAATGGAGGAGACTTCATGGAAAATCAAATCAAATACCAAATGGTTGCAAGAGGGAGACCGGAATACATCTTTCTTCATCAGCAATGCTTCTGCTAGACGCAGATAAAATAGAATAAGGCAATTATATATCGGAGATGAACTAGTTTCTGACAGGAAGATGCTGCAAGATCATATAGTGGGATACTACAAAACACTATTTACTGAAGAAGAAGTTATCAGGCCTGATTTAGAAGGGATTGAATTTGATTCCACCACTGCTACAGAGGCTATTATCTTAGACTCTGATTTTACTGAAGAAGAGGTCATGCATGCCATCAGAGACTTAGGTAATGATAAAGCCCCGGGTCCAGAAGGTTTTCCCATACTCTTCTTTCAAATGTGTTGGCATTTCATCAAAGAAGATATCATGGCTAATGTGAACGAATTTTGCACAACAGGTAATATTAATTCTAAGCATAATTCTACCTTCATTACTCTTGTGCCAAAAAAGGATCACATCGAGACAATCAAGTATTGTAGACCTATATTCCTCCTTACTAGTGTATACAAGATCATTGCAAAAGTTCTATCCACGAGGCTCAAATTTGTTATGGATAAGCTTATCTCCCCTGTGCAATGTGCGTATATTGAAGGCAAACAAATTATCGATGGCACCTTAATTGCCAATGAGTTGGTAGATTCTAGGCTAAGGTCTGGAAATGCTGGGATTGTGTGTAAAATTGATCTTGAGAAGGCGTTTGATAGAATAAACTGGAAATATCTTGAATTTGTGCTAAATCAGATGGGGTTTAGCAGGAAATGGTGCAACTGGTTGAGGTTTTGTTATTCTACTTCGTCTTTATGAGTTCTTATTAATGGGTCTTCTTTCGGTTACTTTACAAGTACAAGGGGAGTAATACAAGGATGCCCTGTTTCTCCTCTTTTGTTTAACATTGCGATGGAGGGTTTTTCCAGATACATGGACAGAGCAGCTAATCAGAGTCTTTTAGTGGTTTCTCTGTTTCACCTACAAGCATCATAGTCAACCACCTTCATTATGCAGATGATACGATTTTCTTTGTTGACAATAACAAGGAGGAATTACATAACCTGTTTTCATCTCTACAATGTTTTGAGTACATAGCAGGTTTAAAGGTAAATACTTCTAAAACCAGGCTTATTTCTATTGGAGAATTACCAGAATTAATTTTTTGGGCTGAGGAATTTGGTTGTGCAATCGATTGCTTACCTTTTATGTATTTGGGAATGCCGTTGGGCGCTAAGTCTGGTTCGAAAGGAATTTGGGACCCAATTATAGATAAGTTTGATGCTAGAATATCCGTATGGAGACGTATCTCTTTATCAAAAGGAGGTAAGCTTGCTCTTCTCAAATGTATCTTGTCCTCTCTCCCCACATATTATTTTTCGATGTTCAAAGCCCCCATTTCAGTTATTCAAATACTAGAAAAGAATATGCGCAACTTCTTGTGGGAGTACAAAGAGGGTGTAAAGACTTCTCACTTGGTTAACTGGGATTTGGTTCGTGCACCTAAGGAAAAAGGCGGCCTAGGTGTGTGCAATCTTAGATTAATGAATTTAGATTTGCCAGCTAAATGGTGCTGGAGGTTTGGTGTCGAAAAGAACAAGCTTTGGAACAAGATAATAGAAGACAAATATGGCTCAGAGTTCTCATATTGGTTCCCTGGAAAAATCACTCAGACTTATGGTGTCTCTTGTTGGCGTGCCATTGCGGAAACTGCTGATCTGGTTAGTGCAAATTCAACTTTATATTTACATTCAGGGAGTTTAATTATGTTTTGGAATGACATTTGGTGTGGAGAATTATCATTAGAAAGAGCGTATCCTAATATCTACAAGCTATCCCGGGATAAAAATATAACTGTTGATGCCATGATATCTTTAGAAGGAGGATGAAAATTTGATTTCAGGCGTTTTCTAACAAATACAGAAGTGGAAGAACTCGCTACACTCCTTACTGTTATAGGAGATAACCTACCAGCTCGAGATGGTCTTGCTGATACTCGCAGGTGGAAACTTCATTCCACGGGAGTATTTACTATCAAATCCTTATATTCAAAGTTAGTGGCGGAAGTTGGAGTTGATCATTTTCCCCACCTGTTCATTTGGAAGCCGGCGAGACCACCGAAGATTAACATCTTAATGTGGTGTTTGATTCATGGTAAACTGAATACAATTGACATCTTGCAACATAAAGGTATGGATCTTCATAATTCTTGTGTTCTGTGCGGCATTGGTGTAGAATCACATGACCATTTATTCTTACATTGTAAGATTGCATATAAGATTTGGTCGAGTCTTCTGCCTAATACAGGTTGGGTTTTGGTTTTACCTGGTTCCATGAGAACTTTGGCAGACAGTTGGCACCATAGCCACTTCTCACCGTCAGGAAATTATATATGGGGATTAATACCAGCAGCGATTGTTAACACCATTTGGAAAGAAAGAAACTGTAGACGATTTGAGGAACAATATCTCTACAAAAAAGATGATGATCTAATTTTGATTGCAAAGTCTGCAGTTTTAGCATGGGCAGCAGCAGCAGGTCACCAACTACATGTCAACTTCTCGGATACAGTTTTGAATAACTGGAATTCTATCTTCTTGTAATTTGCTTGATGTTTTTTTATTTTTCTTTATTTTATTTTTGTAACTTTCAATGTACCTCTGGTAGAACTACCTGTATATTCTTTTAATCTCATTAGATCTTCTCTTTTGATCAAAAAAAAAAAAAATTTACCTTCAAATGATGTCTTTCTTTAGTAAATATTGCACAACCGTTTTTTTATGTCTTCTTGCAATCCCTTTTAACCGAGTCCTTCAGTTGATTCACGTTAGTAATGTGGCTAACAAATCTTCATCAGATCCTCCATTTAATTCACAATAAATATTTTTAATTAGGAATTATTGACAAGAAAGTACTTGGAAGTGTAAGATAAAAAAAGACCAGATAAATCATATCAATAAACTAGCCCGCTCAATTGCGCGGGTTTACTGAACTTGTATATATATATATAGATATATATTTTTACACGGCAAAAATAAGTATTATATGGAAGAAGCTGACAAAAGCAAGCAGGGAACAAAGAAACAAGGAGACCCAAAGAAGGGAAGCTGCACAATATAGAGCAAACCCTAAAATAGGCTTTTAAGATCTTTGAAATAGGTTGGAAAGTGCATGGTTAGAGGTTATACTAAACCAATTCTGATGATTTTGGGCCCGATTTTGGGACCTCAGCGGTTTCCCAACGGCCCCAACCCAGTGGTCGAGGCAGGAAAAAAAGAAACGCGTGCAGTAATCGGTAAAACGACTAGATTTTTTAGGTACATTTTTTTTGTTAGCTCTGTCGTTGGAATACTAAGTCCACGTAAACGTGAATGCCAGAAACTTGCGGAGCACTCATTCAATCATCCTAATCTGGAATTTTAGAACTTTTAGTTTAAAAAGGGAATAGACTTGGGGAGCACTCATTCAATCATCCTATCTAATCTAGAATTTTTAGTTTAAAAAGAGAAAAGATTATTCTGATTAGGTTACCGATAACAGTTTGAGTTCTAAACGTTTTGAAAGCGCAGAGTTTTCGTACTTGTTAGGGTTTTGATTGTTAGTATCATCATCGTTTGTTACCTCGATTAATTGTCTTACTAAGAATGGCATCCTTAATCCATAATCGTTATGCTTCTACTAAATTCGATTGGATTATCAACGACTTCACGAGTGTTAACTCTGAAGAAGGACTCTGCTCTGATGTTTTCTCTCTTGGTGGTTTCGAATGGTATATATGTCATGTCTATTTTATTTTTTTCTTTAAAATTTATTCTGGTTTAGATTAAAATTTATAACCCATAACCCTAAATTTTCAATGTTTTATAGGCAAGTACAGATCTATCCAAAGGGGTATGGAGATGTATTTGAGTACTTGTCAATATACTTAATCCCTGTGGACTGGAACAATTATCCGACTGCTGAGTTCAGCGCTTCCGTTCTTAATCTATACGATCCTAATGAAAGCACGAGAGAAGGTATATTTTCTATAAACTAACTTAACACCGTTGTTAATCTAATTTATTTATATTGTATATACGTTGCAACATTTGATTCATCATCCTGAACAGCTAGCTAATCTTTAAGTGACATTTTGTATATTATACCATTAAATTCTAATGGTGGTGACAATTTCTTCGCTGTTCCCTGACCTACTTCTGTATACGTCCTCGCTAATTCATGATATGTTAATATTACTGATGATGCTAACCTAAGATCTTCATGCACCATGATAACCTGTGTTGTCATTAATCTTAAAGCAAATGGGTATGAGTTAATTCAAAAAATATAGAGGTGATGATAATGCATGACTGCAATACTGATAATATGTCAAATTAATCAAGCTAAACTAGTAAATTAATTAAATAGATTTAAGTGCACAGTTAGCTAATTCATGATCAAACAGTGTTAGTTTGATGATTTGAGTAATGATTAGAATGATTACGTTTCATTATCGGAATACATAAACACTTTTATTAAGAAATGTGTAATCTCTAATCTTATCAGGATTATTTAAAATACGGAATGGATAACTTTGGTTAAGTGCTTAGTTATATGATGTCATATCCATATAATCTAACAATCCTAAAGCTCTGGGTTCGTAATTTTTTCCCATACGTATAATTTTTTTATGTTTTTTTGACTATGTAGGATTGAAACACAAATTCGACAAAGACCGTAATTATGGTTGGGGTTCGTCGACTTTCATGCCTCTAAGTGACCTCCACGACCCTGATGAAGGATACATTGTGCATGGTACATGCATTATTAGAGTTGAGGTTTCATGTAGAATAATAGACGATTTTGTTAGCGAATACGAGATAGAGAGATACGAGAAAGAGAGAAACGCAGAAAATGTTAAGCAATTAGGTGAGTATCCAGGCGCTGGACAGCCTTTCGGCAAAGGACAAGGTAAAAGCAAAGTTATTATTGGCGAT
Organism: Papaver bracteatum; assembly: GCA_023529315.1. Lineage (NCBI taxonomy): Eukaryota > Viridiplantae > Streptophyta > Magnoliopsida > Ranunculales > Papaveraceae > Papaver > Papaver bracteatum. Next base: position 755,912 of record JAJJWX010003238.1, on the reverse strand, counting down.
GACAAGCAGGAATTTGAAGATATTGGAGGTTTTCATGTTCTGAAAGAGCAAGCGCCGCTATATAAGCAGATATGGTTGAAATATGGTCATATTCCTTCGACCAATGTTATGCCGATTGCCTCATATCAGGCCCTAGTTTTGGTGGTTAAAGACTTGATGAGTTGTATCACAGACATGAACAAGTGCCATTATGTAGATTTATCATCTGAAATGATTGAGAGATGGGAGGATATGATAACAATGGCGGAGAAACTTGAATTTTGCATTGGATGGTTGCGAGAAAGATTTGAACATGTGAAAAAAGGCATGTGCGGGATGCAGAATGTTAAGGATGAACTGCTGGAGCATGGTGAGGGTTTACGCGCAACAAAATCAAGGATAAGGGTACTCAAGAATGTGTTGACAAAGACAGAGGTTAAGCTGATTGCCGAGAAGGATGACGCGAGAGAGAAAATATCTGGGTTACTCTCTGAATCAGATACGGAAACCTATCTGAATATAGGTGAAGATACCCTGCTTGATGGATTGCTGGATGATGGAGTATATTAGCTAGACAGTAGAACTCTTTTTATCTTAGATTTTTTCGGTCTTATTGCAAGAAGTTAATCGAGATATATTTATGCCTCTTACTAGGATTTTTATTCGCTAAATTGCAAATTCTGGTCATGGTTGTGCTTGATGTGAAGATCATCTTGAATATTTAATTTCATCTCAATTTTAGGAAAATTAGATGTCATATGAGGTTCATTCGCATGAGTTTTAGGTAATTGTTTCAGCTCATCCCCGATGTCATGCATGAACATTTAGTTATTCTTACATGTGTGATGTTGGTATGTGGGTGTCAAGCGGAAGTACTTCTGCAAAAAATTGAACTTCAGGAAATTGCTACCTGAAGGAAATTCCAACCGTAGAATCCACATCTTAATAACCGTAGAATGAGATTTAATCCTCTTTACTATCCCAAGGATGAGGTGTTTCAAGAAAACCATTGGATTCCCACCCAGGTAGAAAATGATGTGAAAATAGAATCATTGTTTACTGTATGCGACAAATTGAACATGAGGCCGGAAAAGCTTGACCATTACAAATCAAAGAGCTTCACCCAGTTGGGAAGTAACTTCTCTTAATATAGGGCATTCAACTCTTTGATCCTTGGTTTTTAGAATGAAGCTGAAATTTGGTTTGAAATCGAAAGCTTTAGGCCTCAAGAACATGATGATAACCAATGTAGTCAATCCCTGATTTCCCTCCGTCTCGGTGAGGAGCAAGAAATTGGAACAACTTTATCTCGGGGAGATTGTCGGTGGAATCTCGGAGTAAGTATCCAAACCGAAGTTTCGATTTTTATACCTATAGTATGCATAACAAACATTTTTCATACATTTTTATACAATTGTGAATAGATATAATAAAATATCACCAATTTTTTAGAAAAGAAGCAAGTCTTCCTTCAAAACAGCAACATACCCAAAATTCATATAAATTTCGGAAACTTCCAATGAGATTTTGGCCAATTTCAGTCAATTCTGGCCAAGTCAACCGAAATTCAACTAAAACTTCGGTTAATCCCGTCCAATTCCGGCTAAATCACGTCACGACGAAATTAAACATTTCACTCCCTTGAGTGTGAAACTTGATATTTCCGTCGAAATCTCGGCCGAGATCGACTACATTGTTGATAACAAATTGAACATGAGGCTCAAGAAAACATGTGCATAACATATTATGTACGACCGTACTCCACGTCTGGCCATTTGCTTTACCAAAATGATTACTACCGTGAATATTTTCCGAGATTTTTTCCAACCTACACAAGATGTTGGGACACATTTTTATCTTTTACCATCCCAGTGATGGAGGTGTTCAGGGGCGGATTTATATACAGACTACCCCTGGCTTAAGCCACCCCTAACAAAAAGAAAAAATTAGTTCACAAAGGCAGTTACATCTTAGTTCAAGCTCGTGTACATCTATAGGCAAGCCAGGGTAAAATAAAAAAAAACCAAATTTATCCGCGGAAGAAGAAAGAAGTTTTCTTTTCTCCTGCGCATCCAGCGGGAAAAGAGGGAATGGGAGAAAAGCCCTTGGTAAGATTACTTTACTGATTTGATTGGATCCAATTGTTACAGTAAAACTTCGATAAATTAATAGACTTGGGACCGGAGAAAATTATTATTTTAACTAAGTTATTAATTTATCGATTTAAAATTTAGCCTGTATAAACGTAGTTGGGACCGGTGAATTTTATTATTTTAGCGAAGTAATTAATTTATCGAAAATTAATTAATCGAAGTTCTACTGTAGTTATTGAAGACTAATTAATTTCCTATTTTGGGTTAGCCGTGGTTATTTAGGAAGGGGTTTCCTGAACCGGCTAGAATTCTTGGTGGCCAAGTTTGTAACCTATATAAATAGGTAATTATGCCTCGTAGAATTTTTCGTGTGTGAAGAAAATTGTATAGCTTTTAGGGTAAAACTCCAGGGTTTCGTTGTGAGAGCATATTGGTGAGGAACAAGAGACAAGGTTATCGTCTCGGGTAATTGTTGCGGTATAACCACGAGTTTTATGGGATTCACACGACGTTGTAATCGTTTTTTTTCATAGAGGATTTGAGTTGGTGCAGCTCAAAGTAAACGTAGACAATATATACACGTTGTATGTATTGGTCGAACCACTATAAATCTTGTGTCTTGTGAGTTGATTTATCTTTCTCGTATTATTATTGTTGTCTGTGCTTGGTTTACTTATTATTCATCATAATACCTCAAGATTTTGTTATTCCGCGGTTGTCAGTGATTCGATAAAAATCCTGACAACTGGTATCAGAGCTCAGGTTAGAGCTTTAGGGTTTATCAAAGTACGATTGGAGTGGGAGTTATAGGTGATAATAAAAAAGTACGGTATCTAGAGTTAAAGTTTTCAATGGGAAGAACTTTGCGTTTTGGATGTATCAGATGGAAAACTACCTATACGAGAAAGACCTTGTTGTTCCATTAGGAGGAGTTGCGAAAAATGAACACTCAAAGAAGATCAATTTACAACTCTTGATCGCAAAAGTGTAGCCGTGATCCTAACATAGGAAGTCTACAATAACGTACAAGAGGTTACTAATACGAAACACTTTATGGATAAACTTGAATATTTGTATCAAAAGTCATCATCCTCGGGGAAGATTATGTTGTGTGAACAACTATTCAATCTGAAGATGCAAGAAGGCGAAGAAATTTCAGCACATCATGGGAAGTTTAAATCAATTATTTCTCAACTTTCAAAAGTTAGTATCCATTTTTATGATGAAGTTCTAGCTTTACGGTTGTTGTCGTCATTACCAAAGAGTTGGGAAACCGCAAGAACAATTATTAGTAATTCTGCAGGGAGCGAGAAGTTGAAGCTTGATAATGTGCAACAAAGGTTAATTGCTGAAGAGGAAAGAAGAATAGAACAAGGTTACGGTTTTAGTACTTCAAGATCGGCCTTAATTATGCAGGAAGAAGATAGAGGCAGTAGTTCAAATAGGAACAACAACAACAAATCTAGATGGAAGTCTAGAGGGAAGTCTAGGGGGAGATCTCAATCCCGGCCTAGAGGTGTTGTTGAGTGTTGGGCGTGTAAGAAAGTAGGACACTACAAGCGGGATTTTTCGGAAAACAAAGGTGCTGAAAATGGTGGAAACAAAGGTAATCAAGAAGAGGTCAACGTAGTTGTAGCTGCGGAACCGGTGAAGGTCCTTGTGGATAACAAGAAGGTGATTACAAAAGGTGTTCTACTACTCTCTGAGGACAAGCAAGATGAGTCTTGGATTATAGACTCGGGAGCTTCTTTCCATACGACAGGTGATAAGAGTGTTATGATCTCTTATAAAGAAGCATATTATGGACAAGTATTCTTAGGTGACGGTGAAGCATGAAACATCATTGGTTTGGGTGATGTGATCTTGAAAGTCAACAATTCACGTGAAAATTGAAGGATGTACGACACGTTCCAAATTTGAAGAAGAACTTGTTGTATGTGGGCCAAGTTTGTGATGATGACTATGAAGATGTAATTATGAAACACAATTGGAAAGTGAAGAAAGGATCTATGGTATTAGATCGTGGAGTTAAAGTCAGTACTCTATACCGTACTTCAGATGGAACTACTTTAGCAGTGTCTAGTAGTGGTGAAGATACTAACTTATGGCATAGAAGATTATAGAACATGGGTGATAAGAACATGAAGATTCTATGTTTGGGAGGATATCTACCTAAGATGAAGTCTGTTGATATGAGTATTTTTGAAAACTGTGTTCTTGGAAAACAAAAATGGGTTAGTTTCAGCAGAGGAGGAAGAGACTTGAGAAGTACGAACCTTGATTTGGTTCATACTGATGTATGGGGACCAATTGATGTCGCATCTCACATCGTGTTCCATTATTATGTCACATTGATTGATGTTCACTCAAGGAAGGTGTGACTTTACTTCATGATTAATAAGTTAGAGGTGTATGAAGTGTTTAAGAAGTGGAAAGCTTTGGTTGAAACAGAAACTAGTCTGAAGTTGATGTTTTTAAGGTCATACAACGACGGTGAGTATGACAAAACAAAATTATTACAGTTATGTGCTACAAATGGAATTCGTTTGGAGAGGACAGTTCTAAGGACGCCACAATAGAATGGAGTATCAAAACATATGAATTGGATATTGATTGCACGTGCTAGGTGCATGAGGTTGCAATCTGGTTTGGCCAAAACCTTCTGGGCACATGAAATAGAGACGGATGCTTATCTAATTAATAGGACACCAAGTAGTCTATTAGATATAAAGATACCAGAGGAGGTTTGGACCGGAAAAAAGGTAAATCTTTCTTATTTAAAAGTTTTTGGTTGTATTGGTTATGTTCATCTTAGTCCCAATGAGATGTCTAAGATAGGTGCTCAAGCAAAGAAGTGTATATTTCTTGGTTACAGAAATGACGCTTTTGGGCATAAACTTTGTGACTATGAGGGTCACAAAGTTATTAGAAGTAGACAAGTTACTTTTAATGAGAGTGAGCTATACAAGGATAGGAATACAATACAAGTTAAAAATATCGGGTCAAGCAACGTTGATAAGGAGTTGTATATAGATATTGATGATGTTTCTGGAAGAAGTCTGGTACAAGAAGAGAACGATAATGCTAATGTCAGAGAAGTACAAGGTAAATGAACTTCTGTTGCAGTGGGACTTACTCCTACAGTTCCACAAGAAGTACGAAGAACGTTAAGAACTCCGAAACCAAATCCAAGGTATGCTTTGAATTATCTATTAATTAAGAACGGAGGTGAACCTTAAGATACTAAAGAAGAATTAGCGGTTGATGACTTAAGTAAGTGGAAACTTTCTATAGAGGATGAGATGAATTCACTTTAGGAGAATGGCACATGGGTGCTAGCAAAATTACCAAGAGGTAAGAAGGCGTTGCATAACAAGTGGGTTTATTGGATGAAGTCTGAAGCTAATGGAGAAATTCACTACAAGACGAGGTTTGTGGTGAAAGGTTTCCAGCATAAACCTAGTGTTGATTACAACGAGATATTTTCTCCAGTTGTGAAGATGACTACTATCAGAGTAGTGTTAAGTCCAGTGTCTTATGAAGATCCCTACCTTGAACAGTTAGATGTAAAGACAACTTTTGTTCATGGTGACCTTGAAGCAACCGGAAAGATTCATAGTAAAAGGAAAGGAAGAGATGGTGTGCAATCTAAAGAAGAGTTTGTATTGTTTCAAAACTAGCCCCGAGACAGTGGTACAAGAAGTTTGATAACTTCATGCATAGAAGTGGTTACCCATGGTGTAATGTAGATCATTGTTGTTACTTCGAAAGGTGCGGTTCTGACTACATCATATTATTATTGTATGTGGATGATATGTTGGTTGCCGGAACATCTCTACAAGAAGTTGAGAATTTGAAGAAACAATTAGAAAGTGAGTTTGCAATGAAAGATCTTAGTGAAGCAAAACAGATTCTTGGTATGATAATCATAAGGGACAAATCTAAGGGAACTCTTATGATTAGTCAGGCTGAATATATTGAACTAGTGTTGAAAAGGTTCAATATGGATAATGCTAAACCAATTATTTCTCCACTTGGAAGTCAAATTTGTCTTTTAAGTATGCAGTGTGCGAAGACAGAAAAAGAAAAGGAGTGTATTGCTAGAGTACCGTATTCTTCAGTTATTGAGAGTCTAATGTATTCTATGGTGTGCACACGACCGGATATTTCACATGGAGTGGGAGGAGTGAGTAGATATGCAAGTAACCCAGTAAAACAACATTGGGAAGTTGTGAAGTGGATTCTCACGTATTTGAGAGGTAACACAAACGTACCATTATGTTATCGAAGATGTGGTTCTATCTTGTGGGGTTATGTGGATACAGATTTCGCATCTGATGTAGATAAACGGCGAAGTACGAGCGGTTATGTTTATATTATGGGGTCAACTTCACTGATTTGGAACTCACGGTTACAAAAATTGGTGAAATTTTCTACTATGGAAGCGGAGTACATAGCGGTAACAGAAGAGAGAAAGGAGATGATTTGGTTACAACGATTATTAGATGAGTTGGGAAAGGAACAAGGAGATAGTGTTATGCTTAGCGACAGTCAAAGTGATATACATTTAGCTAATAACTCAGCCTATCATGCTAGGACGAAACATATAGATATTCGTTATCATTTCATTCGGGATCTCTTAGAAGAAGGAGAGTTGAAGCTCGAGAAGATTCTTGGTTCGAAGAATTCGGCGGATATGTTTACCAAGGGAGTTACATCAAACAAGCTAAAGCTCTGCAAGGATTTAGTTGGTCTCTCAGAATAAGGATATGGGAGGGGAGCCACACTAACAAGGAAGATGTTTTAGCACCGTCAATCCAAAGTTGAAGAATCGAAGATAATCATTAAGTCTTGAAAGTGGGAGATTGTTAGTTATTGAAGACTAATTAATTTCCTATTTTAGGTTAGCCGTGGTTATTTAGGAAGGGGTTTCCTAAACCGGCTAGAATTCTTGGTGGCTAGGTTTGTAACCTATATAAATAGGTAATTAGGAATTGTAATTTGTGCATGTGTGAAGAAAATTGTATAGCTTTTAGGGTAAAAATATAGGGTTTCGTTGTGAGAGCATATTAGTGAGGAACAAGAGACAGGTTTATCGTCTCGGGTAATTGTTGCGGTGTAACCAAGGATTTGATGGGATTCACACGACGTTGTAATCGTTTTTCTTCATAGTGGATTTGAGTTGGTGAAGCTCAAAGTAGACGTAGACAATATATACACGTTGTATGTATTGGTCGAACCACTATAAATCTTTTGTCTTGTGAGTTGATTTATCTTTCTCGTATTATTATTGTTGCTTGTGCTTGGTATACTTATTATTCATCATAGTATCTCAAGATCCTGTTATATTCCGTGGTTGTCAGTGATTCGATAAAAATTCTGACACCAATGGGTTACAGATAAATCTATTATTGAATCCATTAGCCAGAAAAACGCCCCAAAGCTTTTTGGGGCCTTCGACCGCCTAACAACGTGCAAATTTATTTTTTTCCAAACCCCTCCCAATCTTGAATCCTAGTTCTTCCAGCTGGAGATGTTTTAAGAGAGACCTTGGATTACCACTTAGAAAAGATTTCTGTAGAAAATGTTGTCCATGTAGAATCATTGTTTGCAACTTCACATTATGCAACAAATTCAACATGAGGCCCAAAAAAGCATGACGATAACAACAAATTATGGAAGTTCAAAAACACTTCGCCCAATTGGAAAGTAACTATTCCCAATTATAATAAATATACCAATTCAACTCTTTTAATCCCCTGCTTGTTTAATTCCTAAATACAGATAATTAAGATTTCGTTTGGAATCGAAATATTTTGGCCTTTAAATATTTTTTGTGTTCTTTTATGTGACCGCAGAGCACGCACTGCTTGTGCAATTTGCTAAAATCATTGCACGAAATGACAACAATAACAGCCTCTTGGCCAGGGATGGACGCAGGATTTTCCCTTGGGTAGGGATGGATTGTAACAGTCGATAATGCAGTCAAAGGTAGCGGCACTTTTTTTTTGAATACATCACATAATTAGTGGTCAAAGAGTTTTCCACCCGTACAATACTAAATAGTTAGGGAAATAAAAGTTAAAACGAACACAAATAACAGAAAAATAAAGTGATTGCCAAAAGAGAAGAAAGTAGGAGTAGAAAGGTAGCAAGTGGAAGAACATTATTTACTTTAAACATGATTTAAATTTTGATCACCTCATAGTAAGGGCTAAAAATCAAATGCAATTAGCAAAATACAACTAATATGTGGGCTAAACATAAAATTTAACCTGAGTTTCTATACTTAAAAAAAATTACCCAAAATTTGGGACGGGCTATAGCCTCCTTTAGCCCCTTGCTAGGCCCCTCCTCGCTCTTGGCGAAAATAAAAAAGGGAAAATTAGGCGCAGGACCAAAAAAATAATATTATTATTCTCAGGCCCAAGATTATATTTGTTTCCATGACAACCTCAATTATATGAAATTTTGAAAAGTATCTGCATAACGAGTTACGCATCAGGGGTATAATTGACAATGCAACTTGGATATAACATACCTAAAAAAAGGCGCCTTGGAATCTTACAAATTTTATATCGTTGGAAATATTTTTAAGAGAGATACACAACGAGTACAAACAACAATATCAAATTTAAGTTTTTTGCGAAAAAATCGGAGGCAATTGTTCTTTTAAGCAAAATTTTCAAAAATTTGGTACATAAGCATTATGCAGCCACCAAAAACGATGCATAACACATTATGCGGACACAACAAAAGATGCATAAAACGTTATGCCACAATTTTTTAATTCAGTTCTTACAAAAATATGGTTGCATAAAGCTTTAAAGCGAAGATAAAGCGAAGATAAAGCTCAAAAGAGTAGATAAAACCACCAAAACGTTGTAAATAAGTAGAAAACATAATAAAAACTAAACTAGTCTACTAACTAACCTAGAAAATAAGGAATAATGAAGAAATATGCTCAGATTTAGTCCAAAAATGGACTAGATCTGAGCAGAAAATGGTTGTTTTTTGATAGTTTTGTTGGAGAAGAAGGAGTACCAGAGAGGAAGAAGAAAAAAAAGAAGTGTTGATAAGAAGAAAGTTGAGACTTACCTAGTGTTTCTTTTTATTGCGGATTTCTCTTTATTTTTTCACAAAATTGGTCAAAAAGACCAAAAACAAGAATTCCTGGGTGAAATGGATTCTTAGCTTTAGATACTGTTTATATAGCCAAAAAATAGAAAAATACTGTTCATATAGCCAATTTGGATATTTCACCCAGAAATTTATTTATTTATTAACCTGAAGAGACAAATATGTCCCTATCTTCTACAAATCTTTACTGTTTGGTTTTCTGGGTAAAAACAGAGTACTGTTTATGGATACATAAAAACAGAGTACTTTGTTTCTGGGTAATTGAAAAAAAGAATTCTACACAATAGATCCTGCTAGAGATTTAACTCCATCTTCTCCACCTACTTCCACGATAACCATTGCTTCATGAATAACAACAACACCAACTTCTAATTGAACTCGATCTATGCAAAAAATAAGATATGAAGTTACATAAAATAGAGTAATCTCAGCAAAAACAAAGTAACATAAAACAGGGCAATCTTAGTAATCTCATAGAACATAAAACTCATGAAGCAATGGTTATCGTAAAACAAAGTAGTCTCATAAAAGCAGAATTGGTACCTCGGGTTAGAGCTGGAAGTGCAAGATCTGGAGTTGGCTTGCAGAGATGCTGTAATGTGCAGCTTCAGTTGGTCTTTGTGACGTTATTGTTGCTGCCGTAATGAGATGTTGCTGCTTGATTGCAGACGCTGAAATGGTGGAGATAAAAGTAAACTAAAATAGTGACCAATCATAAGGGGAACTGCTTGATTGTTATTGCTGCTGAAATAGTGAACTGCTTAATAATCTATACCCATATCATTCCAGTATTTTATGTATTATAACGCCATAGTATTTGAGACCTACCAGTAAATTGACAACCCTGATGGGACGGATAAAGAGAAGTAACCAATCATAAGGGGAAGAAACTTGAAAATAAGTTGTGTGTTCTCCATATTGGGATCGTCCAACTGAAAGAGGAAGACATTAGTCCATAAAACTTTTTCTGGAAGCCTGGAAAATTAGTTAGCAGTGTAGAGATGACAGAGCTAAATAAGCGAAGTTAATCATCCACCTGTGGAGGCTTCATGATCTCCATTGAAACAAACTGATAAGCGACTAGGAGGACAGGTAAAACTAGGTAAGTTGCAGTATCGGACCAGCCCAATGGTGGATGTCCATCCTGCAAAACACATTCTGTACTGTTATCTATACAGAGTGCATGAAGTGAAATAAATTTGAGTAGTGCTACCTCATCATTCTGTGGCAGTTTTACGTAAAGTGTAAATTTTATTTCAAGTGTATTTTGGATAAAAAAATAATGGGACGTGAATGGAGTACGACACATCATTGAAACATGTCTAGGGAAAGGATTTCGAAATTATCATCTAACAATTAAGAAGAGCATGCATGACTTAAATCTGAAGTTGTTTACCACAAATGGAAAAATCCACGAAATGCCAGATCCACTTTGTCTAGCAGCAATACTGGTAGGGACCCCCAAAGATGGAATCCAAAAACACCCTTCAGTCAGCAATCCATGAAGATAAAGTTGATGCATTAGAAATTAGTAAATTACCATACATATTATATGATTTTACACACAGACTGTTCGCCAGCAAAGACAATCTACATTATGGTTATCTCATTACCTCATTTGCTACATTTGAAAGAGCTTGATATAACCCAATAAAGACTGGTATTGTAGCAAAAGTTGGGAAACACCCTGTTTATCAAACAACAGCTTGAGCAGGTTTAAGATTTGGAATTTTAACCTCTGGGATTATAGCTATCTTGGGTTGTTGTTGTTGTTGCTGTTATCTCAAATCCATTGCTCCTCCTCCCACAAGTCCTTTATTGGTTACAGTCTGATAGGATGGTGGCAGGATTACACCACCAGGCGATGGCGGTGCAGCATACAAAACTTGTCTCCCAGCACTATCATACCTCACTTGTGCATAATTCCCATCTTCCAATATCACAATTTTATGTTGAACTTGTTGTTGTTGCTGCTGTGGTTGCTGGGGTGCAACATTGTAAACCGGTTGTTACTTATAAACAGGTGGCGGAGGAGCGTAATACCCTTGACCAGGCACTTCCAATACACTTTTCGGCGGTGGCGGCACTTGAGTTTGATAGTAACCAGTGGGTGTCGGTATCAAATAAACTTGATGATCAGCACTGGAAAGTGGTGGTGGAGCAATATGCCTTTCTTGCCAATACCCTGCAGCTGATTCGAGACGTACACATCAAGGATCTTCTTCAAGGGCTTTCCTGGTTGCTTGTTGATTCCCAACCATGGATCCAACCAACCTGGTGACCAACAAATTAAGTTTTAATTTATTTTAATTTGGAAATGAAACATCGAAAGAAACACAATTTATATGGAAAATACTACTTACATGATGAAACCAGCTCAATCCAAAACAGGATGATACTGGTTTTCATCCTGGTATAACATGGATGAAAATAATCCCAGCTTAATCCAAAACAGGATGATACTGGTTTTCATCCTAGTATAACATGGGTGGAAATAATCCCAGCTCAATCCAAAGCAGGATGACACTGGTTTTCATCCTAGTATAACATGGGTGGAAATAATCCCAGCTCAATCCAAAGCAGGATGATACTGGTTTTCATCCTAGTATAACATGGATGGAAATAATCCCAGCTCAATCCAAAACAGGATGATACTAGTTTTCATCCTAGTATAACATGGATGGAAATAATCCCAGTACAATCCAAAACAGAATGATACTGGATTTCATCCTAGTATAACTTGAATGGAAATAATCCGAGCTCAATGCAAAACAGGATGATATTGGTTTTCATCCTAGTATAACATGGATGGAAAACGTATGATCTTGGTTTCATCTCACTATAAATCATTGATGAAATCAATTTCAAAACAGACTATATCAATACATTATTCCAAGTGCAGATTTAACAAACTGTAAACAATGATGCACATATGTACACCATTGCACCATATTATAAACCAAGATGTTAAAAAACTCAACAAAGTATTTATGTAAGAAAAATAATAAAGTAGAGTTCCAAATCCTAACTTCAATTAAAAAAATATTAGACAAATTTAATCAAATTAAAAGTGGGTTTCATGTACTCATAGTTTTAATTTGATTAACTCTGTAAAGCATGTTGTATAAAATTACACCCAAGTACTTCAACCAATTCAAAATTTTAAACATGCAATTTTGAAAATCATTTTCATTCAATAGAGATACAACAACAAGATGCAAAACAGTTTCAAAATGGAGTTAGGGTTTGGGAACTTACGAGTTCTAGGTGACATTCTCTGAAATTGATCTGATTCAAACCCTAATTAGGCTGCTTGAGATGGTGTTTGCATAGCCAGAGAAACCAATTTCAAGAATAAAGTCTTCAATTTTAAGTTGACGGTGGAAAAAGATGATGATACTGTTGATGTAGACGGTGGAAATAAATGATGAAAATGGTGGATAACGATGATGAAGACGGCGGATAAACCAAGATGATTATGGTGGAGAAAACAGAAGGGGGAGAAAATATATCGGTGTGACTGATGTTTTTGAGATGGCGGAGGACTAAATCTTAAATAGATCGTTGTGACCTGAAGTACGTTGTGAATTCAGAGATTTGGGAAGAAGAAGAATGTAATCGGGGAGGACTAAATCTGTCTCTTCCTGGTTGCACTCGTAATATGTTCCAGGAGACGGAGAAGACGATAAGAAGATATCCTTTGACGGTTCCAAAAGGATAGTAACGTAAACTCCTCATTTAAAGATTCCTTTGGACATTTGACCCAGACTGAATCCTTACTGTCCATATGGCCCAGGAATAGTTCTCTTTTGGCTATATAGCCCATTTTCTGTTATTTTTTTTCGTTTGTTTTGCTAACCTTTTATAACCAGGTAGTTCACCAAGATGTACCACTTATTAAAATGCCTAAAATAATGAAAACGACGTTGGTGGTGGTTAGGATATAATAAAATACAAAATAACCATGAAAGATGTGGATGTCTTCATCTGCTGTTCCTCAGATTGTACTTTCATAATCACGACATATCCATGATACGAGGTAAAAATACAATTTGCCATGATCCATAGCTGCACTGTCTCTTTGACAGATTAACTTTCAAAAGGATATTTGGTCAATACTATACATACACACACGATATATTCATGTCATTTCGAAGAAGATGACACTTTCCTTTTAGGTACCCTAACTCTATCATTGCCTCTTTAAAAATCTTTTTCAATATAAGTTTTTGCATCTTAATATTTCTACATCCCAAAAACCTAGTCCTAGTTCATATGGATACATGTCAATTAAGCTGCAAATTTTTTCTTTTAAGAGGCAATAATAGAGTTAGGAGCCATAAATGAGAAGAGAAAGACATGGTCGGACGCTCACTTGTGGGCTAGACACAAATTTGATTTCCCATTGCGAACACATGTCAATTACATTATCAGCGAGTCCTTTAAGGAGTGGTGGATTATTAAACTAAATTGTTTCAATGTGTGCCTTTGGGTCATAAAGTTTGAAAAAAAAAGCTTGTCAGTTTGTTTTACCGTAGCAGATTTTCCGGAAATTAATAGGAAGATTTTCATCGTATATCAGGAGACACACAACGAGAATTACTGCGATTATCATCTTCTTCGAATTGGCGTGAATATATGGTGTGTTTAGAGTTGAACAGATATCCACTTGGAAAGTTGATTTGTGAAAGAGATAGTGCATCTATGGATCATGATAAATTACAGGTGTACCTTGTCTACATGAATATGTTGTGATTATGAAAGAAAAACCTAAGGGAGAGCTGAGAGCATATGTAAGGCATCCTCCCATATTCCATGTTAATTTTGTATTTTATTCTATTCTAACCACACCACTATTATTATATTTTTAGGTATGTTGACAAACGCTGCTGGTTGTATAAATGAACTTCCTAGAATTACATAATGGCGAAATAAGTCGGGTTGAAAATCCAATCCACCAGTTAAGGCATATATGCAATAGGAAAGTATATGCAAAGTCAGATGCCCAAGAAATGGCATGGTACTCCATATCAACTCACAATAGAAGAAGTGAAGAAGTGCTCGAATGGATGGCCTATTTTAATATGTTAGAAACTAATCACATAAATTTTAATTAGTAAATTTTAGACGGAACACTGTGGGACTTACTGAGTTGGTTCTATTTTTACTGGGAACGAAAAGGTAGAGGTTATTTAGTGAAAGGTATAGATTAGTTAGTGACATGATCTTTTTTTTTTTTTTTTTTTGAAGCATAATCTTTTTGTTATTCTAACCATCCTTTTTTTTATTTTTCCTGCTGAGTTTTTTTTAGCTCTTTGCAACCTCGATTTCACGAAAATGGTTAATAGGAAACTTTTCATTGCTCCAGTACATATTAAGGAATTCTCGTTTTGCAGGTTGAAGCGCTCATATACAGTCGTGGATGTAGCCAGCAGCTGTCTCCGTGTGCAACAGTAAAAAGACAATTTATTTGTGTGCAATTTACAAATTAATATGCCTCAGTATGAATATTTACCTTTACATGAAGTAAGCTTAAACGCTGCAAGAAGAGGGCTTAGCAGTAGTGGAAACTGGCAAAAGAGTATTAGTTCTCCTAGCTTGGAATTGGTTAGCTTAAATTCGCCTAATAGGATAAGCTGTTCAATGCATGCAGTGAACCTTAGATGTACAAAGTGCAGGTATCCGGAACATAGATCCAACCAAGCATTTCATAGTTAAAATAACATAAGAAGACAAACAACGACTTCACGAGTGATCCAACCAAGCATTTCATATAGTTTATACCTAAACATCCACTTGCTCATGGATTGATTATCTTAGTCCTCACAGTTGAGAGACTTCCACTGAAATTATAACTTGCAATATGCAGGTGAAGATACGTTTCCCTATTACAGCCTTTAAGTTTCATACGCTGAAACGTTGTGTCGACCTTATAGCTCTAAAGAGATTAGCATATGCTGCAGCTGCACAATATATCAATTCTTCTTAATATAAATGAGAATGATTTATGCTGATGTGGCGTCTCCACATTCATCCTCACGAATGGTAAGAAAATAGAGCACCACGTCAGACATAGAATTTAAGGTACACCAATAAAAAGCCGCCAAGCTGTCATGCCACATCGCCTGCATAAAAGACATATCTCTAGGTTTTGCCTTTACAAAACCCATTGGCTGTCATGGTAAGTCCCGTTATATTTGAGCAGACACGTCTGAACAGTATTGAGATAGAAGTTGATACTCAAGTAATTACCCTAGCGTCGGATATTTTTTCAAATCAGTTTGTGATATTCCAAAAGATACATCTGTTGCCAACACTATGTATGAGAAGATATGCCCTTTCAAGCGAGATTTTCAAGTGAAGCCGCGTCTTTTCTAAACAGTAATGTTTTTCAACCAAATTTTTTTTTGTTTCGTTTGGGTGCGCCTTTTACAGAGAAAACCTTTATGTCCTGTAACCGACCATCTTTTCTCTCTAAATTCAACAGTCGCAACTTATCGAGCAGTATAAATATATAAGTTTTAGTCTGACACTATCTCTAACGAAGCATTTGTTTGCCTCCTCACTATAGCCATGCAGTAAGAAAACTGAAGCCACGCCTTCAAATTAATTCTTCGTTATTTACTTCTTCTTTTTTTGAAGTATCAATTTAAAATCATTTGAGATTTTGCCATTTTCTTTCCCTTTTGGCATTGCTCTCTTCCCTCCTATTTTGTAGGTTCGAGTTCCGCATCGTAGAATTGGAGTTTCACAACAAAAATGAACGACGAGGTGCAGTTTTATATACAGAAATTAAGTACCGACTCTGTTTCTAACTAAGCATACACAACTCATTAATAGTAGTTTAGTTTTCAAACGCTTATCATTTCCAAATCGCTTCGCCTATAAAAGTTCCATTCATTTTCTTATTGTTGAAAGTCATATGTAACAATGTTTGATAAAATTCATGAAGAATATATGTTAAATCTCATAATTTGGCTGCGAGTTCTTGAATCAATTTTTTGTATGAAAAACAGTTGACAATTACCATTAATTTGTAGTGAAAATAAATATCAATGCGCGCGGGTACGTTTCGTATCACAATGTATACGCAAAATGGTTGACAATTTCCATTGTTTTGTATAGTGGAATTAGTGTTTTAGAGAAATAATGTTGTTTTGGATCATATTGTTTATGCAAAATGGTTAACGATTTCCATTATTTTGTGCAGTGGATTCGTAAATGAATTATTTGGATGTTGCTTTGGTTGATCGTTAATGGCATTTGAAGATTTATCTTAGAGCAAAGAATAACACCAATTTCCATTTAGTGCTGGAGACAGAAAACGAAAGAACCAATAATAATGAGAAAGCACTTGCAAAAAAAATAAAAATAAAAAAATAAATTAAGGTGTGTTTGAAGTTCTTTTATATCTTGAATCAAGCTTTAAACTTCTTGGCTTTAAAGAACTTTATCAATACTAGATTACCGTGTAATAATGAAGGTTGTATTCGAAATGTTTTGGATTTACTTAGTAATCATGAAGAAGATTTTGTACGTCTGTGTAGGAATATAATTCGATCCATATTGGATGACAATAGCCCGTGCAAATGCATGGGTTTAAAAGAATCCTATGTTAGTGGAACTCAGAAAATGCAGAAGTCGACTCTTTGTTGGAAGTATCCGTTGAAGGAAAAACCTATCAGAGAAGTATCGGTTGAAGGCAAAACCTATAAGAGAATTAGAGCTCCAAAATCCACCAATCTGAAGTGGATTTGCGGGTTTTACGTCCGTTGTTGTTTTGATTCTCTCGCTCCAATGGTATCTAGATAATTGCTGCTGACACTAAATTTCAAATTCTCCTACTTACAAGGGCCTTTGATGCCCTTGGGAAGTCCAGTTGGTGGCGTGCGGAGTATGAAGGGAGGATGCTTCCAAGCTAGGATGGTAAAAATTTCAAACCGCACCTGTTTTGCTAATCCTGGAACAACAAGAATAATAATTGCAACATCATCCTGTACAAGGAAATATGCAGTCTATAGGTTGAAGAAACGGAGTTGACAACAGTGCGCAAAGGCGAAACTTAATATGAACATCATAAACTATATATGAAGGATGTTTTTTATTCCTTAATATGGATTATTCTTTTTGTAAGTAGATTTTTTACTTGATTTTGGATGAAATGTCCTAATCTGCAGCGGAAACTCTGGCCAAAGGAAGGATTAGAGAATAAAATTGAGGCAGTATCTTTCTTTGTTAAATTATGAAGATGAAATAAGACGTTATTTTTTTGTTAGGTAGGTATATATTTCGCTTTCCTAGGGCTTATGAGCTTTTACAATTTAACACGGGTATATATGAATACTGTTTTTGAGGTGTCTTCTCCATCGATGTGGCTCCTGTTGAGCATTGTCACATCACAGTAACACATGTACGTATGGATGTATATGAAGTAAGCAATGACATTGTGATAGTGAATAGAAAAGAAATACTGATGCACAAGGACGTTATTGACTCAATTAGGTAGAAGTTGTATGTATTTTATATCTACGAAGATTAAAATCTTATAACATTTATTTTTTATGTTCTTTTGGAATTTATCCAGGTCAAGCATTATAGAATAAGGAACATTTAAAGTTCCGGTAGTGGGTGTTAATATCAGATGATAGATTATAGATAAAAATCTTCTTGGACAACATTTGTTGAAGCAAGCACCATGGTTTCATCAGATGATGTTGCTTCTGCTACTACGACGATGATTAATACTCCGTCACAGGTATTTTCTTGGAAAAACAATAATAATAAAAAAGTTATCTGATTTGTTTTAATTTGCTTGAAAGTCATCGTACTCAATTAAATCCGTCAGGTTTTTTACTTTCTAATTTGTCGATAACTTTTTCTGATGTTTAGAGCAATTCATGAGCATTCTTATGTGTCTGTATTAGCAACAACTGAAGAAGAAAAAGGGAACTTAAAAGGTAAAACCCTATGGCATATGGCAGAAAATGGACCAATGGTGGTTAAATGGCAGAAAGTTGGACCAAAGGTGGTTAAATGGAGAGAAAGTTTGTTTCTTAATTTTTTCATACGATGATTTGCGGTACTGCGGACTCTTACGATTATGAGTACATCCTAATTCATTTTCAATGTTCTTTCTAGCTTTTTCACATAAGTTTGTGAATGAGCAAGGTGTACGTATCCCCATCCCGATAGTTGGAGTTACAATTATTAAGAAGATTTTACCTTCTTTCGAGTATATATTAAAGGAAATGGAGTTTTCTCTCTCATCCATTCTCCGAACCATAGCATTCTTCTTCCCTGTTAGTGTTTAGATCCCTTAGTTTCTTAGCCTTAGATTCATTAGATCCTATAGAAACCATGTCTTCTGAGCAGCGATTCATCACAATTGATAGGAAGTTTTTTAGGGTGACCTGTAGTAAATCCATTCCTGCCTCTCCCATTACTTTAACAGCAGGGACGGAGCTGTGTATAATATAAGGGGGACAGCAGTCCCCCTAGAATTTCCTAATTCCATAATTAGGCTTTGCATAATTATCATTTTAGGCTTGAAAAATTTAAGTGTTTATAGATTTTCCCCCCATATTTATGTATATTACATAGAGAGCCTTGAATATTTTACTATACATTTTAACAACTACTGATATTAGGTACTTATCATACAAAACTTTGCTTAAATATCAAAATTATGTAGGAAAGAAGTGAAAAATATCAAAATATTAAATCCAACCATAAATCTAAACATCTAACAACTTATTGGATATTTTGGTGACATCATTTGAAGGAACATACCAAGGCCTAAAAAAAATTTGCGCCCTTCGGCCGCCTACTTTTACGGCAAAACTAATATACATATATATATTTGTCCCCCCAAACTAAATTCCTAGCTCCGTCCCTGTTTAACAGAGTTCCATTCTAATGGAAAACTGACAGGATCCTTCACCTATAATCTAGCAATTGATTTGCAGAAGTTATTCTATGAAGCAGCAAAGAATGGAGACCTAGGAAGAAAATTCTGGAAACATGAAGATAATCAGAAATGGTTTAGCGCAACGAAACTCTCCAATGCTAATGGATTTTATCTTCAGATCTTTCTATCTAGGCCAAACCCTAAAACTTACCCTGTTTCTTTTTACGTTCCTTCTGGAGAACGTTTTTAAGGTTGGTTTGATATGGGTGCTGCAATGGAATCCATAATCAATTATTCATCATCTCTTTCAAATCCTAAGCCTCAGCTATTAACTCCACAGATCAATTCAACCCGAAATGAGAATTTCACCAATCCAAACACCACCTATGCCCAATCTCTGTTCTCTCAGAACTTGAAACCTACCCATCCAAAACATCATCCCAAACAGACACTTTCGCCATTTATTTGTTATAGGTATGCTGCACCATGCTCTGTCAAAACAAAGAACCCCAAATATGGGCAATTCATTCATGTGGATCATAATTCACCACAATTAGGAGGATGGGATAAGGCTTTCGTAATCTCTTCCACTGCTAAGGTCAAATCATGGTCGAAAATTGGAAAATTGCTCTGCATTGAGTTACATATTCCGAAACCATTTGAGTTGTTTCCGATTAACTCAACACAAGCTATCTTCTATGTTGATGACAACTTCTCCAGGGAAAATCTCGAGTTCAAGTTCACAGTAAACAATGTCCATTATTCTGTATTTCGATGGCATAACAAGATTTGGGGCAATGCGGCTGTTCACCATTATGAATTCAACCTTGAAATTTTCGGAATTCCATTCCATTATTGGTCTCTGGAACTCATTCATGCTATTGGTAAAGTCTGTGGTGAGTTGCTTATGATCGATAAAGCAACTCTTAAGCTAACCAATCTTCGGGCTATGCGTATGAAGATCAGAAATGTGAATGGCATCAATTCAATCCCACGAGTAATCAAGATTTTTTCTGTAAATCAAATGTTTAATGCACATATCGCAATTACTGGAAAGTCTTCGCATGCTGACTGCAGCTTCCTAATCATGCCGCCTATAAGTCAAGATTCTACATTCAATTGCATATCAGTTTCACCTGATTTGCAGGAAATCAGTAGAGCCAAAAAGAGGAAGTTTCTCCAGAATTCCAATATTATAGCGGATACATCCAGGAAATATTCTCCGTCAATGGATTCTTTTTTTTTTTTTTTTTGAAGCAAGAAAATAATTCATTGAAGAAATCAGTTACAAGATTGAATACTGTCTTTGAGAATCTGAGAGATAATTTCAGGTGGACCAGAACTCGTCCAAGTAGCAGAAATATCATCAACTCTAGCTAATCTAGAGAGAATGTCTGCGACTTTATTTCTCTCCTTTGGAATGTGATAACATTTCCAAGAGGAGTATCTACTGAAAAAAATACGAATGTCTCTAATTATATTAACCAAGCGCCAGTCGATAGGAGAGTTTTTCATTGCTGCATCAACTACTGTCTTAGCGTCCAATTCAAACTGCACTTTCTCTAGCTTGAGAGCATGTGCCCATTTAACGGCCTCCCATAATCCCTTGCATTCTGCCTCCTCCGCGCTGGAAATATTCTTAAGATTTATGCATTTGGCTGCCTGCTGGGTACCTGCACAATTACGAATGATTAGGCCAATGCCACCAACTGAATTTAAGAACGAACCATCACAATTAATAGTAACGAAATCAGTAGAAGGTGGAATCCAGTGAACTGAACTACGATCACATCGAAGGCTACTAGGGACTGTTTTGTTCCATTTTGTTGTGTGATCTACTATGTAGCTCTTACACTTCTGTATCAAACTGTTCGGGTGAACTTCCTTTTTTTCAAAAACTTTATCACAGCGAGCTGTCCAAAGACACCATGCAGTTATGGATCTTTTGCATAAATCCGCTTCAGTGATTTTCTTGAGAAAGAGATCATTGAACCAAGTACGAATCCACTCAGACATAGTATGATTTCTATTAACCGACCAGCCCATAGTAGCAAACCAGACCAGACGTGGAGTGTTGCAATCTCTAAGAACGTGAGCTGGTGTATCTTGGTTAATATCACATAACGGACATATATTAACAATTCCTGGAACTTTCTGGCTGAGAATATCTCTTGTAGGCAGCAAATCGGATATAGCCTTCCACAGAAAATGTTTGATCCTGGGAAGAAGGGGTAGATTCCAAAGGAATTTATAGATTTTGACCATTCCCTCACTGACATGCCCAGAACCATTCTCTTCTTCAAACATCTTGCGGTAGGATGATTTAACAGAAAAGAGGCCATTTTTCTCAAGAAGCCAAACTAGTCTATCCTCCTGGCTATCATGAATAGGAGTGTTCATGATAAGACTTACTGTGTTATCTTCGAAAATTTCTCTCAAAATATTGAAATTCCAAGTGGAAGAGCACGGAGAAAAAAGTTGAAAAACATACTGGAATTGGAGATGGGTTGTGCTACCAGGTTTAGGTTTTGGTGGCGCTGGTAAGTCCTTGATCCATCTGTGCTGCCATATGCGAATCTTTTTGCCATCTCCAAGACACCAAAAACTGTTTTTTAGAACAAAATTTAGCTCAGAGATAATACTCTCAGAAGTGAATAAACTTCCATGCCGAATCCCAGAGAAGGATCCCCAATATATATTAGTTCATAGAATAAATGTAGTAAATACAGGGAATAATATCCTGACAGAGAATAAGGGAAATATATTCTATTACACCCCCTTAGTCTTAGCGGGAGAAGAGCAAACGCTTAGACTAGAACGAAACGAAAAATAATTGTTTAGGGAGACCCTTGGTGAAGATATCGGCGTATTGATTTTCAGATGGAATATGCAAGACGCGAATGTCACCAATATGGACGCGCTCACGAACAAAATGAATGTCTATCTCCACATGTTTGGTGCGTTGATGCTTGCACCGGATCTCCGAACATGTAAACAGCACTCACATTATCACAATAGACCATAGTAGCCTGCCGTAATGGTATATGTAGCTCAAGAAGAAGATTCGAAGCCAAGTTGTTTCAAAGCAACCGCATTGGCAACCCCTCTATATTCTGCCTCCGCACTGGATCGAGAGACAGTAGCTTGACGTTTGGAGGACCAAGAGACGAGATTGTCTCCAAGAAAGATACAGTAACCAGAAGTTGAACGTCGTGAATCTGGACAGCCCGCCCAATCAGCATCAAAGTATGCAGTTAGCCCAGAAATAGTGGAGACTGAGAGGAATAGTCCGTGATCAATAGTACCCTGTAAATATCGAAGTATGCGCTTGAGAGCATGCATGTGAGGCTCTCTCGGGTCATGCATGAACAAACAAACCTGTTGGACCGCATAGGATATATCTGGTCGAGTGAAAGTAAGGTACTGTAATGCCCCGGCTAAGCTTCTATACAAGGTAGGATCCGCAACATAAGGACCAGACGTGGCACTAAGCTTGGATTGAGTGTCGACCGGAGTAGATACCGAATGCGATCGTCATGGATGCACGAGCAATAATGTCCTTCGTGTATAATGACTGAGATAAAAACATCCACAAGAGAAGAACGAGTTGCGGTGATACCCAAAAAATGATGTAAAGGTCCAAGATCAGTCATAGCAAATTCACGTTTCATCATGTCAATAAAGCGGTGCGAGAAGATCATCGATGGAAGCAGTGAGTACAATATCATCAACGTATAACAGTAAGTATGCGGTGTCCGATCCTGACCGATATATAAAAAGTGAGGGATCACATACACTGCTACGAAAACCACAGCGAGTGATAAAACTCGCAAATCGCTGGTACCAAGTCAGGTCATAAAGAGATCTACGGAGGCGACAAACATAGTCAGGTCGAGCTGGGTCAACAAATCCTGGAGGTTGATGCATATAGACTGTCTCGGTCAAATCCCCATGGAGAAAAGCATTCTTGACATCTAACTGGTGTATGGGCCAAGAGCGTGAGGTAGCAATGGTGAGAACAGTGCGGATAGTGGCAGGCTTAACAACCGGACTAAAAGTCTCAAAACAATCAACTCCAACCTGCTGGGATTTACCATTTGCAACAAGTCGTGCCTTATATCGTTGCAGGGAACCATCGGCATGAAATTTGTGGCGAAATAACCACATGGAACGAATAATATGAGCACCAAGAGGTCTCGGTACTAGTTCCCAAGTATTTGTTTTCAACATAGCAATGTACTCATCTTGCATGGCTTTATTCCAGTTTGGATCCCTAAGGGCATAAAGGTGAGACTTTGGTAGACTTGATATACGTTCTTTGTGTTTGAACATTGAGGTTCGGTTTATGAGTGGGTTTGAAAATGCCACGAGAAGATCGTGTGACTGGACGAGAAGATGAGGCAGAGAGAGAGATGGAATTGTGGAGATGGGTGGATGGTTGGGAGCTGCCGTGGCAGTGGACGAGAAGAAGTTTACGTAGGCGGTGGAGACGGAGTCAGCCAGAGGCGATTGACGTGAAGAAGTTGCTGTAGGAAGTGGAGACGGAGCTGTAGACGTAGGGACAGTAGGTGCAGTAGAGTTGGAAGAGACAGAGATAGGAGTTCTGGTCATAGATGCAGCGGAAGAGTTTGATGGAATACGACGATGAGGTGGAGTGTAAGTTTGCCGAGCAGCAGGAGAATGAGGTGGAGAAGAAGTGGATGATGGGTAGGCTATGGAAACCGGGAAAAGAGGTGAAATTGGAGGCGAAGAGATATCTGTAGTGGGAGGACTACGGGGGCAAGATTCACTAAAAGGAAAAACGTTTTCATCAAACGTTACGTGACGGGATAGAATGATTTTGTTAGTGGCTAGGTCAAGACAACGATAGCCACGATGATGAGAAGAATAACCAAGGAAGACGCATCTTAAAGAACGGGGAGAAAGTTTGTGTGGTGAGGTAGCGGAAAGATTGGGATAGCAAAGACAACCAAACGTTCGGAGGTGGTCGTATGTTGGTTGACGTTGGTAAAGAACGGACACAGGGGAAGAGAAGTTGAGGACTTTGGTTGGAAGAATGTTGTGAAGATAGACAGCCATATGAAGAGAATCAGCCCAATATTTAGAAGGTATGGAGGCATGAGACATAATGGTGCGAGTGATGTCGTTAACACGACGAATCATACGTTCCGCTTTCCCATTTTGAGAAGAAGTATGAGGGCAAGAGAAACGGAAAACTAAGCCATTTGTTTTAGCAAAATTATGAAAAGAGGAATTATCAAATTCACGACCCATATCAGATTGAAAACATTTTATATTTCGCTCAAATTGAGTTTTGACGAGAGAACGAAATTCTAAGAACTTGGTAAACACTTGAGATTTTAACTTTAAAGGGTACACCCATAGATAATTTGTGAAGTCATCTAGAAGGATTAGGTAGTAGCTAAAACCAGTCTCAACATGTACAGGACAAGTCCATAAATCACTATGAATGAGATCAAAAGGAGCGAAAGTAGTGGAATTTGATTCATAAAATGGTAGACGAACGTGTTTACTAACTTGACAAGAATGACAAAGTTTGGTAGACTGATTCTTATTACATTGAATAAAAAAATTGGAACGTAAATTATCTAGGATAGCCTTGCCGGGATGACCAAGGCGGCTGTGCCGGACATCGGTGAGCACACCGTCAGAGACATATGAGGAAGCGAGGCAGATTTTGGAGGGGAGACGGCTGAAGTGGTGATGGGATATAACTCCCCAGAGCTATTACATCGAAGGAGAATCGTCTTCGAATTCAAATCCTTCACAGAAAAACCAAATGGGTCAAACTCAACAGACACATGATTATCAGTGGTGAATTTACGAACGGAAACAAGGTTTTTGATGATGTCAGGGACAACTAGAGTGTTTTTAAGGTGGAGAGTGCGGGAAGGGAGAGTGATGGACTTGGTACCACTAGCGAATCGGGATAGAGTTGCCATTGCCGACTAAGATGGAATGTACATTACTAGTATTGAAAACATTGTGTAACATACCTGAATCCGCAGTGATATGAGATGTCGCACCGGTATCCATATAGAATGTGTCATCAGGCGGCTGTAGGCTCATAGAGCTGTAAGCTTCAGCAAGGTCATGAGGCTGTAGATACTCAGTGGTGGGAGTAAAATACGCCTGAGCTTGACTGAGACCAGAGGGACGAGTACGGTGCTTGGGTGCTTCAAGACGGCCATGAGCTGGTCCACGTGCGAGGGTGATGACTGCCATGTAGGGAAGGTGGGATAGGGACACGGTGGAGCAGCCCAGTTGGGAGTCCAAAGACGAGGGTATCTTTGGAGGCCGAGCTCGGTATGCCTGGTGAAAGTACGACGGTGTTGGCGGCGAATGCGGATCAACAGATGTGGTTGCTTCTTTGTATTGTCGATTGCGATGGGCTTTTTCCGCGTTTACCATTGCGTTGATTGCGTTGAGTACCACGTTCAGTGATGAAGCATGGCGGCAAGGGCGATTGGTGAAGGCGTACTAGTTTGCTGAAAGCACGACGGATCTCCTCGGTACGCCAGATTGAGAGCGAGCCGCATCAAAAGTGGGCATAGACTGTTGTATAAACGATGCAACAGTATTGTATTCCTCCGGCAGGCCATTAACAAGTTGTATAACCAGCCGTTTTTCATTCATGGGAAAGTCAAGATCGGACAGACGATCGGACAATGATTTAAGCCTATCACAAGAATCATCTATGCTAGCACATTCAACAAACTTAAGATTCACAAACTTACTTTCAAGGGTAGCAAGACGGTTACCTTTGTTATCTTGAAAAAGCTTCTTAAGGTGATCCCAAAGTTCTTTAGCGTTTTGCAGTTTTGAGAACGGTGAGCATGAGATCCTTGGCCATTGTAGAGAACATCCATTGACGGCAGAGAGCATCGAGTTGTTTCTCGATATTGTCATCGATATCCATTGGTCTAGCGGATCCGTCGATAAGGAATTGAAGACCGTGAGCTTGAAGATGTAGTTCAAAGAGGAAAACCCATGAAGAATATTCATCCTGTTTGATATCCAGGAGAATGGGTATTAGGGTTTTTATGTTGTGGATGGTAAACGCCGGATGCAGGGTTTTCTTATCACCTGCCATTGGGTTGTTAGAAGATGAAAAGGAAAGGGTTTGAGAAGAGAGGATCGTTGTTAGTCTGATACCATCTCAGAAGTGAATAAACTTCCATGCCGAATCCCAGAGAAGGATCCCCAATATATATTATTTCATAGAATAAATGTAGTAAATACAGGGAATAATATCCTGACAGAGAATAAGGGAAATATATTCTATTAAATACTTCTCCAAGACCACGTCGAGTTTGACTTGTTTTGAACATTAAAGAGATCACCGTCTGCATAATACTTAGCCTGTAAATACCTAGTCATCATAGATTCAGTCTCAGAACATATCTTCCACGCTGACTTTGTTAGTAAAGAACGGTTGAAATTTTTTAGATTTCTGAAACCCAAACCCCCCTCTTCTTTGGGTAATTGAGTGCGTTTCCAGGTGATTATATGATTTCCCCTGCAAGAATTTTTATTTCTCCAGTATTTCTGTTGGGAAGAAGACATCTTCTTGATTGTGGCATCCGGCAGCTTGAAACTTGACATATGGTGAATGGGAATGGCGCTAGAGACATTTCTAATCATCACTGATCGTCCCGCTTCACTGTTGTTCTTGCCATTCCATTTTGCTAACCTGTGGTCCATTTTATCACAGAGAAGAAAATGGAATACGTTTTCTACGCCCCACAAAAAAAGGCAGGCCCAGATATTTTTCGTCAGAGATGTCCAGATATCTCACTTGTAAGGTACCACTTATTATTTGGCAAGCTTCTGGTTCCATATTAGCACTGAAGTATATAGCTAATTTGTTAAAATTTATCATCTGACCAGAGCAGCTTGAGAATTGCTCGATAACCTGAAGAAGCTTGTTAACTTGAGTATCATTTGCTTTACAAAATAGTAAACAATCATCCGCGAATAACATATGATTGATTTTCGGAGCTGAGCGAGAGATTTTCATACCAGTTAGCTGACCTGTATGTTCACAGTGAGCTAGAAACCTTGAGAAGGATTCCATTGCCAAGATAAATAAATACGGTGACAAAGGATCCCCTTGACGAGTGCCTCGAGAAGGTTTGAAAGCTGGAGTAGGAGAACCGTTAAGCATAACTTCGATTTGCGTAGTAGAGATGCATTGAGATACCAACTGCCTAAACTTTTCGGAGAAGCCAAAATGTTTTAGGATATCCAGTAAAAAACTCCACTCAAGCCTATCAAAGGCTTTGGACATGTCCATTTTGAGTGCTAGATGACCACTAATTCCTTCCTTTCTCTTCATGGCTTGAAAAATTTCCTGCACTAGGCAAATATTTTCAGAAATTAGCCTGCCAGGGACGTACGCAGACTGCATTGGCGAGAAAATTGAAGCGATATGCTTTTTCAATCTTAAAGCTATAGTCTTAGATATAACTTTGTAGATTGTGTTACAAAGAGCAATCTGCCTAAAATCTTCCGGTTTCTGAGCTATATGAACCTTTGGAATCAGAGAGACTCTTGTTCTGTTAATTTGCTTGAGAAGAAAACCTGAGTGAAAAAAAGATTTCACAAGCTTGCATACATCCTCTTTCACCGTTTCCCATTGTGTCTGGTAGAAGCCAGGGGGAAATCCGTCCGGTCCTGGAGATGTCCAAGGTTCCATGGTCATCAGGGCTGCGTGTATTTCTTCATCAGTGGGAATAGCTTCAATCTGGTGGTTATCTTCATCAGTAATGCAGTGCGGTATATGTAGAAGGAAGCTATTGCTGTTCGGAGGGTGAGAAGTCGTCATGATGTTTTGGAAGTGGTTCTTGAGCAGGACTGATAAGGAATTTCTATCATTACACCATGTGCCATCCGGAGCTAATAAAGCATCTATTCTGTTACGCGATTTCCTTCTGTTCATTCTGATGTGGAAGTACTTAGAATTTAAATCCATATCATTATAGAAATGATCCCTTGCCTTTTGTCTGTTCGAACTAGCTTGAATTTCATTCAGATGCCTGATTTCCTGTTCTAGCTTAATAACTTCTCCCGTGTTAGAGCCACTGACATCTGAAGCCTGGAGATAAGAGATACGTTGCTGCATCTGGCTAATGGAGGTGAGTGTATTCTTAAACATACATTTACTCCATTGGGACAGTAACTGTCTTGTAGAAGACAATTTATTAGTGAGAACAAAAGCATTGGAACCTGTGAAACTGTTAGACCAAGCAGTTTTAATTTTCTCAACGCAAGAATCGTTAGATAACCAATGTTCAAAAAACTTCTAGTTTTTTCCCGTAACATTATTATGCTTGCACAAATATAACATAATGGGAGCATGGTCCGAGTCATTTTGAGGTAAATGAGTAAGCAAGGAATCAGGGTAAATGATGAACCAGTCGCTGTTAACTAGAGCTCTATCAAGCCTAGATTTAAACTGACCTGTGCCATGCTTATTACTAGACCACGTAAAAGGGTTACCAGAAAAACCCATATCAGTAAGATCTGCCTCATTAATTAATCCTAGGATATCACTAGAAAATACTTGGGAGGATTGAGAGTTTCTATCATTTGGAGAAATAGTGATATTTAAATCTCCAATGACAACCCAGGGTGTATCTATAGAGTTCTTAAGGTAACAAATGTATGACCATTGATCAATCTTATCATGAATATAAAGAGTACCATAAGTGCAAGACATATGCCAGGGACCTCTACTGGGATCATTAAGAATTCTAACATTGATAATTTTATCCGTGTTGGAAACAACCTCAAGTTGGAAGCCATCCTTCCAAAGAAGGATAAGACCCCCAGCCAAACCAACGGAGGGAACAACAAACCTATTAGGCATATTTAAGAATTTTGTCAGATCAATAATTCTATTGTCATTAATTTTAGTTTCACTCAAAAATATTATTTCTGGAGAATGTAATTGATTGAGAAAATGTAAATGATCACGAGTGTCTCTTCCTAAAAAACCTTCACAGTTCCAGCTAACGACTTTCATGTTGAAAGTAAAGCTAATAATATGAGTGTTGCAAAGTAGAGAATGAAAATGAAGAGCTAGTGTTAAATTAAAAATATGAGAAAAACGATTGAGGAAGAGATAAGAAATTACCAGCAAAGAGACTGCAGTCGCCTCATCCACTCCATGGAAGTTCTCCTTAGTAAAATCATTCTCAACCAGATCATGCTCCATACCATCAATCTCACTAATAGATGGATCTTCACCAGTGGTATGACCAATACTTTGAACAGGGTTCATATCTTGAGTTTCAACATCATCATCTTCAGAATTTCTCGATCTCTTGAGGGTCCTAGTTTCTGCAGGATCTTCTTCTTGCTCTAACAGCTTTCTTCTGCTTGCTTCACATATTCGTTGAATCAGCTCATAAATATCTTCACAGATCTCTACTCTATAAGAAGCAGCTAGTTCATGACAGTATTGAATATACTGATCATTGGTGTATCTCCTTATCTTAAGATCATGAGCTACATTAGCACATTCATCTTTGTTATGATCAATTGTGAGACAATGAGAACAAAGGTTATGTGGTTGCCTTTCCCAGTGATATCTAACCCAAGTAAATCTGTTATTAACAGCACAGAAACCGTACAGATCAAGTCAAGGAGAAAGAGAAGGTCCAGGAAGGCAAGAAGGAAGAAAAAACCCAAGTCCAAGCCCGCAGTCCAAGTTTGGAAACAAGTTAACTATACTTATTTATTAGCTCGTTTATCTGATGCTACTGTCAATGAAACAGAAGAGGAATCTGCAGTAGAAGCTGATGTGGCTGCTGACATGGAAGTCGGGGTTGAATATGCAGTGGTGAGTCATACTGCAGCTTTTAAACTTTCAGTTTCGGAAATTTGTGAAGAACAAAATCAAACAGTTCAGTCAGCAGGAAAATTAGACCCACCGCCTATTTAATGTATGCAGGAATTTCAAAGTCCTGTAACCCCATATCTCAAAACCATTATCAATTCCCACTTTCAATACACTAACCCTACATCCCTTCACCTTCCACCATCTTTCAGTGTAATCCCTACAACTACAGAATGATACAGACAGGCCTATAATACCCTGCAGACGACACCGGTTATGTCACCCAAAAACAACCAGAAAGTTCTGTTGGAATTAATTACAATAATCGAATGCAAATGGGAAATAATACTTAGATTACACTGATAGTAGTAACAAATAACTCAATAAACTTAGTAGAGGCACGTATGAGATACGCTGAGCTAAAGGTAATATTGCCTGCTACTCCTCTGAGATGCTATAGCAATTTACAAATTACCTCCAGGATACAACTACTGTTAGTTCTCCTCTATGTGTAGCATACACGAGAGAACCCTTAGAACTTGGCAGCAAAAATGAAAAAACAAAAGCACAAATCGAAACTACAACCGGTTTCGGATAAATATAAAAACTAATTTATGTTTCGTAAACTACGATTTTTCTGTAAACTAATTTCGTTAAACAAAGTTTCGTAAACTAATTTACGTAAACAAAGAAGTAGTTATACAAAATTATGTTTCGTAAACTACAACTTGTTTAAGATAAGAACTCGATTTTTGTTTACGTAAACTTAAAAAAAATGTTTAAAAGCATAAGTAAAGAATAAGAATTTCGAAGAGAAGAGTTCTGAAAGGTATGGTTTACAAATGAAGTTTACAACTCGTATTTATAGCAAGAAAATGTTCGAACGTTGGAAGAGAATCCAAAGCACGACAAGATCGTCCGTGATTCACGCATCTCGAACGTTGCAAAAGTAAGGTAAAAAATCGCGTTAAAAGAACAGTGCACACGCATTCAAAATTTTCGAGATTCTTATCAAGGAAAACAGTGTGTACAGGTGTCAAGAAAACCGTGTGACACGCGTGAAAGAAGATGCTTCTCGAGGCTGTCGGATATCCAAAACCGAGAAGGCAAAGAATAAAATTCTTTACATGTGTGGGAGAAGCGTGTGGTAAATTTCAGTTAACAAAAAGAAAGGATGGGTCGGATACACCCACACCCACACCCACACCCACACCCACACCCACTCCCACTCCCACGCCCGCGCCGAGCCCGAAGCGAGCGTGCGTGCTTGTCTTGACACCGCGCGAACGGAAAGGCAATAAGAAATGCAATAAGGTTTAGGCAACCTTGCCATAGTCTAGGGCTTTCCCCATACACAAAGGTCTAAAGACCCAAAGGGCCATACCCTTAAGGCTAAACCAATGCTATTTAAATCTAAAACTCTTAGTGTTTAATCTATATGGGACTAATGTTTTATTCATTCACATGAAAAAAAAAAACATCTAGGGAGCAATAGGTCTTGGGATCAAAACATGGTCCATGCATTTTTTGATTAAAACAAAACATTGTTTTTTTTTTTTTTTTCTAACAATCCCCCACATGAATAATAAAACATGTCCATAAAACACGATAAAACATAAGGCAACAAAATAGGCTAAGGTGTCCCAAGGATTGAACCTTAACTTAGTGAGAGGTTACACAACCGCTTGTTGATACGGTGAACGCAATGTCTTGAACCGCCAACAAAGAATGCAATTCAGAAATAACATCCACACTTGATGCCTCAACCGAAGAAAACAGCTGCCAAGCTCTTGCGGTTGTGCCCATTTTGGTCGTGGGCTAAAATCCCGACTTAATGAATGTCTCTAGAGAATCAGCTCATATTCTCATAGGAAGCGGCCACACTTCCAACATCCACAAAGGTGGGTCCATAAAGAATGTCCTGCCACACCCCGCTTTAATCAAAGCCATGGTACCCATTAAGATCGCAAAAGATCATCCTTAATTTCTGCAGGCAGCACTATCGCACGATTACACCATAGGGAGGGACAAAGATAGTGCTTTCTCAATATCACCATAAATTAGTTGTCTCATTGAACCTTGATCTTGGAAATCCAATCACAAGGTTGAGTATCCTTCATGGTGATTTATTCAATGAGCTTAAGTCCCATCCCCCTCGATGTAAATTTAACTTTCTCTCTGGTTAAGCCTTTTGTCAAAGGATCTACAAGATTATCTTTGGATTTTACAAAGTCTATCGAGATAATACCAGTAGAGAGTAGTTGTTTCACCGTCTTATGTCTTCTTCGTATATGTATAGACTTCCCGTTGTATACATTGTTCTTTGCGCAACCAAGAGTAGCTTCACATCACGATGGATGGCAATTGAAGACACGAGGCTTGGGCCCGAGTGGAATTCCTCCCAGGAAACATCGCATCCATTCAACTTCCTCTCCAGCTTTTTCCAAGGCTATAAACTCAGACTCCATAGTGGATTTAGCTATACATGTCTGTTTGGTAGACTTCCATGAGACAGACGCACCTCCATGCAAGAAGATGTACCCACTAGTAGATTTGCACTCTTAAAGTCGATATCCAGTTGGCATCACAATACCCTTCCAAAGTACAGCGGGATACTTCCCAAAACTTAAGCAATAGTTTGAGGTCCCTCTCGGGTATCGTAAAACTCTGAAGAGAGCATTCCAGTGATCCTGCCCTGGGTTGCAAGTATAACTGCTTAATCTACTCACAGAGTAAGCAATATCAGGTCTTGTACAGTTCATAAGATACATAAGACTACCAATAATTCGAGAATACTCAAGTTGATCAATACCCTCACCCTTGTTCTTTTTCAATTTACAAGTGGGATCAAATGGAGTAGACGCAGGTTTAGCATTTTCATAATTAAATCTCTTTAATACGGTTTCGACATAATGAGATTGACTAAGACTATATCCATCGACGTCTTTCGATTTTCATCCCTAAGATTACATCGGTAGGGCCTAAGTCTTTCATGTCAAAATTATCTCTAAGCATGCCTTTAATGGTATTAATAATATCAAGGTTGCTTTGCCTAATATGAGCATATCATCAACATATAGGCAAACAATAACATGAGAATCATACACGATTTAATGTAAACACATTTATCGAGATTCATTAACCTTGAAACCATTAGTTATCATAACATGATCAAATTTTTCATGCCACTTGTTTAGGTGCTTGTTTTAAACCGTAAAGAGATTTGTTTAACTTGCATACTTTGTTTTCATAACCTTTTACTATAAAGCCTTCAGGTTGATCCATATAAATTTCTTCATTCAATTCACCATATAGAAAGCAGTTTTTAACATCCATCGATGTATATGCAAATCATAAATTGAAGCAATAGCAATCAACATTCTAATCGAGGTGATTCTAGAGACTGGTGAATAGGTATCAAAGAAATCTACTCCTTCCTGTTGTCTATAGCCTTTAGCTACCAACCTAGCTTTATATTTATCTATAGTTCCATCTGTTCTAAGTTTCCTTTTGAACACCCATTTGCAACCTATGGATTTACTTCCGGAGGCAAGTCTACAAGCTCCCAAGTTTCATTTTGTTGAATGGACTCCCATTCATTTAATGAAGCTTCTTCCCGAAAGGAGCTTCGGAGAAGTCATAGCTTCCTTATAGGTTTGGGGTTCGGACTCTACCGTAAGAGTCAAAAAATCGGGGCCAAAACTTGTTTCAGTTCTAACCCTCTTACTTCTTCTTGGTTCAGTCTCATACTCCAAAGTTGGAGTTTGACTAGTCGATGGAACATCCGGGAGATCATCATGGACCTTTTTACGAGGTCCAGGACCTTAAAGGAAATATGTGTTCATAAAACACAGCATCTCTTGATTCCATTATGGTGTTCGGACCAATGTTATTGTGGTCGAAGCGATGACCATAAACCCGTGTGAGCATTTGTATGCTCGGGATATCCTATGAAAACACAGTCAATTGTTTTAGGACCTATTTTAGTTTTCTTGGGATGAGGAATGGCCACCTTGGCCAAACACCCCCACACTTTAAAGTATGCATAGGAAGGTTGTTTACCATTCCACAATTCGTAGGGAGTTTTATCGATTTTTTAAATGGAACTCGGTTCAAAATATAGCATGCCGAGAGGATAGCTTCCCCCACAAGTTCGAAGATAACCACTGAACTTGTTAACATAGCATTTACCATATCTATGAGTGTTCTATTTTTTCTTTCGGCTACACCATTCGATTCGGTGAATATGGTGCGTGGTTTCATGAATGATTCCATTATTTTTACAAAACTCTCCTATGGGTATCACATACTCACCGCCATGGTCGACCTAAGAGTTTTAATCTTAACTCCTTTTTGGTTTTCTACTTCAAGTTTATAAAACTTGAAAGCCTCTAAGGCCTCATCTTTACTTCTAAGAAGATGAACCTGACAATATCGTGAGTAATCATCTATGAAAGTGATATACCATTTTATACCACCTCTTGTTGGTGTTGATTTCAAGTCTCCTAAATCCGAGTGTATTAATTCCAAAGGAACTATTCTACGTTCAACACTTTTATTAAATGGTTTTCTTGCATATTTAGATTCAACACAGATTTCACATCTTTGTTTTTTATCAAAGTTTATTTTTGGTATGCAACCTAAATTAGCAAGTCTTTCTAGCGATTTGAAATTAACATGCCCAAGTCTATCATGCCAAACATGTGATGAGTCACAAACATAAACAGAAGAAGATGCATTAACATTCAATTTCAAATCGGATACACTAAGCTTAATCATGTTATCGGTAACATAACCTTTTCCTACGAATTCACCATGCTTAGAAATCACAACATATTGGACTCAAAGCAACAATTTTAAAACCTTTTCCTAGCGGGATGGTTTCGAGATGAGATTTTTGCATATGTCTGGGACGTAGAATACGTCATTCAATGCGAGAGTTTTTCCTAAGTTAGCTTCGATTCGACCTTGCCTTTCCCCACCACTTTCGCGGTGGAAGAATTTCCCATGAACAATTTCTCATCATCTCCTACTATGGCATAGGAGGAGAAAGCATTCTGAATTCTGAGACATGCTTGGTGGCTCCAAATCAAGCCACCGGTCTCTCACATTAGTCATACTAGAGACAAGGTCGACTTCGGACACCATGCCGGTGAAATATCCGAGTCCTCTACTATGTTTGCCTTATTTTTCTGTTTTGGATCATATTTGATCCTTTTAGGGGCCTTACGGTCTTTAGCCATATGTCCGGGTTTACCACAATTAAAACAGTCGCCTTTGATGGTGTGCTTAGTGACACCACCTCTAGGCTTAAAATTGTTACCTCTGGGTTTTCGACGTCATTACGTCTATTACCCATTTTCTTTGGATTCTCCAGGAGTTTTCTTTGAAGCGACTTTATCGTCCAAAACATGAGCTTTGTTGGACATGTTTTTGCTCAGCATCATGCTCTTGTCCTTGCTGCACATCAGCTCCTCAACCTGGATCTTTTTGCCAAGCTCCACCATGGTGATTTCACGAGTCTTGTGTCGCAGACCTCCTCTTGTATTCGCTCCATGAGGGTGGAAGCTTTTCAATCACAGCCGATACTTGTAGAGCTTCATCAAAAGTCAAGCCTTCAGCAAGAATCTCACTGATGAGGAGTTGAAGTTCGACGAACTGTTCTACCACAGGCTTTTAAATCGGTCATGTTGTATTCTAAGAACTTAGCCATCAAGAACTTCTTACTTCCAGCTTGACATGATATTTTTCTTCTAGAGCTTCCCATAAATCAAAAGCATTAAAATCTTCTTTTGCATTATAGAAGTCATACAAGGAGTCATCAAGACAGTTAAGAATATGATTCTTGCACAAATAATTCTTCCTATTCCATCTTGTCCAATTTATCTTCATTACCACGGCGATGAAGTTTTCTCGAGGTTTTTCTAAAGCATATCCATCTAACCTTTGGTCGTTTAGGAAGAATAGCATTTTAGACTGCCATCTCTTAAAGTCCTTACCACTGAACTTTGGTGGTTTTTCTACGATATTCTTTCCCATGTTCTTACAACAAAGAATATTACAGTATTACAATATTACAATAAGGCACAATATTACCTTTAGATTGTTGGAATTAATTACAATAATCGAATGCAAATGGGAAATAATACTTAGATTACACTGAAAGTAGTAACAAATAACTCAATAAACTTAGTAGAGGCACGTATGAGATACGTTGAGCTAAAGGTAATATTGCACTGCTACTCCTCACGAGATGCTATAGCAATTTACAAATTACCTCCAGGATACAACTACTTTGTTAGTTCTCCTCTATGTGTAGCATACACGAGAGAACCCTTAGAACTTGGCAGCAAAAATGAAAAAACAAAAGCACAAATCGAAACTACAACCAGTTTAGATAAATATAAAAACTAATTTATGTTTACGTAAACTATGATTTTACGTAAACTAATTTCTGTTAAACAAAGTTTACGTAAACTAATTTACGTAAACAAAGAAGTAGTTATACAAAATTATGTTTACGTAAACTACAACTTGTTTAAGATAAGAACTCGATTTTTTGTTTACGTAAACTTAAAAAAAATGTTTACGAAAGCATAAGTAAAGAATAAGAATTTGAGAAGAGAAGAGTTAAGAAAGGTATGGTTTACAAATGAAGTTTACAACTCGTATTTATAGCAAGAAAATGTTCGAACGTTGGAAGAGAATCCAAAGCACGACAGATTTGTCATCCGTGATTCACGCATCTCGAACGTTGCAAAAGTAAGGTAAAAAATCGCGTTAAAAGAACAGTGCACACGCATTCAAAATTTTCGAGATTCTTCTCGAGGAAAACAGTGTGTACAGTGTCAAGAAAACCGTGTGACACGCGTGAAAGAAGATGCTTCTCGAGGTCTGTCGGATATCCAAAACCGAGAAGGCAAAGAATAAAATTCTTTACATGTGTGGGAGAAGCGTGTGGTAAATTTCAGTAAAAAAGAAAGGATGGGTCGGATACACCCACACCCACACCCACACCCACACCCACACCCACTCCCACACCCACACCCACGCCCTCGCCCTCCCACGCCCACGCCCACGCCCCCACGCCGAGCGAGCCGAGCGAGCGTGCGTGCTTGCATCTGAAGCACCGCGCGAACGGGAAAGGCAATAAGAAATGCAATAAGGTTTAGGCAACCTTGCCATAGTCTAGGGCTTTCCCCATACACAAAGGTCTAAAGACCCAAAGGGCCATACCCTTAAGGCTAAACCAATGCTATTTAAGTCTAAAACTCTTAGTGTTTTAGTCTATATGGGACTAATGTTTTATTCATTCACATGAAAAAAAAACATCTAGGGAGCAATAGGTCTTGGGATCAAAACATGGTCCATGCATTTTTTGATTAAAACAAAACATTGTTTTTTTTTTTTTTTTTTTTCTAACAATCCCCCACATGAATAATAAAACATGTCGATAAAACACGATAAAACATAAGGCAACAAAATAGGCTAAGGTGTCCCAAGGATTGAACCTTAACTTAGTGAGAGGTTACCTGAACTGCTTGTTGATACGGTGAACGCAATGTCTTGAACCGCCAACAAAGAATGCAATTCGAAATAACACCACACTTGATGCCTCAACCGAAGAAAACAGCTGCCAAGCTCTTGCGGTTGTGCCCATTTTGGCCGTGGGCTAAAATCCCGGACTTAATGAATGTCTCTAGAGAATCAGCTCATATTCTCATAGGAAGCGGCCACACTTCCAACATCCACAAAGGTGGGTCCATAAAGAGTGTCCTGCCACACCCCGCTTTAATCAAAGCCATGGTACCCATTAAGATCGCAAAAGATCATCCTTAATTTCTGCAGGCAGCACTATCGCACGATTACACCATAGGGAGGGACAAAGATAGTGCTTTCTCAATATCACCATAAATTAGTTGTCTCATTGAACCTTGATCTTGGAAATCCAATCACAAGGTTGAGTATCCTTCATGGTGATTTATTCAATGAGCTTAAGTCCCATCCCCCTCGATGTAAATTTAACTTTCTCTCTGGTTAAGCCTTTTGTCAAAGGATCTGCAAGATTATCTTTGGATTTTACAAAGTCTATCGAGATAATACCGGTAGAGAGTAGTTGTTTCACCGTCTTATGTCTTCTTCGTATATGTATAGACTTCCCGTTGTATACATTGTTCTTTGCGCAACCAAGAGTAGCTTCACATCACAGTGGATGGCAATTGAAGACACAGGCTTGGGCCGAGTGGAATTCCTCCCGGAAACATCGCATCCATTCAGCTTCCTCTCCAGCTTTTTCCAAGGCTATAAACTCAGACTCCATAGTGGATTTAGCTATACATGTCTGTTTGGTAGACTTCCATGAGACAGACGCACCTCCATGCAAGAAGATGTACCCACTAGTAGATTTGCACTCTTAAGTCTGATATCCAGTTGGCATCACAATACCCTTCCAAGTCTGACAGGATACTTCCCAAAACTTAAGAAATAGTTTGAGGTCCCTCTCGGGTATCGTAAAACTCGAAGAGAGCATTCCAGTGATCCTGCCCTGGGTTGCAAGTATAATGCTTAATCTACTCACGAGTAAGCAATATCAGGTCTTGTATAGTTCATAAGATACATAAGACTACCAATAATGCGAGAATACTCAAGTTGATCAATACCCTCACCCTTGTTCTTTTTCAATTTACAAGTGGGA
Source organism: Papaver bracteatum (assembly GCA_023529315.1). Taxonomy (NCBI): domain Eukaryota; kingdom Viridiplantae; phylum Streptophyta; class Magnoliopsida; order Ranunculales; family Papaveraceae; genus Papaver; species Papaver bracteatum. The sequence goes on along the minus strand of JAJJWX010003238.1, from coordinate 717,234 downwards.
TCAAATGGAGTAGACGCAGTTTAGCATTTTCATAATTAAATCTCTTTAATACGGTTTCAAGCATAATGAGATTGACTAAGACTATATCCATCGACGTCTTTCCGATTTTCATCCCTAAGATTACATCAAAAGTAGGGCCTAAGTCTTTCATGTCAAAATTATCTCTAAGCATGCCTTTAATGGTATTGATAATATCAAGGTTGCTGCCTAATATGAGCATATCATCAACATATAGGCAAACAATAACATGAGAATCATACACAGATTTAATGTAAACACATTTATCGATTCATTAACCTTGAAACCATTAGTTATCATAACATGATCAAATTTTTCATGCCACTGTTTAGGTGCTTGTTTTAAACCGTAAAGAGATTTGTTTAACTTGCATACTTTGTTTTCATAACCTTTTACTATAAAGCCTTCAAAGTTGATCCATATAAATTTCTTCATTCAATTCACCATATAGAAAATCGGTTTTAACATCCATCGATGTATATGCAAATCATAAATTGAAGCAATAGCAATCAACATTCTAATCGAGGTGATTCTAGAGACTGGTGAATAGGTATCAAAGAAATCTACTCCTTCCTGTTGTCTATAGCCTTTAGCTACCAACCTAGCTTTATATTTATCTATAGTTCCATCTGTTCTAAGTTTCCTTTTGAACACCCATTTGCAACCTATGGATTTACTTCCAGGAGGAAAGTCTACAAGCTCCCAAGTTTCATTTTGCTGAATGGACTCCCATTCATTTAATGAAGCTTCTTCCCAGAAAGGAGCTTCTGGAGAAGTCATAGCTTCCTTATAGGTTTGAGGTTCAGACTCTACCGTAAGAGTCAAAAAATCAGGGCCAAAACTTGTTTCAGTTCTAACCCTCTTACTTCTTCTTGGTTCAGTCTCATACTCCAAAGTTGGAGTTTGACTAGTCGATGGAACATCCGGGGATCATCATGGACCTTTTTACGAGGTCCAGACCTTAAAGGAAATATGTGTTCATAAAACACAAAGATCTCTTGATTCCATTATGGTGTTCAGACCAATGTTATTGTGGTCAGAACTGATGACCATAAACCTGTGAGCATTTATATGCTCAGGATATCCTATGAAAACACAGTCAATTGTTTTAGGACCTATTTTAGTTTTCTTGGGATGAGGAATGCAAATGGGAAATAATACTTAGATTACACTGATAGTAATAACAAATAACTCAATAAACTTAGTAGAGGCACGTATGAGATACGCTGAGCTAAAGGTAATATTGCCTGCTACTCCTCTGAGATGCTATAGCAATTTACAAATTACCTCCAAGATACAACTACTGTTAGTTCTCCTCTATGTGTAGCATACACAGAGAGAACCCTTAGAACTTGGCAGCAAAAAATGAAAAAACAAAAGCACAAATCGAAACTACAACCAGTTTAGATAAATATAAAAACTAATTTATGTTTCTGTAAACTACGATTTTTCTGTAAACTAATTTCTGTTAAACAAAGTTTCTGTAAACTAATTTCTGTAAAACAAAGAAGTAGTTATACAAAATTATGTTTCTGTAAACTACAACTTGTTTAAGATAAGAACTCGATTTTTTGTTTCTGTAAACTTAAAAAAAATGTTTCTGAAAGCATAAGTAAAGAATAAGAATTTCAGAAGAGAAGAGTTGTGAAAGGTATGGTTTACAAATGAAGTTTACAACTCGTATTTATAGCAAGAAAATGTTCGAACGTTGGAAGAGAATCCAAAGAACGACAGACTGTCCGTGATTCACGCATCTCGAACGTTGCAAAAGTAAGGTAAAAAATCGCGTTAAAAGAACAGTGCACACGCATTCAAAATTTTCGAGATTCTTCTCGAGGAAAACAGTGTGTACAGGTGTCAAGAAAACCGTGTGACACGCGTGAAAGAAGATGCTTCTCGAGGCTGTCGGATATCCAAAACCGAGAAGGCAAAGAATAAAATTCTTTACATGTGTGGGAGAAGCGTGTGGTAAATTTCAGTAAAACGAAAGGATGGGTCGGATTAACCCACACCCACACCCACACCCACTCCCACTCCCACTCCCACTCCCACGCCCAGCCGAGCCGAGCCGAGCCGAGCCGAGCGAGCGTGCGTGCTTCTGTGCGAAGCACCGCGCGAACGGTAAAGGCAATAAGAAATGCAATAAGGTTTAGGCAACCTTGCCATAGTCTAGGGCTTTCCCCATACACAAAGGTCTAAAGACCCAAAGGGCCATACCCTTAAGGCTAAACCAATGCTATTTAAGTCTAAAACTCTTAGTGTTTTAGTCTATATGGGACTAATGTTTTATTCATTCACATGAAAAAAAAAACATCTAGGGAGCAATAGGTCTTTGGATCAAAACATGGTCCATGCATTTTTTGATTAAAACAAAACATTTTTTTTTTTTTCTAACAAGTTCTTCATATCACGTTACCAACTTGGATAATGATTGAAGTTAACCGTCTCTTTGAACTAGGTGTTAGACTTGGTATTGGATTTCCAGCTATGCCAAATCACACAAGGAGGTACCTTGTTTCTAAGGTATCAAACTCAGGTCATGTTCTCAAACCCATTCCCATTTTTCCAACAAAGAAATAAATACATAAAGACTTTGCTGTTCAAACCATTATTAGCATCGATGGTGTTGACATACTACCTGTGCATGAAGAACGGAAAATTTGTTTACCCTTATTGGGTTTGGAAGACTCTTTCCTATCATCCAACGAAGATAGTAATCATCCTTGTTGTTCTCATACTACTACACCTGAATTTCCACCGGGTTTTGATCCATAAACAGCAGATTTCTCAGATGATGTTTGTTCCAATGCGCGTTTAGTCAATGAATCACAACAAGTTATACCTATGAAGCTGCGGAATGAATTAAAAAGACTTGGTATGTCTATTGAAGTGATTTCTTCTCCGGCCTCCAGAACAAGAAGGTCAGTAACTTGGTATGTCTATTGAAGTGTTCCAAATGAGTCTCAAAATACTTACTTGGAATTTTAGGGGTTTGAACTCAATAGTAGAAGAACGGTGGTTCACAAAATGTTGCAGTTGATAAGAGCTCCTATCATTATACTTCAGGAGACCAAAATGATGCAGTGCTCATCTTGGGACATAAAGCAAATATGCGGTTACAAGAATGTGGGTTGGAATTTGCAACAATCTGTAGGAAGCTCCAGTGGCATGTTAATTCTCTAGGATAGAGATTTCGTGGAAGTTAGTGATTCACTTGTTGGTGAGTACACGCTATCAATACTTTGTACCAATAAGAATAACAACTTCCAGTGGGTGCTTACAAACGTTTATGGACCAAACAATTCAGTTGAGAGGACTAAATTTTAGTTAGAACTTGATAATATTTGTAGATACTGGATTAATTTTCCATGGTGTATTGGGGGGTCTTCAACACAATTGCTAAATGTGATGAAAAAAGAATTGTAAGAAGATTACAAGAAGTATGAAGAAGTTCAATAAATTTATAGTTGAACATGACCTCATTGACTTACCCCTGAAGGGAGCGAGATACACTTGGTTGAATGGTCAATCAAACCCGGTGATGTGCAGATTAGATAGGTTTCTTATTTCCCCATCTTTTGAACAACACTTCCCTTTCGTTACCCAATTAGCCAAAGCCAGACCTACATCCGATCATATCCCCCTCCTTTTAGACATTTCGTACCCCTCTTGGGGACCTAGTCCTTTTAGGTTTGAATTTATGTGGTTCTTGGAGAATGTATTCTTATAATTACTAGAAGATTGGTGGTTATCTTTTTGTTTTGCAGGTACAACTAGCACTGTGCTTTGGTTGAAGCTAAAGGCACTTAAAGAAAAGCTAAGAGTCTGGAACAAAGAAGTTTTTGGTCACACCAACACCAAGCTGAATACTATTCTCTCGGATATTCAAACTCTAGATATGCTAGCTGAAGATAATGTCCTCACTGAAGAAGAAAATAATGTGCATCTACAAAATAAAGCTGAATTTGAAAGGATTTCTAAAATGGAGGAGACTTCATGGAAAATCAAATCAAATACCAAATGGTTGCAAGAGGGAGACCGGAATATATCTTTCTTCATCAGCAATGCTTCTGCTAGACGCAGATACAATAGAATAAGGCAATTATACATCGGAGATGAACTAGTTTCTGACAGGAAGATGCTGCAAGATCATATAGTGGGATACTACAAAACACTATTTACTGAAGAAGAAGTTATCAGGCCTGATTTAGAAGGGATTGAATTTGATTCCACCACTCACTACGGAGGCTATTATCTTAGACTCGATTTTACTGAAGAAGAGTCATGCATGCCATCAGAGACTTAGGTAATGATAAAGCCCCGGGTCCAGACGGTTTTCCCATACTCTTCTTTCAAAAGTGTTGGCATTTCATCAAAGAAGATATCATGGCTACTGTGAACGAATTTTGCACAACAGGTAATATTAATTCTAAGCATAATTCTACCTTCATTACTCTTGTTCCAAAAAAGGATCACATCGAGACAATCAAGTATTGTAGACCTATATTCCTCCTTACTAGTGTATACAAGATCATTGCAAAAGTTCTATCCACGAGGCTCAAACTTGTTATGGATAAGCTTATCTCCCCTGTGCAATGTGCGTATATTGAAGGCAGAAAAATTATCGATGGCACCTTAATTGCCAATGAGTTGGTAGATTCTAGGCTAAGGTCTGGAAATGCTGGGATTGTGTGTAAAATTGATCTTGAGAAGGCGTTTGATAGAATAAACTGGAAATATCTTGAATTTGTGCTAAATCAGATGGGGTTTAGCAGGAAATGGTGCAACTGGTTGAGGTTTTGTTATTCTACTTCGTCTTTATCAGTTCTTATTAATGGGTCTTCTTTCGGTTACTTTACAAGTACAAGGGGAGTAAGACAAGGATGCCCTATTTCTCCTCTCTTTTTTAACATTGCGATGGAGGGTTTTTCCAGATACATGGACAGAGCAGCTAATCAGAGTCTTTTAGTGGTTTCTCTGTTTCACCTACAAGCATCATAGTCAACCACCTTCATTATGCAGATGATACGATTTTCTTTGTTGACAATAACAAGGATGAATTACATAACCTGTTTTCATGTCTACAATGTTTTGAGTACATAGCAGGTTTAAAGGTAAATACTTCTAAAACCAGGCTTATTTCTATTGGAGAATTACCAGAATTAATTATTTGGGCTGAGGAATTTGGTTGTGCAATCGATTGCTTACCTTTTATGTATTTGGGAATGCCGTTGGGCGCTAAGTCTGGTTCGAAAGGAATTTGGGACCCAATTATAGATAAGTTTGATGCTAGAATATCCGTATGGAGACGTATCTCTTTATCAAAGGGAGGTAAGCTTGCTCTTCTCAAATGTATCTTGTCCTCTCTCCCCACATATTATTTTTCGATGTTCAAAGCCACCATTTCAGTTATTAAAATACTAGAAAAGAATATGCGCAACTTCTTGTGGGAGTACAAAGAGGGTGTAAAGACTTCTCACTTGGTTAACTGGGATTTGGTTCGTGCAACTAAGGAAAAAGGCGGCATAGGTGTGTGCAATCTTAGATTAATGAATTTAGATTTGCTAGCTAAATGGTGCTGGAGGTTTGGTGTCGAAAATAACACTCTTTGGAACAAGATAATATAAGACAAATATGGCTCAGAGTTCTCATATTGGTTCCCTGGAAAAATCACTCAGACTTATGGTGTCTCTTGTTGGCGTGCCATTGCGGAAACTGCTGATCTGGTTAGTGCAAATTCAACTTTATATTTACATTCAGGGAGTTTAATTATGTTTTGGAATGACATTTGGTGTGGAGAATTATCATTAGAAAGAGCGTATCCTAATATCTACAAGCTATCCCCGGATAAAAATATAACTGTTGATGCCATGATATCTTTAGAAGGAGGATGAAAATTTGATTTCAGGCGTGTTCTAACAAATACAGAAGTGGAAGAACTCGCTACACTCCTTACTGTTATAGGAGATAACCCACCAGCTCGAGATGGTCTTGCTGATACTCGCAGGTGGAAACTTCATTCCACGGGAGTATTTACTGTCAAATCCTTATATTCAAAGTTAGTGGCGGAAGTTGGAGTTGATCATTTTCCCCACCTGTTCATTTGGAAGCCGGCGATACCACCGAAGATTAACATCTTAATGTGGTGTTTGATTCATGGTAAACTGAATACAATTGACATCTTGCAACATAAAGGTATGGATCTTCATAATTCTTGTGTTCTGTGCGGCATTGGTGTAGAATCACAGGACCATTTATTCTTACATTATAAGATTGCATATAAGATTTGGTCGAGTCTTTTGCCTAATACAGGTTGGGTTTGGGTTTTACCTGGTTCCATGAGAACTTTGGCAGACAGTTGGCACCATAGCCACTTCTCACCGTCAGGAAATTATATATGGGGATTAATACCAGCAGCGATTGTTAACACCATTTGGAAAGAAAGAAACTGTAGGCGATTTGAGGAACAATATCTCTACAAAAAAGATGATGATCTAATTTTGATTGCAAAGTCTGCAGTTTTAGCATGGGCAGCAGCAGCAGGTCACCAACTACATGTCAACTTCTCGGATACAGTTTTGAATAACTGGAATTCTATCTTCTTGTAATTTGCTTGATGTTTTTTTATTTTTCTTTATTTTATTTTTGTAACTTTCAATCTACCTCTGGTAGAACTCCCTGTATATTCTTTTAATCTCATTAGATCTTCTCTTTTGATCAAAAAAAAAAAAAATTTACCTTCAAATGATGTCTTTCTTTAGTAAATATTGCACAACCGTTTTTTTATGTCTTCTTGCAATCCCTTTTAACCGAGTCCTTCAGTTGATTCACGTTAGTAATGTGGCTAACAAATCTTCATCAGATCCTCCATTTAATTCACAATAAATATTTTTAATTAGGAATTATTGACAAGAAAGTACTTGGAAGTGTAAGATAAACAAAGACCAGATAAATCATATCAATAAACTAGCCCGCGCAATTGCGCGGGTTTACTGAACTTGTATATATATATATATAAATTTTTACACGGCAAAAATAAGTATTATATGGAAGAAGCTGACAAAAGCAAGCAGGGAACAAAGAAACAAGGAGACCGAAAGAAGGGAAGCTGCACAATATAGAGCAAACCCTAAAATAGGCTTTTAAGATCTTTGAAATAGGTTGGAAAGTGCATGGTTAGAGGTTATACTAAACCAATTCTGATGATTTTGGGCCCGATTTTGGGACCTCAGCGGTTTCCCAACGGCCCCAACCCAGTGGTCGAGGCAGGAAAAAAAGAAACGCGTGCAGTAATCGGTAAAACGACTAGATTTTTTAGGTACATTTTTTTTGTTAGCTCTGTCGTTGGAATACTAAGTCCACGTAAACGTGAATGCCAGAAACTTGCGGAGCACTCATTCAATCATCCTAATCTGGAATTTTAGAACTTTTAGTTTAAAAAGGGAATAGACTTGGGGAGCACTCATTCAATCATCCTATCTAATCTAGAATTTTTAGTTTAAAAAGAGAAAAGATTATTCTGATCAGGTTACCGATAACAGTTTGAGTTCTAAACGTTTTGAAAGCGCAGAGTTTCCGTACTTGTTAGGGTTTTGATTGTTAGTATCATCATCGTTTGTTACCTCGATTAATTGTCTTACTAAGAATGGCATCCTTAATCCATAATCGTTATGCTTCTACTAAATTCGATTGGATTATCAACGACTTCACGAGTGTTAACTCTGAAGAAGGACTCTGCTCTGATGTTTTCTCTCTTGGTGGTTTCGAATGGTATATATGTCATGTCTATTTTATTTTTTTCTTTAAAATTTATTCTGGTTTAGATTAAAATTTATAACCCATAACCCTAAATTTTCAATGTTTTATAGGCAAGTACAGATCTATCCAAAGGGGTATGGAGATGTATTTGAGTACTTGTCAATATACTTAATCCCTGTGGACTGGAACAATTATCCGACTGCTGAGTTCAGCGCTTCCGTTCTTAATCTATACGATCCTAATGAAAGCACGAGAGAAGGTATATTTTCTATAAACTAACTTAACACCGTTGTTAATCTAATTTATTTATATTGTATATACGTTGCAACATTTGATTCATCATCCTGAACAGCTAGCTAATCTTTAAGTGACATTTTGTATATTATACCATTAAATTCTAATGGTGGTGACAATTTCTTCGCTGTTCCCTGACCTACTTCTGTATACGTCCTTGCTAATTCATGATATGTTAATATTACTGATGATGCTAACCTAAGATCTTCATGCACCATGATAACCTGTGTTGTCATTAATCTTAAAGCAAATGGGTATGAGTTAATTCAAAAAATATAGAGGTGATGATAATGCATGACTGCAATACTGATAATATGTCAAATTAATCAAGCTAAACTAGTAAATTAATTAAATAGATTTAAGTGCACAGTTAGCTAATTCATGATCAAACAGTGTTAGTTTGATGATTTGAGTAATGATTAGAATGATTACGTTTCATTATCGGAATACATAAACACTTTTATTAAGAAATGTGTAATCTCTAATCTTATCAGGATTATTTAAAATACGGAATGGATAACTTTGGTTAAGTGCTTAGTTATATGATGTCATATCCATATAATCTAACAATCCTAAAGCTCTGGGTTCGTAATTTTTTCCCATACGTATAATCTTTTTATGTTTTTTTGACTATGTAGGATTGAAACACAAATTCGACAAAGACGGTAATTATGGTTGGGGTTCGTCGACTTTCATGCCTCTAAGTGACCTCCACGACCCTGATGAAGGATACATTGTGCATGGTACATGCATTATTAGAGTTGAGGTTTCATGTAGAATAATAGACGATTTTGTTAGCGAATACGAGATAGAGAGATACGAGAAAGAGAGAAACGCAGAAAATGTTAAGCAATTAGGTGAGTATCCAGGCGCTGGACAGCCTTTCGGCAAAGGACAAGGTAAAAGCAAAGTTATTATTGGCGATGACAAGCAGGAATTTGAAGATATTGGAGGTTTTCATGTTCTGAAAGAGCAAGCGCCGCTATATAAGCAGATATGGTTGAAATATGGTCATATTCCTTCGACCAATGTTATGCCGATTGCCTCATATCAGGCCCTAGTTGTGGTGGTTAAAGACTTGATGAGTTGTATCACAGACATGAACAAGTGCCATTATGTAGATTTATCATCTGAAATGATTGAGAGATGGGAGGATATGATAACAATGGCGGAGAAACTTGAATTTGGCATTGGATGGTTGCGAGAAAGATTTGAACATGTGAAAAAAGGCATGTGCGGGATGCAGAATGTTAAGGATGAACTGCTGGAGCATGGTGAGGGTTTACGCGCAACAAAATCAAGGATAAGGGTACTCAAGAATGTGTTGACAAAGACAGAGGTTAAGCTGATTGCCGAGAAGGATGACGTGAGAGAGAAAATATCTGGGTTACTCTCTGAAGCAGATACGGAAACCTATCTGAATATAGGTGAAGATACCCTGCTTGATGGATTGCTGGATGATGGAGTATATTAGCTAGACAGTAGAACTCTTTTTATCTTAGATTTTTTCGATCTTATTGCAAGAAGTTAATCGAGATATATTTATGCCTCTTACTAGGATTTTTTACTCGCTAAATTGCAAATTCTGGTCATGGTTGTGCTTGATGTGAAGATCATCTTGAATATTTAATTTCATGTCAATTTTAGGAAAATTAGATGTCATATGAGGTTCATTCGCATGAGTTTTAGGTAATTGCTTCAGCTCAACCCCGATATCATGCATGAACATTTAGTTATTCTTAAATGTGTGATGTTGGTATGTGGGTGTCCAGCGGAAGTACTTCTGCAAAAAATTGAACTTCAGGAAATTGCTACCTGAAGGAAATTCCAACCGTAGAATCCACATCTTAATAACCGTAGAATGATATTTAATCCTCTTTTTCGGAAAAAAGAAAACACGTAGAATCCAAATCTTAACAACATACTCAGGGACAAAATGATTAGTATGCCGTGACTTTACCATCCCAAGGATGAGGTGTTTCAAGAAAACCATTGGATTCCCACCCAGGGAGAAAATGATGTGAATTTTGGTTTGAAATCGAAAGCTTTAGGCCTCAAGAACATGATGATAACCAATGTAGTCAATCCCTGATTTCCCTCCGTCTCGGTGAGGAGCAAGAAATTGGAACAACTTTATCTCGGGGAGATTGTCGGTGGAATCTCGGAGTAAGTAGCCAAACCGAAGTTTCGATTTTTATACCCATAGTATGCATAACAAACATTTTTCATACATTTTTATACAATTGGGAATAGATATAATAAAATATCACCAATTTTTTTAAAAAGAAGCAAGTCTTCCTTCAAAACAGCAACATACCCAAAATTCATATAAATTTCGGAAACTTCCAATGTGATTTTGGCCAATTTCAGTCAATTCTGGCCAAGTCAACCGAAATTCAACTAAAACTTCGGTAAATCCCGTCTAATTCCGGCTAAATCACGTCACGACGAAATTAAACATTTCACTCCCTTGAGTGTGAAACTTGATATTTCCGTCGAAATCTCGGCCGAAATCGACTACATTGTTGATAACAAATTGAACATGAGGCTCAAGAAAACATGAGCATAACATATTATGTACGACCGTACTCCACGTCTGGCCATTTGCTTTACGAAAATTATTACTACCGTGAATATTTTCCGAGATTTTTTCCAACCTACACAAGATGTTGGGACATATTTTTAGCTTTTACCATCCTAGTGATGGAGGTGTTTAGGGGCGTATTTATATACAGACTACCCCTGGCTTAAGTCACCCCTAACAAAAAGAAAAAATTAGTTCACAAAGGCAGTTAAAGATAGCCCATCTTAGTTCAAGCTCGTGTACATCCATAGGCAAGCCAGGGTAAAATAAGAAAAAACCAAATTTATCCGCGAAAGAAGAAAGAAGTTTTCTTTTCTCCTGTACATCTAGCGGGAAAAGAGGGAAAGGGAGAAAAACCCTTGGTAAGATTACTTTACTGATTTGATTGGATCCAATTGTTACAGTTATTGAAGACTAATTAATTTCCTATTTTAGGTTAGCCGTGGTTATTTAGGAAGGGGTTTCCTAAACCGGCTAGAATTCTTGGTGGCCAAGTTTGTAACCTATATAAATAGGTAATTATGCCTCGTAGAACTTATTCGTGTGTGAAGAAAATTGTATAGCTTTTAGGGTAAAAAGCTAGGGTTTCGTTGTGAGAGTATATTGGTGAGGAACAAGAGACAAGGTTATCGTCTCGGGTAATTTCTGTTGTATAACCAAGGGTTTGATGGGATTCACACGACGTTGTAATCGTTTTTCTTCATAGAGGATTTGAGTTGGTGCAGCACAAAGAAAACGTAGACAATATATACACGTTGTATGTATTGGTCGAACCACTATAAATCTTGTGTCTTGTGAGTTGATTTATCTTTCTCGTATTATTATTGTTGCTTGTGCTTGGTTTACTTATTATTCATCATAATACCTCAAGATTCCGTTATTCCGCGGTTGTCAGTGATTCGATAAAAATCCTGACAACTGGTATCAGAGCTCAGGTTAGAGCTTTAGGGTTTATAAAAGTACGATTGGAGTGGGAGTTATGGGTGATAATAAAAAAGTACGGTATCTAGAGTGAAAGTTTTCAATGGGAAGAAATTTGCGTTTTGGAAGTATCAGATGGAAAATTACATATACGATAAAGACCTTGTTGTTCCATTGGGAGGAGTTGCGAAAAATGAGCACTCAAAGACTATCAATGGACAACTCTTGATCTCAAAAGTGTAGCCGTGATCCTAACATAGGAAGTCTACAATAACATACAAGAGGTTACTAGTACGAAAGACCTTATGGATAAACTTGAATATTTGTATCAAAAGTCATCATCCTCGGGGAAGATTATGTTGTGTGAACAACTATTCAATCTGAAGATGCAAGAAGGCGAAGAAATTTCAGCACATCATGGGAAGTTTAAATCAATTATTTCTCAACTTTCAAAAGTTAGTATCACTTTTGATGATGAAGTTCTAGATTTACGGTTGTTGTCGTCATTACCAAAGAGTTTGGAAACCGCATGAACAATTATTAGTAATTCTGCAGGGAGCGAGAAGTTGAAGCTTGATAATGTGCAACAAAGGTTAATTGCTGAAGAGGAAAGAAGAATAGAACAAGGTTACGGTTTTAGTACTTCAAGCTCGGCCTTAATTATGCAGGAAGAAGATAGAGGCAGTAGTTCAAATAGGAACAACAACAACAAATCTAGGTGGAAGTCTAGAGGGAAGTCTAGGGGGAGATCTCAATCCCGGCCTAGAGGTGTTGTTGAGTGTTGGGCGTGTAAGAAAGTAGGACACTACAAGCGGGATTTTCCGGAAAAAAAAGGTGCTGAAAATGGTGGAAACATAGGTAATCAAGAAGAGTTCAACGTAGTTGCATCTGTGGAACCGGTGAAGGTCCTTGTGGATAAAAAGAAGGTGATTAGAAAAGGTTTTCTACTACTCTCTGAGGACAAGCAAGATGAGTCTTGGATTATAGACTCGGGAGCTTCTTTCTATGCAACATGTAATAAGAGTGTTATGATCTCTTATAAAGAAGCATATTATGGCCAAGTATTCTTAGGTGACGGTGAAGCATGCAACATCATTGGTTTGGGTGATGTGATCTTGAAAGTCAACAATTCACGTGGAAATTGAAGGATGTATGACATGTTCCAAATTTGAAGAAGAACTTGGTGTATGTGGGCCAAGTTTGTGATGATGACTGTGAAGATGTACTTATGAAACACAATTGGAAAGTGAAGAAAGGAGCTATGGTATTAGATCTTGGAGTTAGAGTCGGTACTCTATACCGTACTTCAGATGGAACTACTTTAGCATTGTCTAGTAGTGGTGAAGATACTAACTTATGGCATAGAAGATTATAGAACATGAGTGAGAAGAACATGAAGATTCTATGTTTGGGTGGATATCTACCTAACATGAAGTCTGTTGATATGAGTATTTGTGAAAACTGTGTTCTTGGAAAACAAAAATAGGTTAGTTTCAGCAGAGGAGGAAGAGACTTGAGAAGTACGAACCTTGATTTGTTTCATACTGATGTATGGGGACCAATTGATGTCGCATCTCACAGCGTGTTCCATTATTATGTCACATTGATTGATGATCACTCAAGGAAGGTGTGTATTTACTTCATGAGTAATAAGTTTGAGGTGTATGAAGTGATTAAGAAGTGGAAATCTTTGGTTGAAACAGAAACTGGTCTGAAGTTGATGTGTATAAGGTCAGAGAACGGCGGTGAGTATGACAAAACAAAATTATTACAATTATGTGCTACAAATGGAATTCATTTGGAGAGGACAGTTCCAAGGACGCCACAAGAGAATGGAGTAGCAAAACAAATGAATTGGATATTGGTTGCACGTGCTAGGTGCATGAGGTTGCAATCTGGTTTGGCCGAAACCTTTTGGGAACATGCAACAGAGACGGCTACTTATCTAATTAATAGGACACCTAGTAGTCTATTAGATATAAAGATACCGGAGGAGGTTTGGACCAGAAGAAAGGTAAATCTTTCTTATTTGAAAGTTTTTGGTTGTATTGGTTACGTTCATCTTAGTCCCAGTGAGATGTCTAAGATAGGTGCTCAAGCAAAGAACTGTATATTTCTTGGTTATAGAAATGACGCTTTTGGGCATAAACTTTGTGACTATGAGGGTCACAAAGTTATTATAAGTAGACAAGTAACTTTTAATGAAAGTGAGCTATACGAGGACAGGAATACAATACAAGTTAAAAATATCGGGTCAAGCAACGTTGATAAGGAGTTGTATATAGATATTGGTGATGTTTCTGGAAGAAGTCTGGTACAAGAAGAGAACGATAATGCTAATGTCAGAGAAGTACAAGGTAAATAAACTTCTGTTGCAGTGGGACTTACTCCTACAATTCCAGAAGAAGTACGAAGAACGTTAAGAACTCTGAAACCAAATCCAAGGTATGCTTTGAATTATCTATTAATTACGGACGGAGGTGAACCTTAAGATACTAAAGAAGAACTAGCGGTTGATGACTCAAGTAAGTGGAAACTTTCTATAGAGGATGAGATGAATTCACTTGAGGAGAATGGGACATGGGTGCTAGGAAAATTACCAAGAGGTAAGAAGGAGTTGCATAACAAGTGGGTTTATCAGATGAAGTCTGAAGCTAATGGAGAAATTCACTACAAGACGAGGTTGGTGGTGAAAGGTTTCCATCATAAACCTAGTGTTGATTACAACGAGATATTTTCTCCAGTTGTGAAGATGACTACTATCAGAGTAGTGTTAAGTCCAGTGGCTTATGAAGATCCCTACCTTGAACAGATGGATGTAAAGATAACTTTTGTTCATGCTGACCTAGATGAAGAAATTTAGATGAAGCAACCAGAAAGATTCATAGTTAAAGGAAAGGAAGAGATGGTTTGCAATCTAAAGAAGAGTTTGTATGGTTTCAAAACAAGCCCCGAGACAGTGGTACAAGAAGTTTGATAACTTCATGCATAGAAGTGGTTACTCACGGTGTAATGCAAATCATTGTTGTTACTTCGAAAGGTGCGGTTCTGACTACATCATATTATTACTATATGTGGATGATACATTGGTTGCCGGAACATCTCTACAAGAAGTTGAGAATTTGAAAAAATAATTAGAAAGTGAGTTTGCAATGAAAGATCTTAGGGAAGCAAAAAAGATTCTTGGTATAAGAATCATAAGGGACAAAGATAAGGGAACTCTTATGCTTAGTCAGGCTGAATATATTGAACGAGTGTTGAAAAGGTTCAATATGGATAATGCTAAACCAGTTATTTCTCCACTTGGAAGTCAAATTTGTCTTTTAAGTATGCAGTGTACGAAGACAGAAAAAGAAAAGGAGTATATTGATAGAGTACCGTATTCTTCAGTAATTGGGAGTCTAATGTATTCTATGGTGTGCACGCGACCGGATATTGCACATGGAGTGGGAGTAGTGAGTAGATATGCAAGTAACCCAGTAAAACAACATTGGGAAGTTGTGAAGTGGATTCTCACGTATTTGAGAGGTAACACAAACGTACCATTGTGTTATGGAAGATGTGGTTCTATCTTGAGGGGTTATGTGGATACAGATTTCACATCTGATGTAGATAAACGGCGAAGTACGAGCGGTTATGTTTATATTATGGGGTTAGATGCACTGAGTTGGAACTCACGGTTACATAAATTGGTGAAATTTTCTACTATGGAAGCGGAGTACGTAGCGGTAACAGAAGCGAGAAAGGAGATGATTTTGTTAGAATGATTATTAGATGAGTTGGGAAAGGAACAAGGAGATAGTGTTATGTTTAGCGACAGTCAAAGTGATATACATTTAGCTAAGAACCCATCCTATCATGCTAGGACGAAACATATAGATATTCGTTATCACTTCATTCGGGATCTCTTAGAAGAAGGATAGTTGAAGCTCGAGAAGATTCTTGGTTCGAAGAATTCGGCGGATATGTTTACCAAGGGAGTTACATCAAACAAGTTAAAGCTCTGCAAGGATTTAGTTGGTCACTCAGAATAAGGATCTGGGAGGGGAGCCACACTAACAAGGAAGATGTTTTAGCACCGTCAATCCAAAGTTGAAGAATCGAAGATAATCATTAAGTCTTGAAAGTGGGATATTGTTAGTTATTAAATACTAATTACTTTCCTATTATAGGTTAGCCGTGCTTATTGACGAAGGGGTTTCCTAAACCGGATAGAATTCTTGGTGGCTAGGTTTGTAACCTATATAAATAGGTAATTAGGCATTGTAATTTGTGCGTGTGTGAAGAAAATTATATAGCTTTTAGGGTAAAAATATAGGGTTTCGTTGTGAGTGCATATTAGTGAGGAACAAGAGACAGGTTTATCGTCTCGGGTAATTGTTGTGGTGTAACCAAGGGTTTTATGGGATTCACACGGCGTTGTAATCGTTTTTCTTCATAGTGGATTTGAGTTGGTGAAGCTCAAAGTAGACGTAGACAATATATACACGTTGTATGTATTGGTCGAACCACTATAAATATTTTGTCTTGTGAGTTGATTTATCTTTCTCGTATTATTATTGTTGCTTGTGCTTCGTTTACTTATTATTCATCATAGTATCTCAAGATCCTGTTATATTTCGCGGTTTTCAGTGATTCGATAAAAATTCTGACACCAATGGGTTACAGATAAATCTATTATTGAATCCATTAGCCAGAAAAACGCCCCAAAGCTTTTTGGGGCCTTCGACCGCCTAACAACGTGCAATTTTTTTTTTTTCCAAACCCCTCCTAATCTTGAATCCTACTTCTGCCAGCTGGAGATGTTTTAGGAGAGCCCTTAGATTACCACTTAGAACAGATTTCGGTAGAAAATGTTGTCCATGTAGAATCATTGTTTGCCACTTCACATTATGAAACAAATTGAACATGAGGCCCAAAAAAGCATGACGATAACAACAAATTATGGAAGTTCTAAAACTCTTCGCCCAATTGGAAATTAACTTTTCTCAATTATAATAAACAGACCAATTCAACTCTTTTAATCCCCTGCTTGTTTAATTCCTAAATAAAGATAATTAAGATTTCGTTTGGAATCGAAATATTTAGGCCTTTAAATATTTTTTGTGTTCTTTTATGTGACCTCAGAGCACGCACTGCTTGTGCAATTTGCTAAATTTGCTAAAAACATTGCACGAAATGACAACAATAACAGCCTCTTGCCCAGGGATGGACGCAGGATTTTCCCTTGGGTATGGCTTGATTGTAACAGTCGATAATGCGGTTGACGGTCGCGGCACTTTTTTTTGGAATACATCACATAATTAGTAGCCAAAGAGTTTTCCACCCGTACAATACTAAATAGTTAGGGAAATAAAAGTTAAAACGAACACAAATAACAGAAAAACAAAGTGATTGCCAAAAGAGAAGAAAGTAGGAGTAGAAAGGTAGCAAGTGGAAGAACATTATTTACTTTAAACATGATTTAAATTTTGATCACCTCATAGTAAGGGCTAAAAATCACATACAATTAGCTAAATACAACTAATATGTGGGCTAAACATGAAATTTAACCTGAGTTTCTATACTGAAAAAAAATTATCCAAAAATTTATAGCCTCCTTTAGCCCCTTCCTAGGCCCCTCCCTGCTTTTGGCGAAAATAAAAAAGGGAAAATTAGGCGCAGGCCCAAAAAAATAATATTATTATTGTCAGGCCCAAGATTATTTTTGTTTCCATGACAACCTCAATTTTATGAAATTTTGAAAAGTATCTGCATAACGAGTTACACATCAGGGGTATAATTGACAATGCAACTTGGATATAACATATCTAAAAAAAGGCGCCTTGGAATCTTACAAATTTTATATCGTTGGAAATTTTTTTAAGAGAGATACACAACGAGTACAAACAACAATATCAAATTTAAGTTTTTTGAGAAAAAATCGGAGGCAATTGTTCTTTTAAGCAAAATTTTCAAAAATTTGGTACATAAGCATTATGCAGCCACCAAAAACGATGCATAACACATTATGCGGACACAACAAAAGATGCATAAAACGTTATGCCACGATTTTTTAATTCAGTTCTTACAAAAATATGTTTGCATAAAGCTTTATGCATCCATTTTATCGACATCATAACATGTTACGCAGATATTATTATAGGTGCATGACAAGTAATGTACCCATTTTTTTGTTGGTTTCAATACTAACAAAAAAGTAGCTGCATAACGTGTTATGCTACCATTTTCTGGACTGCATAACAAGTTATGCAGCTATTTTTGTAGGTGCATGACAAGTTATGCAGCCTTCTTTTTTTATTGGTTTCAATATTAACAAAAATGTTGCTGCATAACGTGTTATGCAACCATTTTCACGACTGCATAACAAGTTATGCAACAAATTTTGTAGATGCATAACAAGTTATGCAATAGTTTTGATAGATGCATAGCAGATTATTCAACCATTATAAATCAAAGAAGCTCCCACATATTAAAATCAGAACTATCTAAGAAATAATGGATTCGGAGAAGTAGAACTCCAAACCCTAGTCTTCTATATTTATGGATGTGTAGCCGCACCTCCCCCCTTCTCATTCTTCCTTCCATCTAGGCAACACCTCCATTCATTAATCAAGTCTCCATCTGAACAATGGGTGCTAAGAGTAACAACATCTTCACCAAACCCCAACTTTCATTTCTCAAACTCCATCACAGCACCAACTTATTCTCGGCACAAGATATTCTCAGCCAACACACAACTCCATGTCAACAACTCCGGCAACTTCTAGTAGCCCGAATTCACATTTCCTTGCTCGCAATAGCTCAAGCATCTATCTACCGTCGATACTCCACTATGTGCAACTGTAACGACCAAATAACGACCAACTCCATCTCATGTGTTGTTGCCAAACACCTGAATTCGACCACCCATACTGTATCCACAGTCGTTTCAGCTGAATCCCCTGCCGGTAAGACTTCACCATTGCCATCAGTTTACTTCTATTCTCCCTAGCCATCTATACAATTCTCGATTGCACCTTCAATCTCTAACAAACTCCTACGTATAGTCTTTATCAACAAACTTCTGCACAGCGTCATCCAGTCATTATCTATCCACCAGACTCGATGTAATCTTCTTCACTTCCATCAATGGCTATAATATATGTCCATTACCAAAAGCTTGATCAACCAGCAACATCTTCATCATCTCTGCCAATGAACAGCTCCTTGTCTCGATTGGTAACAGCAACATCTACCCCAACTCAGTTCCGTTCATTCCTATCATCATAAGCGAATACAACAAACCAGCTCCTGCAATCGTTCCACCATCGACTGCAACCAACTAGCCAAGACAGCTAGTTCCATTCGCACCTGAGATTTTCTCTCAACTCTTGTATTTCATCTTCTCGTTGTTTGTCGTCCACGAGTATCAGCAGCTCATACCAAACCCAGCTTGAGATAAAGACTATTCTCCGCTGTCGATTTCACTAAGAAAACAACATAAACAAAGATCTAAAACCTAAAAAGAAAAATTGAAATATAACTAAACCTAGAAATAGAAACTCGAAGTTGAAATCTAGAGAGAATCTCAATTGTAAGGGAAATCAACCACTTCTATCTCCTCTCCCTCCCTGTTTCCTGAAAAAAGTGAAGAAAATAAAAACAAAGAAATACATCTGGAAGTTCAGGTAAACCGAAAACATAATTACGATAAATATAGGTCTGGGAGAAACTTTTTCAGGAAAAATGAGTGGGCGCCTGAAGTTTTTTGTCGGTGGGTTTCACAGTGACCAAAATCTTAAAAATAGATGTGGTTGTAATTTTCACAGTAAAAAAACACTTAAACTTCGTTTACAAAGAAGGTGTAATAAATTATCAGAAACCTTTTTAAAACACGTAAGTTTGATGGCAAACTAATTGTCATTTGGATTTTACTTTTCAATAGTTTATAAATACGAACAGTTTTTGCACGTTGCAATAACAACAGTATGTTTCAAATAGATGTTCTAATTTAGATGTCGGTGGAAATTAAGGTATTTTTCCATACTAACAACATGTTTGTTTACTCCTGACTCATCTGAATCGTCTGGATATGAGTCATCTGGATCTGAGTGAAATCACCTGACTCATCTGGATCTGACTCGATATGTTTGTTTTTAGTCAGATCTAACTCATCTGACTCAAAATTATGTGAGTCAGTGGTTTGTTTCCATGAGTCAGGGGTATTTTGTTACCTGACTCAAATGGGTCCGAGTCAGGGGTTACATCTGAGTCAGGGGTCGAATCAAATCTGACTCAAAATGCAAAACAAACGGTCTGACTGCTGATTCGGCCCGAGTCAAGGGTTGACTCAAATCCAGATGCCGAGTCAGCTGCAAATAAACAAGGTATAAGTGTACCAGGTCCTCATGAAAATGGCTTCCTATAATAGTGCAATAGAGAATGTTTGATGCTCACGTGCAACCCAATTATAAAAGAGTGCATAGTATTCCGAAAGCCTAAGATAAGGTTTAAAAGAGATGGCGACCACATGGGGAACATGATTCTCTTAGCTTTAAGGGTTTTTTTTTTTCGTTCTTTTTTTTATGAAAAAACAGTCGAACACTTCTAACCAGAAGTATGGAGCTTCTACAGTTCTCTTATTATATCATCTCTCATGTTGAGGTGATCAAAATATTCGTTTTTCGATTTAAGGTTTAGGAATGTATAGAGGTTGAAATTCGATTATTTTTATGGCTCCTGATTATTTTTTTCTCTCTATTAGTCAACAATTTGGTTTGCCAAGATCTGTATTATTAATTAAATGAGAAAGCGAGTTACTAAAAGTTAGTTGGTAGCCTGGTAACAAGCTGTGCACCAACCCATTTTGAATGACAAGCATTACTCGATAAAGTAAGAAATTATCCACTTTAAAATTAAAATCATGACGTGCAATATAATTCTTCAATCTCTTTAGAAATGTCACCATGTCTGCACCAAGCTCACCAAGGGTGGAGAAAGACAGAACATTGAAATTGTGCATAAACTATAAAAAGTAGAAGACGAGTACCTCATCACCACAGTAGTAGTGACTCGTATGCGACATCATTAGATTTCCCCTCGCCTAACCATCATTCTTCGTTCATTTACACCATTACGGAACTGATCAGTAAGTGACGGATAATATTTGGTGTGATACTGCACACATGAGGAAGACCTTGTCAATTTGGGAGCCAGCTGCTCTATAGTTGGAAAAACAAGGATATCTTTCCACAAACAAATGTTTTCAAGCAAAATAACAGACATGGCAAATCGATATGTTGCAATTTTTGCCGCTTCAACTGGTTTTATCAAAACTTCACTCCATGTTGGAACCTACATAAATTCAAACCAAATCAGAAGTAAGGTTAGCGTCAGCATCATCCGGAGTAAAGCCACCTTCATGTTCTGGCAATCCATACTCAAAAAGAAGAGGGTGCCTACAATTACAAGAAGTAAAACATGTCTGCATTTAGTTTTGATTAGACATTTTAAGAACCTTCTCTCGAAGGAATTCTGACGCCAATTGCGCACTGAGGAGACAACATTGCATCTTCTACCCAAGGGTCGCAAAATCTGTCACCAAACAAACAGATTACCCTAAGTAACAAAAAATATGAATTAATAGTCATAAAAAACATGAAAAAGACATAGCCACAAGCTTTCCCTACCAGCACAGCTCAACTAGCCAACATAAATCGCGTCACCAACCAATCAACCATAGTCCAGTATCATAACTAGGGCCGTCAATTCAAACAATCAAAAGCATAAGACCATGAAATAGACTTATCATGCATAAAGAACAACAACCAAAGCCCTGGAACTGTTAACATCAATAAGACAATAGCTTCATTCAAATTTCATAAAACCTGACTAAGACAGAAATTATAACTACGTTAAGCTATTTCTCTTGTGGTATAGATGAAAAATCCTGTAAACTGAAACATATCGAATTCTTGAAAGCAGAAGTTATATTAAGCCACAAGAATTAGATTCCCTAAGATTCCATGAGTAGAGTAAGATTTAACAGAAGTTATACCTAACGCTTAAAGATAGTTGATCTTGCGAAGAATAATTGCATCAATTTCATCCAAGTAGCTAACTCTTCTAATCTTTTCATCCTCTGTTCTTGGTGGAAAAAACTGTTGTGCATGGTGGGCTAAATCGATAGAGATTGGTGGACTAAACTTTTTTTTTTTTACAAGGGTGAAATACGAACTTGGTGGGATTTCGCCAGAAAAAGGGGGGGATACATCCAGGTTTAGTCAACCTGTGCTTCCGCCCCTTATTGAAATTGTATCTATGGGAGATGCACTTAACCAAATATTTGTTGTTTTTGCGAAAAACTGCGCTTGAAATAGCATGCCCAGGTCTAAATGGACGTACACCTTCACCGATGAAAGGAGATACACCAGTGACATCTAAACAAGTGTCTTTGCCACCTTCCCAATTGCAAACGAAAATGTCTGCGGGTCTCACACTGGAGCCATTGTCTGATAGAAACCCCAAATCTACTTCTTTCCTAGCGGGAACTCCATCTCTAAATTAAACAAGCATCTACTAAAGTGTCTCGAACGAGATGATAAAGAAATTTAAGACCTACATCATTTGCAAAATGCAGGGCGTGATCACCAAAAATATCCATATATCTTTTACAACTAGGGAAATGGCTTAGGGCTTCGAAAAGTGGGATACCCAAATGGTAACACAACACTGCGCTAAATGGTGTGGACCAATTCTCTAATTAAAGCGACTAATAGGACACGCCAAAAGATATTCTTGTGCCTGTTTAATTTTATTCTTTTCCGTAGAGCAGCATCACGTTCAGTCATGCGAAAAGTTGATGGCATACCTTTCTTAACAGTGTCGATGTATTTAACCGCCAAGGTGCTGGTTAAAAAATATGAAAATTGTTTATATCATGATAAAATTTCCACATTATAGGCCAAAATGTTGTTTGGACCACCATTCAGCTGTCATCCAAATATGTCATCCATCCAACCGACATCCATGAAGTCAGTTGTAGATCATGGACCAAAGTCATACGTCGGTTAACGGTCAAAGTTGATATCAAGTGGTCACGACCAAGATCCCCTGACACGATCCACAGGTCCATTTTATCTGGCTAGTCCACCAGTCAAGTTCATCCGACACGACTCACCTAACTCGACTCGTTAATTCGATTCTCGTGGTTCGGTCCCTTATGCTTCTATCAATATTTCAGCCATGTTGCAAGCCAGTCTGCTATCAAGTTTTCCAAATATCCTGCCAGCCATGTTGCCACTCGTGCTACCATCTGTTTTGCCATCCATTTAACAATTCAATTTTTTAGCCATATAGCCGACCAGCATGTCATCCAAACTACCAGCCCAAAATGCTTGTCAACTAGTCAAGCCGGTCTCCAGCAAGTACATCCAGTCAAAGTTCACCAGCCTTATTAAATATGCACCCAACATCAGAAAGTCAACCTGTCGGTCAGAGTCAAGGTCCGCCAACCTAATCTCTTTCTATGACAGTTTGGTTTGTTTCCACTGTTGTAGTGCAATAATCTGCCAGGAAGGTTTTTAGGAGTTTATGGATTGGTTGTTGGTCAAATAGCTGCGGAGAAAGTTCTAGAACATTCCAAATGTCTTGCTGGCCAAGTTACTTGGATATGAAATTTATCTTAAAATTGGGGTTTAACCCATATATTTAACTGTAATTAGAAAAAAAATTAGACGCTAAAGGGTACATTAAGAGATACACGAAAAATGGGCTTATTTACTTAAAATACTCCTCTTTTCAGCTAAGTATCGCTCATTGGGCCTAACATTCTCCCTTTATTAGCCAATTATGGTCATCTAGGCCTCACACACACTATAAAAGCCCATGTGGAAATATCCAAGTCAAGGCAAGAAGGAGCCACATCCGCTTTCCACGTCACCACTACCACGCTCATAGATTGTCACAATCGAGGCTACCATATCAGCAGCAAAGGTCTAGTCAGCAGTGAAGTGGTCGATGCCGTCAGCTATGACGTAAGTAGAACCGGATTTAGCGTCAAGATATTTCGTTAACGACATCAAAATATGCCAAGAATATTCTCATACCGTTAATGGCGCCGAGATCGCGCCAGAATATCCCGTTACCGTTATGTCGCCGTTATACGCCAGAATATTCAATTAACGCTGTCTGAAGATTCGTTACACCGTCAGCATTTTTACGTCATAGCATCAGCATGACGTCATCACCGTCAGCAACAGTGGTGGTAGGAGACGACGTATTCTCAGGCGACGTTGCAGAAACAGTTCACCGACGGTTACGGCCAGCGGCATCAGGTTCAACCGGTGGTGTCCTGCGGCTGGACTGATTTTCGTCCGGCGGTAGCAGTAGTTCTTCTTTGTATCACGGATTGACTTAGCTACGTAGCCCCTGGATTTGCACCCCGCTCGTGTACACTGGAGGATGTTTACGCCCACCAAGTTGGACTGAGTCGACTCACTGAGTCTAGCCGAGTTGAGCCATTGGCTCACTGGTATTTCAACCCAAGCTCATTTGGCTTGCGGATTTTTACGCTCTACTGTGGGCTTAGGCAATGGGCTTAGGAAAACTATTCTTCTTGGGCTTGGAATTTGTACTCATTTGTTTGGACCAACCCTTTGCACCATTTTCTCCAATCTTCGTGCAACGTTGAAAAATCGTAGGATTACATTCAGATATACGAGTCTAAATAACTTGACGTTGTGTTTTTATATAAGCCTAAACACATAAAAACATCTGATTTTCAGATATAAGGTTTTGAGTTACATAACATAAATAAGTTGGAGTCGGCAAACCAAATAATTTTTTGAACAGACCAAGGAACGTTGGACCATGGTAGATCTAGAGATTCTGCCGGAGATGCATTTAGGTTCGGTTCCAAATAGAGATTCAAAAAGGCCAGGCCGTCCCAAGCCTGGTCTGGTCAGGCCTATATAAACAGGCTAAAGTCCCCTCACGACCTATGGCCCAAAACCCTAGCTTAATCACGCGCCTAGCCCAAGCTAATCACGCCATGCGCCCATGGCTACCGCTTGGCCCCACATGCGAAGGCAAAACCGCACCTAGCCCAAGCTACTCACGCCATGCGCCCATGGCTACCCCTTGGCCCCACATGCCAAGACAAAACCGCACCTAGCCTAAGCTAGTCATGTCATGCACCCATGGCTACCCCTTGGCCCCACATGCCAAGCCAAAACCTCACCTAGCCTAAGATAGTCATGCCATGCGCCCATGGATACCCCTTGGCCCCACATGCCAAGCCAAACCAAACCTAGCCAAGCTAGTCGCGCCATGCCAAACACACTTTGCCTTGGCCCTAGCCATGCTAGTCACGTTATTCCAATCCAAGCGCCCTCGCCTTGGCCTTAGCCATGCCATATGCCGATGGCGAACCCTTGGACCCTCATGCCAAATATAAACACACCCTAGCTGTGCCACCCTAATGGACCTTACTACGCGGCTACCAAAACGAAGGCGTGCAACGATCAATGGTTTCCCCTCCTCTCAAGATGAAACATCTCGACCGTCAAAGTTCACTAGGTTAGCAAGTTCCCCGAGTTCGACTTTCCAAGCCACGACAACGTGTTACATGTTTTCCAAAAACATTCGAGACATCAACACAAACTGGGGGATTCTCTTTGGGTATTGGTTTAGTGGTCTACAGCGTGTGGCGTACACTACACCCTTCATAAGGAAGTGACATAAGGGTTAGGCGCCTAGTAAATACGGGAGTTATGTGGGAAACATTCATGGGACATAAAGCCATGAGTTAACAACCTTATGGAACATAAATTCCATAACGTTAACAGTTTCATGAAAACCAGTTTCATGCGTTAACCACTTTATGGAACATCAAGTCCATGCATACGGTTACCACATCCTCCCATTTACTTCCCCACTCCTTAATGAGACCAGGGTATGTTTCTACCTCGACTTGTATAAATAGGTCTTACTTATTTGCCTTTTAGACAATAAGTTCATTCGGACCAGACAACACTCAGAAATACTTACCTGCTATCTCTCCTCGTAAGCTCTCTTACTTTTCTGATAACAAGTCATAGAAACCCAACTTCTCTTCCAGAATCAACTATTCTGGTCTCTCCACTCTCCCTGCTTCCCTCCCTAAAATCAACCAATTCTCCTCCTTTTTGTGACCGAAGCTAGTCTGGAACGGCCATTTCATGGTTGAGGTCAGACTTGTACAGATTGATCTATCGAATCTAAAGTACTCCCTTGCAGTACATTGTTTAGGGTTTAAATTATTTCTCACTTTCACACCCGCAATCACCAAAACCAGCAGAAACCATTTTCACCTATAAACAAGTTGTAACTATGGATGTTGACCAATCAACCCATGCATCCACCCTTCCTTCAATTGTGGTATGTATACAATCATTTTTTTTCTGAACTCCGTTCTTCAACTTATCATCATAATCCTATTGTACTTATAGTTGAGTTATTGCTAGTGGATTGATGATAATTTATGCTAAACTTTGTTGTAGGCTTCTGGTGCTAGTGAACTGCCTCCTCCTACAACCACACATGCCACACAACCTAATGTTGACCCAACTGCGGCTAATGTTACACCTTTTGAAACTCGGGAAAATGAACCAGCTGATAAGCCTAAAAGGGCTAGCACCAGAGCTCCCTCAAAGTATGGAGTCACTTCAACAAAAAACCAGGTATTGTTCTTGCAGAATGTAAATATTGTCACAAAAGGTATTTTGAAAGGTAGTATTGTCACTACTATCTTGAGCAATCATTTTAAAGCTTGTAGAGTTTATGCTGATAGGCAAAAGGGACAACGAACTCTTACCCTACGTCATAAGAGACTAGGAAAGGATTGGGGAAAGTTAATTTCCACGTCTTATAGCGTCGAGGCTTGTAGGAAAGCTTTAGATAAGTTTGTTATCAAGGATGAGCAGTATTTAAGAATGGTGCAAGGCGAAGGATTTAGGAAACTTTGTCATGTCCTTGAACCTAGATTTAAAGTCCCATCTAGAATGACAGTTTATCATGATATTTTAGCTATTTATAAGACTGAAAAGGCTAATCTGAAGAAATATTTGAAAGATAAATAGCAGAGAATATGTTTGACAACTGACACGTGTACTTCGATTCATAACATAAATTACATGTGTATTACTGTGCATTTCATTGACGATGATTGGAACATGCATAAGAAGACTATTAGTTTTTCTCAAATTGGAAGTCACAAAGGTGTTAACATGAAAGGCTTTAGAAACTTGTTTGTTAGATTAGGATCTTGATAGGGTGTTTACAGTAACTCTTTACAATGCAAGCGCAAATGATGTAATTGTTGAGTATTTGATGGAGACACTGAAAAAATAGAACTAGGCTATCCTGAATGCTAAAAACATCCATGTTAGGTGCGTTTCTCATGGGCTTAATCTTGTGGTGAAAGATGGGTTGAAGAAATACCATGTGTCCATTGAAAGAATTAGGGTTGTGGTGAAGTATGTTTCCCGTTCGCCGTCTAGAATGAAGAATTTTAAGAAGTGTATTGCTAAATAAAAGATAACTTGTAGTAAGCGATTTATATTAGACGTAAAAACAAGATGGCACAGTACTTTTGTTATGCTAGAAGTCGCAGAGAAATATGAGAAATCTTTTAGAAGGATGAAGTTCGAAGATAAGAAATTCAGGGAGAAGTTTTGTTTTAGTATGAGTGCATCTGCTGCTTCTTCTAATATTGAAGATGGGTATGTTTTTGTAGATCATGAGACGGGTAATTAGCTGCTTAAACTTATCATATTTTGTTCAAGTTATGCTCTTTATTTCTTGCTTTAACTTATTATGTGTGTATGTTTTTGTAGAGCATGAGACTGGTAATTAGATGCGTAAACTTATCCTATTTTGTTCAAGTTATGCTCTTTATTTATTTCTTTAACATATTATGAATTTCTTGTTATGCTTTTTAATAAATTGTTGTCCTTTTATTGCAGATGCTTCTAGTTCATCTGATGGTGATTCTGATCAAGAAGATGGTGTTCGTAAAGGAAATACAACTAGGGATGGTAAGAAGATAAAGAACTCTGTACATGCTCCCTTTTCTGTTGATTGGAGCAACGCTAGATGTGTTGTGAAGTTTCTCAAGATATTCTTCGATACAACTATCAAGTTTTCAGCATCTACTTTTATTACTTCAAACTCGTTTATGTGGAAACTCTGTGTCATATATCAACAACTGGCTACTTGGAGAACCAATGAAGACCCATTCATTTTTGACATAGCTAGTGTGATGACTGAAAAGTATATTTAGTAGTTGGGGTCATATGAGGCTATGAACCCTTTTATTTTTATTACTATGCTTCTTGATCCTCATGAAAAAAAAGTTGGATTGAATTTCAAGCTTGAGATTTTGTGCAAGGATGATTTGGAAAAGGGTTGCTGAGTTGAGGTACTGTGTAAAACATGACTTGGAGAAACTTTTCAATGAGTACAAAATACTTTATTCAGTTGGTAATAAAGCAACAAGTAATGTACAAGACACTGCAATGGTTGACGCAGGTGTGGATTCGGTGGATAGTATGAAGGCTCTTTTGAAAGGGAGGTTGGAGAAACGCGGAATGGAAAGTGTTACTATCGAGGCTACACGTGAGGGGTCTATGTGTTTCCGTTGGGTTGAAGGAATGGAAAGTACAAACTTATATCTGGTTCTATGTGCTTACTATCTAGGCTACACGTGAGGGGTCTAGGGGCAGTACATCCAACTCAAAACCAATTGGCAATGAGTTGAGTGGCCCTAAGGATTATAAACCGCATGATATTATACCCAACGAGGCTACACGTGAGGGGACGTGTTGAGATTATTAGTTCCACATTGAGTGGAGGGCATCCAATTGGCAATGAGTGGAGTGACCCTAAGGATTATAAACTGCATGATCTTAGAATAAACCAGACAATCTAAGACTAATAATCTGGACAAAAATCGTACAAACTTTTTTTTTTTTTTGATCGGTCAAAGAGAAAATTCATTGAAAAGAGAGGTACTTAAGAGGGGTACCTCAACCCAATGAATACAAGTGGGAACAAAAAATGTCAAACCCAAAACAACGAAAAAACAAACTTACAAAGGCCGGAACAACGAGTCCCATAATGCAATCACCATATTCGCCGTTAGACCTAACATTTTAATGTTCGATTCGGCCCAAAAGAATGCTTGTAGTTTAACATTTCTAATGCTTGTCAACTAGTCAAGCCGGTCTCCAGCAAGTACATCCAGTCAAAGTTCGCCAGCCTTATTAAATATGCACCCAACATCATAAAGTCAACCCGTCGGTCAGAGTCAAGGTCCGCCAACCAAATCTCTTGGTCTATGACAGTTTGGTTTGTTTCCACTGTTGTAGTGCAATAATCCGCCAGGAAGGTTTTTAGGAGTTTATGGATTGGTTGTTGATCAAATAGCTGCGGAGAAAGTTCTAGAACATTCCAAATGTCTTGCTGGCCAAGTTACTTGGATATGAAGTTTATCTTAAAATTGGGGTTTAACCCATATATTTAACTGTAATTAGAAAAAAATTAGACGCTAAAGGGTACATTAAGAGATACACGAAAAATGGGCTTACTTACGCCTAAAATACTCCTCTTTTCAGCTAAGTATCGTTCATTGGGCCTAACATTCTCCCTTTATTAGCCAATTATGGCTGACTAGGCCTCACACACACTATAAAAGCCCATGTGGAGATATCCAAGTCAAGGCAAGAAGGAGCCACATCACAGTTTCCACGTCACCACTGCCACGTCAGCAGTGTCAGCCAATCAGAGGCTACCATATCAGCAGCAAAGGTCTAGTCAGCAGTGAAGTGGTCGATGCCGTCAGCTATGACGTAAGTAGAAACCGACGACGTCAGCATATTTCGTTAACGACATCAAAATATGCCAAGAATATTCTGTTACCGTTAATGGCGTCAGAATGCGCCAGGAATATCCCGTTACCGTTGTCGCCGTCAGAATACGCCAGGAATATTCCGTTACCGTTAACGCTGTCTGAAGATTCGTTACACCGTCAGCATTTTTTACGTCATAGCATCAGCATGACGTCATCACCGTCAGCAGCAGTGGTGGCAGGAGACGTCGTCTTCTCAGGCGACGTTGCAGCAACAGTTCACCGACGGTTACGGCCAGCGGCATCAGGTTCAACCGGCGGTGTCCGGCGGCTGGACTGATTTTCGTCCGGCGGTAGCAGCAGTTCTTCTGTGTATCACGGATTGACTTAGCTACGTAGCCCCTGGATTTTTGCACCCCGCTCGTGTACACTAGAGGATGTTTACGCCCACCAAGTTGGAATGAGTCTAGCCGAGTTGAGCCATTGGCTCACTGGTATTTCAACCCACGCTCATTTGGCTTGCGGATTTTTACGCTCTACTGTGGGCTTAGGCAAACTATTCTTCTTGGGCTTGGAATTTGTACTCATTTGTTTGGACCAACCCTTTGCACCATTTTCTCCAATCTTCGTGCAACGTTGAAAAATCGTAGGATTACATTCAGATATACGAGTCTAAATAACTTGACGTTGTGTTTTTATATAAGCCTAAACACATAAAAACATCTGATTTTCAGATATAATGTTTTGAGTTACATAAAATAAATAAGTTGGAGTCGGCAAACCAAATAATTTTTTGAACAGACCAAGGAACGTTGGACCATGGTAGATCTAGAGATAATGCCGGAGATGCATTTAGGTTCGGTTCCAAATAGAGATGTCAAAAAGGCCAGGCCGTCCCAAGCCTGGTCTCGTCAGGCCTATATAAACAGGATAAAGTATGTCCTGGCCCGTGACTGAGTAAACCAGGCCAGGCCCAGGCTCTATAATAGGCCCAGGCCAGGCTCAAGTTTTAGGCCTCCTAGCCTGCTACGTCCAGGCCTGCTTCATCCTGGGCCTGAGTGAGCCATCCGGGCTAGGCCTACCACGGCCTGTATAGTTAGAAATAGAATGATCTTTTGGGCACTACCCAAAAAACGTGGGGGACTACCCATCAGTTTTTGGGGAGGATATTAGAAGTAATATTTGGTCACCCCTTATAAATTATTTTTCTAATACCCACTTTACCCTTGATGATAAACTTAGTTAGTGATTAGTGATTAGTTAAAAACTAATTAGTGATTAGTGATTAGTGTTTTATAAGTTGGATTGTTTTGTTTTTAATATTTTTTTTAGAGATAAGAAGAAGAAGGAAATAGGAAGAACAAGAGTATGATGTTTTGGGTACTCATGGATACTTCAAATTTAGTTAATGGTGCTTGAATTGGCCAAAACATTCCTAAAAATGAACAATTTACAAATTGATTTCCGTTTGATTTACAAAGTTCGGCTACAACTTTTGAAGAACAAAGTTACCGAACTCATCCAGCAAGTGTAGTTCGGTTAATGTTTCTAAAAACACAGTAGCCGAACTCGGCTTTTAATGGAGTTTTTTGTTTCACGAAAAGTTCGGTTAGGAAAAAATATTTACACGTAACCGAACTAAAAGTTCGGTTGGAAAAAATGAAAAAGTTGCGACGTAACCAACACAATATATAGGTTTTCGGAGAAAAGTTCGGTTAGGAGAAAAAAATTTAACAGACGTAATCAACTAAAGTTCGGTTAGGAGAAAAAATTGCGACTTACTTAACCGAACTAAAATTCGGTTAGGAGAAAAAATATGAGACTTAACCGAACTAAAGTTCGGTTAGGAAACAAAAAATTGGAGGTAACCGAACTTTAGTTGAAAAGGTTGCAATTTAATTTGATTTCTAGATTACCATCTCAAACCATCATAGGTTGCAATTTAATTTTCAAAATTGACCACTTGGAATCTCAATTTCATCGTTTGTATACTACAAATACTAACCATGTTCGAGAAATGATGATATTGGAAGTAAGATGGAATCTAGCTACTTTAGCGATGGTCTTCATGCTAAACTGTCAGCACGACGACCACTATGAAAGCTATAAGACAAAACATATTCAAGCTGAGTCCAGGTAAAATAAAAATTCTCAAACTCCGTAATCGGTTACGAAAAAAACATTGCGACGCAACCGAACTAAAGTTCGGTTAGGAAAAAAAACTTCGGCGTAATCGAACTTTTCTCTGAAAGAAAAAACCTTCGTTAAAAGTTGAGTTCGGCTAGTTCGACAAAGTTTTTCACATAATTCTTAGCCGAACTTCTCTCTGCAACTTACATTTTCAACTCATTTTAATGATTACTTCTCATTTTTGCAACCAAAAACGAATGACAAGTAATGGGTTTGTTATGATTTTGATTTTGAATTTGTTTTTTTAATGATTTAAATTAAGCTATATAATATATATAGAGGTGGTTGTGGTGGTGGTTCGAGGTGGTCGGTGGTGGTGGTGGTGAGCGGCGAGGGTGATGGGAGGAGGTGGTTATATATATAGTTGGTGGTGATGGGAGGAGGTGGTAATATATATATATATGTTAAGGGTAGGTTAGTCATTTCCACATTTTAGGACACCCCTTATCATTTTAGGGTGGACATTTGTATCACTGGGTAGTCCCCCACTTTTTTTGGGTAGTTCCCAAAAGATAGTTCTAGAAATATGACCCATATAAGAGTTTAATGCTTCAAAAAAATCTCTAGTGGGGTGGATCGAACTCGTGCGCATGAGTGTAACTTTGAAAATGGAAACACAACCACTGTTCTACAACACGTTCTGTGTCTCCTATATGCGTATTGCGATTTATTTTTGAGGTTCATAATTACAATATTTTAAAATTTGAACTTGGATTTTTGTTAGGGATTTTCATTTATGGTAGATATAAATATAAAAATGGAAATGTATAAGATCTTTCCCAATTTAATAGGGTCCTGTTTGGGTCCAGATCGTGTGTGCCTAACTCTTGGTGTACCCTCTGTACCCACCAATCTAATCGTGACATTTGTCTTGTTAAAACGACACTAACTAACTCTACCTATCCTTTCCATATTCTGGTATTCTTAAACACGGAAACAAATCATATTCTGATATTCTTAAACACGGAAATAAATCATATTCTAATAACGAAAACTATTTTCCTTGTTTTATTTTTCATCAAAAATGAAAACTTAATGAAATTTTATCGTCAATTCTAAAATAACAGTGACTAAGTTTTGCTTAGTCTCAATTCATAGTTTTATCCATACATTATAGATAAGTAAAGATAATCAATGGTCTTCAGTTTATGGGTCAGACATGATATTAAAGATAGTCGATTTTTTTTCTTCTTCTTATCAGATCCATTTGTATAGCAGTTCGTGTTTAATCCTGTGATCAAACTAAACTTTGATCTCATTCAAAGAATAGCTAGAAAAGCACGAGTGCTCCCAATAATCTCACCCTCATGAACTGCCCATGATAAGATCCTTATTGATCAAATTTCCTTACTAATCAAGAGTAAGATCATTCATTTGTTTAAACGTGATATAAACCAAACCAACTCCAATCAAACAACAAAGACGAGATCTTGATTAAGTTTTTGTTGGATTTGATTGATTGATTCTGGCTAAATTTTGATATGTATTAGCATAAGGAAAGAACAAAAATATCATTATGCTTTTCCGCATTTAGCAAGAGCAGAATATGGAAAGGAATTAAAGGATATATAGAGTTAGTTAACGTAATTTTAGAAAGACACATGTCGCGGGTAGATTAGTGGGCACAGAGGGCACACTAAGAATTGGGCACAGACGATCCGGACCCGTCCTGTTTGAATTTTGAAACTAGATTTTTTTTTAAACTCTTCCTTATATAGTTCTTTCGATAAATACTATGTCACTATTTTATTTAAAGTGAGCAACAAAAAAAACTTATTTATAGTAAACATGCATTGTTGATTTATTATTCTTAATTATAGCTAATTATAAGTCACCTAATTTTTATTGTTAGACGTTAACTATGTGTTGGATTTTTATCTCATTACCTAAACTAGAAATTTTTATTAGATAAGATTGGACCTTATGGTTAGCTAGAAATAACCTAATATACCAACAAAAGCAAACAACTTAAGAAGAAATCCTAGCATGGGAACAAAAACTACAACAAGAATTTTACGGGGCACTACACTCTTCACCACCAATCGTACCAGGAGATGCACCTTTATTTAACCATCCAACGAGAGACAAAAGAATATCAACAATATCGATAAGATGGTCTAGCCCACACATCAATTAGATTAATATTAATACAGATGGAGCATCCAGAGGTCACTAGGGATTTGCGGGGGCAGGATTCATATGCAGAGATTCTGACATTTAATGGCTTTAGATCAACCACTAGGAATCACAACTGCATTAACTGCAGAAACCTGGGCTCTTCTATTAGCATCAAGAACATCAACAGAAAGACAATTGCCAAAAGTTCTCTTTGAAACAGATTCAGAGAACCTTCTGCGATTCGTCACTTCCTCTACCCCACCACTTTGGCACATATCGGGAATGATAGGAGAAATAAAAATCAAATTTCGACAAATCCCGCAGGTAGCTATTCAGCATAACTACATGGAAGGAAATCAAGTGGAAGACAGGTTAGCCAATCATGCAGCAGATGGAAGTGAAACAGGGAATTTTTCAACTAAAATATGGGACCAGGCAATCCCATCTTTTATTAGTCAAATTTTATTTCTTGATTTCGTGGGCACCACATACCCAAGACAAATTGTAACCTAACTCCTTTTATTTAATAGCATATATGCTTCAAAAAAAGAAAAGATAAGAGTGGAATATTTTTTATTAACTTCACCTCACTAATGGTTATCTTTTTGTATTAGATGATGTAATATACATTGACGTTTTGCACACAAAGGCACTGGTGTACAAATGGTTGCACCAGAATTATAGTTAGTTAATGTCTCGTGTTCGAGTTTCCCACGGAACAAACTTTTTTGATATTCAAACCCTCCCAACAAAACAGGTTGGCCTGGACTGGCCCAGACTGGGCCGTCTCAGGCCCTAGGCCAGGCTAGGCCGACAAAACTTTTTGATATTCAAACCCTCCGAACAAAACAGGTTAGCCTGGACTGGCCCAGACTGGGCTAGCTCAGGCCCTAGGCCAGGCTAAGCCGACCTAAAGCGGTACGGACCAGGCTAGGAACAAACTTTTTTAATATTTAAACCCTCCGAACAAAACAGGTTGGCCTGACCTGATCTGGACTGGCCCAGTTTAAGGAAGGCTTGGCTCATGCTCAGACTAGACTGACTCATATGCTTCTCAAGCCAGGCCAGCCTTTTTGACACCTCAAGTTCCAAAGCGATGCCACCATTGTCCCTCAATTTTTAATTAGACTGCAAGAAACTGAAATCTTTGCTTCAGAAAACATATTTAAGTAATTCTCTGTTCTCAAAATTTAAAGGCAACAATTTTATAGCAAATAACCACCTTGTAACTCAAGGAATGTCAAGTTCCCAAAATATGAAAATAATTTCAAGTTTTCATCTCTTTGATATGAATCAAACAAATTATAGTAAACTAGATGACCACTGCCACGGTGGAACGGCCGACCGAAGAAATCGATGCGAAAATATCATTTTTTCTGACACGGCGGGAAAGTATTATTTTTCCTGACACAGAAAATTACCCGATACATAAACCAAAATATGACTGCATAATGTATAATGCATCATTTGTGGTGGTTTTCATAATGGTTATGCATCAATTTTCGAAAATTGTGCGTAAAGTGAAAGTATCATTTTTCTTAAAACGGAGGAAGTTCATCATTTTATTAGTTACAATGGAAAATAAGTTGATGCATAAACTAAAATATGGCTGCGTAAAGTATTATGTATCCTTTTTGTTAGTTTACATAATAGATATACATTTAATTTTCAAAAATTGTGCTTAAAATGATAAACTTCTCCGAAGTTTTCGTAAAAACTCTAAATTTTATATTGTTGTTTACACTCATTGTGTAATTTTTTTTATAACCTTTCCAACGAAATAAAATGGTTTGATGTGTTGAAATCGTTTTATTAGATTTATATCTATAGTTGAAATTGTTTGTTAATTTTTTTTCATCATGGAATTTAAAGAAGATGTGTTGGGTTTCTTAAATTTGATCAACATAGTCGAAATTTAAGTAAATCTTAAATTATTTCGTCAGTGCAATCAAATATATTTCATTCAGTTTCTTTAGTGCTTAATTATTTCTCACCATTGATTTAGTGCAAGAGTTTCATTTTGTTAATACTAAGCAGATATGTGCACATGAAGTGTTCGATAATTTGTTGTGAAGAAAGAATTTTAGTATGTTTTAGTGATAGTATGTTTTTACTCATAATTGTAAAAATTTAGTCCACCTTGGCAACAACTTAGTCCACTATGTTCTTAAATTTATCCTACTAGTCCAAGTTGAACTCATACAACAAGTTAACCCACCGGCCAACTGCTTCTTAGAAAATCCAAATCCTTAAAATCAAACAATACCTGCACAATTCATATTTGCAGGAGAATAATTGCAGAAGAAGAAGAGAAGTAAAACAATACCTTTCCCAAGTTAAGCGGTAACTTAAGGAGGCAGATAAGTAAGAAGACGAAGAAGAAGAGATGTATAATTGTAGTATTTGGTAATCGATGGTAACAATTGCTTATTGTTAATTGTGTATTTGTTTAGGTTCTAATTCTTGTTAGCATCGTAAGTACCAAAAAGAGCATAGAATGGGAGGGAGAGTTAGGTCGTCAAGCGCTTCAACGAGAAAGAGAACTTGTTGATATATGTTGATATGGTAGGTGTAAAGGGTGCTCTCTGAACTCCTTTTTATTGTTTGAATTGCATTTTCCCAAACCTCAAATAACATAGGTTAGTCTCATGAACACTTGATTTTGATCTTTATGCTCTTGCATTTTAATTTTATTGAATCTATGATGACAGTGCACTCATCCTGCATTTGATTTTTAGTGCTTAATTCTTTTACTATTGAGTGTTTATATTGTCTCAACAATTATGAGAGATACCATGTGTCTCTGAATCTATTTATGATAATATGCAGATATATATGGATGTAGATGTGTGCAAAATTATTGAATGTCAAGATGTTGAGATTTTGGGTGTCATTAACAACAAAGACCAAAGATTGGAAGTTCCTGAAGTTACACAATGTCAGAAAGTTTGAGTGGAATTATTTGAAAAGGTAAAGCAGAATACATGAATCGTAATCCACAAAAGCTTCCATGCATTAGCGGTCCAAGCGGATGGATATGAGAAACTTACATTTGATGAAAAAGATGTTAGAAATATTCTTTAAGTGTAAGATGTGTAACCTAAGTAGTTTTTCTGTTTGCCTAAAAATATGATTGTGATTAACAATCAAATTCCTCTATTGTAATTCTGAATCTGAATTGTAAACTTTGCATCAGTTTTTAATATAATTGTGATTATGGATTTTGAGTAAGCTTTTTTATATTCAAATTCAGAGGTTTTTTCTATAGCTCTTTCTCATGTTTTGTTTCTCATGCTTTGAAATTACTTCTAATTACAGGGACATCTTTCAAAAAACAGAAGTGAATTACATTAAACAGAAGTATGTATAGTATTTTACATAATTACAACGACAACTTACAAACCAAAACTAGTCGCATATTTACCAATAAAGGTCAAGCTGGGTCTTACATAACACAATTCACATATTTACCAAAAAGAACAAGCTGCATGTCTTCCAAAAAATGAAAATTTTTAAGCATCCAATCCACAATCAGTCCAAAACAAGATGCAGTTTGGTAGTTCTACAGCCAAATTGAGTTATATATTTAATTTGTTTACCCTTTAAGCATCTGCAAATTAGGTGCATTAGGTGGCAACACTGATGCAGAATCTTTCATTTGAAAAGAACTTGCTCCATTGAAATCCTACAACAATCACGACGACAAATTAGTAAAATATCTTCCACTGAAATCCTACAACAACTACGATGACATATTAATAACATATTTCCTTAGAAACAAGTCCTAAGAAAAATACAAATCTAAATGGAAACAAGTCGCAAGAGAAAATTACAGATCTCCATGGAAAATAGTCGTAAAAGAATTATCGTAAATCTTACCACCGGCATACCTACATAATGAGGAGGCGGATGCTGATAGGATCCCCAAGGTTGGCACATAGGCGGATGTTGGGGTAATAATCCGTTTGCTTGAAACAGATGAGTTTGTCCTAGTACTCCGTTATACTGCCACATAGGTACTTGGGGTAATACTCCATCTGCTTGGCATATATAATTAGGAGCTTCTATTCCATGACGTTCTTGTTGTGGAACAACCTGTATAGTTCCAACTGTGTTGATCATTCCATTGTTAGATAAAAAAATAAATAATGAACGAATAGAGATTGATCAAAGTAAGTTACCTACACATTTCCATCTCCATTCAAATTGGCAGTTTTATGATTTTTATTTTTACTGCCCGGTGGTCATCCTTGTTTTTTAGGTTTTGGTATAGGTACATCAACAGATACAAGACCATCTTCTTCATTCCATGTACTCCCACTGTTTCCATCTATATGATTCTTATTGTTATGTTTCCATGTAGTTTTTTTATACGTATTAGATCGTGGTCTTCCTGGTCCTTTTGTTTTTTCCTTAGGATTAAATACATCCGCAAGTACCGCATCATCAACATCCACTGTGAGGGTATCCACAACTTATTCTCCCAGAGAATCTCTTTCTTGCACTCTTGTACTTTTCTCATTAGTGACAGGACTCTTTATTTCACTCTCATGAATTGCATTATTCTTTTTTAGTAATTCTAATTGCATGACCAACAGTTGCTTAACATCATTGAAAGAAATTTCTGATTTTACTGCCATGTCTGCAACCTCACTGAAAAGAATACTCAAGTTATTATAACGATCACGCTCAATAGTGTTTTTCCAAACCCACTATTAGCTTTCATACTTGTGTGAGACCTCTTCACATCTTTCCTCCATCTTTTCTTTATGTATTTGTCAGGTATCAACTGAATTCCATGCCTTCTTAATACATTAAGCGCATGTCTACATAGTATTCCTTCAAACTCAAACATTCGGAAACTACAAGAAACTCCGCAGTCATTTGAATAAAAAATC
This sequence comes from Papaver bracteatum, assembly GCA_023529315.1. NCBI lineage: Eukaryota > Viridiplantae > Streptophyta > Magnoliopsida > Ranunculales > Papaveraceae > Papaver > Papaver bracteatum. The sequence goes on along the minus strand of JAJJWX010003238.1, from coordinate 678,584 downwards.
ACATCAAAATTAAACTGTTTTTCAATCTTTTTCCCATCAATCCCCTCGATCCATACACTTGCCCGAGTAACATACTTAAATGTTCCGAGAGGATCTTCTTCTTGTTTGATAAGTTCACAATACATTTTCGAAGTCAGTTCATTTTGAAAAATTTTAAACTTCGACAAAGTATAAAGTCCCTGCATATGTTTTTCCATTTCAAAAAATGTAGAAGTATGAACCAGTTTGGAAGACGATTATGCATTAGAGACAGTCTCTTTCTCTGCCTTATCCCTCGTTACACGTTCAAATTTCTCCAAAAATTGTTTCAAAGTTGATTTTGGACCCAGGTATCCATCAAAAAATGAGTTCATACTATCGCTTCTTTGTGTAGATTGCATTCCAGCCCAAAAAAAATCATTTAGATAACAAGGTACCCAACGATGCCTTTCTTCATATAATGTTTTAAGCCATTCATTGTCATACAATTCACACTTTTGTAACATCTCCATCCATTTTTTTTCAAACTCTGACGGATATTGAGAATTATAGACAACCTTTTTCATTGTATATGTAATGCGCAAATAATTACGATGACTTTTAAACTTCTCCGGTAATTTTTTCATCACATGCCATATGCACCATCTATGTCTACTGTTGGGGAAGACTATTTCTATGGAATTTTACATATCCTTGGCTTGGTCAGTTATGATTGCAGGAGGAGCACATCCGTACATACAATCAAGCCACTGGGTAAATAACCATTCAAAAGAGTTTGTATCTTCATATACTACCCCAAATAATATTGATTCTCCATGGTGGTTTACCCCAACAAATGGAGCAAATGGCATATCATACCGGTTCACCAAGTATGTGGTGTCAAATGAAATAACCTCACCAAACTCTTTATATTCTTCTTTTGACCTACCATATGCCCAAAATACACTTCTCAAACGACCAATATCATCTATATCAACACTTGAATAAAATCCCAAACCTTGTGCAGTCATCTTTGCAAAATAAGTTAAAATGGCAACTGCATTTCCTTCTCTTAGCCGTGAATTTCACAACTTATCAATTAGATTTCTACAATCTTTTTGAGAACACGTCATATTCTCATGACCGCCGGCTTCATTTACACAAACATCATAACTTTTACACAACCTAACACCAGATTGATCAAGAAGATCAATTTGATTCTTTACCCGAGATTTAATGAATCGATTACAATGAAAATGTCTAGCGTTTTCAGGTTTCAGTTCATGATTGTGCTCCAAATTGAGCTGGTTGATTACATAACCAACTAATCGTAACACTAGCTTGGCTTGACAACCACATTTTATTGTATCTTGAGGCCTTAATGGCTTTTCATAGACGGAATTACACTGACCTGCTCGAGCACAAGTAAACTTGTAGCTTATAATATACCCCGCACCATTCTTCATAGATGTGCCTTTCACTACAGGAAATCCGGTCACTTTCCCGAATGTATTGTAAAACTCCCATGCATCATCTATGGATTCAAACCCCATACCAAGAGAAGGCTGTATATTAGGTTTGCTTCCATCAATATCAACGCAATCCGACTTTTTAGAAGTCTCCTCCTGCAACAACAAAGATATCAACACCATATGACATACACAAAAAATACTTTTAGTTACTGAGACATTTTATCAAACAACTAATAGGTATGAACTGTATCATGTTAGTTAGTAGGAAATAACATTGTTCAATGAAACTAAAACTTGAGCATAAAAATCCCCAATACTTAAACATGAGCATAACAATCCCCAAAACCAAATTGAATTTATTTTTCAAATAAAATCAGAATTACGGTTTTTGGATGGTTTCACTAACCGTGTTCTTTACACTGGAAGATTCCCCTACTTCTTCAATATGCATTTTCTTAAAGATTTCCAAACCTCTTAGACAGAAAATAGTGTTTTGGTGAAGAAGTTCACCAAAATTTTGTTCAAAGCACATTTTAAATCTGATTTCAAAATTTCCAGATTGGATTTTTCCCACCCAATTTTCCTCCAAAACAGAAAGAGAGATAAATAAGAGATTAATTTAACAAGTTAAATCTGCAGAGACCCATGCTTTGACCGAGCACATTTTCTCTCTCCCACGTTTTTATCAGTTTCGAGTGACACGTCATCCTGAGCTGTGAGTGGAGTGGCAACAGGTGAGGGGAATAGCAAAACCGCTTTTCAATTTATTTATAGAGCATGCATTAAGTGGTTTGGTGTTATCTCTAAGAAAGTGATTGACTCTAGATTTGCTATCACTATTACTAACACAAAATCAGTTAAAAGACCAAAATCAACAATTCCTGGGTAAAAATGACATTTACATTTTGATACTGTTTAAATGGACAAATATGTAAAAATAGTCAGGATGAATCCAGTTTCATCCTTTCTATTTTTTAAGTTTAAGTCGGATGAATCCAGTTTCATTTTTGCTGTTTTTTTTTATTGTGTCCATTTCACCCACACTAATTTTTACTCGTCCATTTCAACCATTATGGTGGGTTTGTTTGCAGAATTCATTTTTCCAAGAATTTATAATCCCATGGGATTACAAATTCTTGGATTCATATAAATCCCTTGTGTGTTTGGTAACCTAGTTAAAATTCCTAGGATTTATTGAGTTTTAATGTTTTAAAGTCTTTGTACCGTTTGGCATTACCCTCAAATCTTAAAATTGCATATATATGGGTTTAAGTGTTGAAAAATAGTGGGTCCATAAATCCCTTGATAAATTTCCCAGCAAATCTTAGGGGGAGGGGTCGGACTCCATATGGAGGATATGCTGGAAAACTGATTCCCGTAGGAAATGTGATTCCAAGGATTCGGGCAACCAAATATACCGAGAGAAACGTAATTCCACCAAATCCCCTGGATCCATAAATTCCATCTTTAAAATTCTACATCCAAACCCACCATAAAGGTGTGCGCTAGAAAAGAACTAATTCTCACTGCAAAGTTTCAGATAAAAGGTAATGCTGAGAGAAAGAGAAAGAGATGATCCACAACTAAAGTGCTCTTAGGTTTAACTTGACTCGTAGTTGTAGTTGTTTTGGTTCGTCACAGAAATTAGTGGACGAGTTGGATTAGTAAAACTTGACTGTTACCAAAATAAGCGTATGAATTAAATTTTATTTTTATTATTTATTTACTTTTAAAAATTGACCGTCTTGGCGTTGAGTTTGTCTCCATCACATATATTGTACCTAAAACTATATCTTCACACTCCAATGAATGATCCCAAAACGTTCAAATTATTGCACAACTTTTTTCACTTTCAATCTTAATCTCCTCTGCACATTCCTTCGTATTTGTGTTCCACAAATTCATCCCAGATTGGGACAATCTTTAGGGAAAAAATGGGGCCGATGCAGGAAGACATCTTCACCACGCCCTTATTCAAAGGTACCGTTATTTTAAACTCCTCATCATTCAGCTGTTGCTTCTCCATGTTACCAGTAAAGACATCTTCGGATGGATCCCACAATTAGTTGAGCTAGGATCGTTAAATTATACTTTTTTTTTGGAGTATGTTAAGCAATTCCAAATTTCTAACATATTGATTCGAACGTTTTCAATTTCCCCCATCATGTAATTTTTCAGTCTCTTTTTTCTAAACTTTAAACTAATTGTTATTAGATAGTGGATGCTAAATTTTGTTTCCACAAAAGCTTACTAGGTGCTTGTTTCCTAATTCAGTTTATAAACCATGTAGTGTGTTTGGTCTCACACGCTATATTCATCTCTTTTACAAGATAACTTAAGAGAAAACCAGAATCTTATGCTCAATTTTATGCCTAATTCATTTTCTTTGTTATCAAGGTATCAATATCATTAGGTGCGAAACTAAAAACACATCAAAGTTCCAGTTTGGTTTGTATGTTAAGGGTCCTATGTTAGGGAAAACGGTGTGGAAATCTCGTATCTGACGATGATACAATTTTTTTTTTTTAGATGCACAGGTAGAAGAAAACTTATGGAGATTCTAGAAAGTTTTAAAGCAAAGCAGGTCTCGAAGTTAATCTCTCTAAGAGCTCTATGAAGGGTATTGAGGTGCAGAATATTCATGAATATGCAGGATTAGCAAGTTGTGTGGTTCTCTTATCTTGGAATTTGTCTCCATTAGTCCATTGTACTAGAAAGTGAGTTCCTAAAGCTCATAATTTGAAACATAAAATAATACCTCAAAATCACCCAACTACCACTTATACCAAAATTCGGAGTCACTTCACAGTGTGATTTGAAGAAGACATTCGGGTGTATGAGTCTAATCAACTTGAACTTCATATGAATCATATATATGGTCCTGGGTTGGATTTTTTTTTTTTTTTTAGGAGAAAGGTAAACCATATATTGAAAAATAAAAGAAAAAACATACAGAGAAAAAGGCAAGGAAAAAAAAAGAACTCATAACAGATCAAACAAGAACCTACTCCTAGCAAGACCAAGTTCAAATAACAAAAAATCAAAAAGGAGCAAGCCATAAAACAAGCAAACCAGTAATACAAGCTGCAGAGAAACTATAGGCGCCATCCATATTTCTTCTTTGCTGATTTCTTTTGTCCTTTGCCTAGCAAATCATTGCTCAACTCACTCTTCAAACCTAATTTTCCAAGTTCCCTCTCCTTCCTAGTTTTTTGGTACTTGTCAATTAAATCATTAGGTGCTCCTAAAAATGCAGAGAACTTAAATAAAGCATCAACATGTTGAGAACTAGTTTCCGGTATCCTATAATGTATAACTTCCGGGGATTTAACCTTCTCAATGTACTTTTCTTGATGATATTTTCTCTTCATTGCAATCTTAAGGTTCGTGACGTTCGTCTCCATTTGCAGTAGAATCTTCAACTCCATGAGTAGGAGATCTCCTCTCCTGGTGTGTTTCCTCTTGTACTCTAGTCTCTGGCTGTTCAACAAAGGTCTCCCTGTCTACATCTTCAGATTCAGACTCTAATACGCTGAAAGGGTTTTAAGTAGCCTGTTGCTTGCTAGTGAGAATCATATTTTATGTCTGTAATCTTTTTCCTTCTACTATATGCATTCCACAGGGACGGTACTAGGGGGTGGCTTACCCAGGCTGCAGCCCCCCAACTGTCGCAGTCTCAAAAAATTTGTTGAGACGACTCCCATTTTGTTATTTCAGTTTAGTTGTTTAGTAGACAATTGAACATGTTCTTTTGAGAGTATTTGCAGCGATAACTTGGTACATCAACTATATGGTTAACCCAACTGCAGCCTCTGAAATAACATTCGAGTAAAGCCCCCTGTGGTGTTGTACACCCACATTCACCTCAAATTTCTCATGTGAAAACAAAATTTGAAAGACAAGAGGCCTTTATTGTGGTGTTAGACTGCCATGGCAATTTGTATCAAATAGCACTCTCGGGTCTGAACAAAAGAAATCAATTTATAAATAAGAGTAGCAAGTTACAGAGTTTCAATAACAATAGTCTCTGAAGAAATAATCAATGATCATGGTGCCTATACCCGCAAAAAAACAGCAAATTACTTGTCAGGTTTTCGGCCTGGTAAATATACCTGTTGTATGATACACAAATAATAAATTTATACAAACCACAATCTTAACCTTCACCTAGTCGCCAGTGTCTCAACTCATGTTTGCAACTTTCCATACAAACCGGCGTACACAACTTTGGTCCTGTGAACAAGAATCATGCTCAACACAGCTGCAACAATGCAGAGTCCAGACAATATCATGGAACTAAGGAAGAAGCAGATAGATCCTTCACATTTCAGTGGTTCATCAGCAGCCAAAATAACATCAGTTATTCTCCCGATCACGCCTCTGGAAATGTGTGACAGCTTCCAATGCAATCCCGCTTGTTTCTTAGCTTCGCTGTCGTATATGGAACTAGCTATAAGACCAGAAAAAACGAGTGACCCTGCCGGATTCGCAAGTATGAGAAAATTGTACAATGCCCCAAATTTCTTCAACCCAAAAAGCTCTGATGCAGCAGCTGGCACGATTGCCCAATGAGCACCATACCCAAGTCCAATCAGCAAAGTACCAATGTGCATAGCCCCAGGCCAACCCATTGCAAAGAAGAAGTGCCCAATTGCCGTCAATACTTGCGCCACAGCCATGCTCACTGGCCTTGGATAAGCATAATCCCTGGCAATAATAATCCAGATAGCAGATCAAGCATGAGAAAAGAAAACAAAATCAGTCTTAAACTGTGGACATATATACATGATTAAATGGATATAGGCTATACTTCACAACAATCTCGGAGAAGTAGCCTCCACTAATGCGGCCGAGGAAATTCCAGATGCTGATCATGGATACAAATATATGTGGGTTGCCATATCCTAAAGATTGGCTCATTTGACCAAGATTATCAATCACTGTTAAGCCAGAGCCCGATCCCAAAAGAAAACAAGTAAAGATGAGCCAAAAATCTGCCTTTATCAGTGCCTGTGTCAATGTGAAATCCTCGCCTCGACGTGGACCCTTTCGCCTCTTGACTCTCACAGCTCCTGCCGCAGCTGCTTTATATATTTTGGCTTTCAACTGTGCGATTCGCTTTTTCCTTTCAGTCACATCAATATTTTCTTCTTCAGAGGACTTTTCGTCATCAAGTTCACTGAAATTAACTTCATTATTCAAATCCTGGCTAGAACTGGTTGATTCTTGTTTTGGAGTTTCTGGTAGAAGAGGTTCTTCAGCAAGAGATCTCCGACTCGAGAAGAAAGTCAAAGACACTGGGATTACTATTGGAATCACTAAGAGAATAAACAATATAACTGTGAAAATGATGATAACATAGTGGCTCGGATCAAATAGATCTTCAACTAGCATGACCCCCATCAAGTAGGCAGCCAAAACAAGACACACACTGTAGATAAATGTGAAGCTTGAAGCATCAGAAGGTCCAATTTGTTTGTGACCTCCGACAGGTCTAACAATAAACATAAGCGCAATAACAACCATCGCTGGTCCAACTGCAACCATAAAAATGATCCCTGCATGATCAGGGTCATAAATCAGCGCATATATCTGAGTCATAATAGCACCAGCCAAACCTGCAAACCCCTTAAGTATCCCCACTACTGGACCTCGACTTCTCGGGAAATTCTGCACGCACGAAACTAATGACGCAGTGTTGAAGTAGGTTTCTCCATTTGTCCCAACAAGTATAAGAATACACATCTAAATAAGAAAGAAATTGGATAAGATTTTAACCCTGGCATGCAAAATGAGATTTACATAAGATATGTTAATCTTAGAGGCTTAGAGCTCAAGCAGGGTCGAATTACACGGGCAACAAAGACATAGGGAGTCATAGTATAGACTTAATCTAGTACTACCTCTGTGTCAAAAATGAAAATACTTAATCTAGTACTACCTCTGTGTCAAAAATGAAAAAAATGATAGTAACACTTCTGCAAAAACAGAGGGAGTATCTAACAAGAACATAAACCAATTCATAATTAACTGTATGTAACAATACGCCATTTGAACGCAAAACAAAGATTCAATCGACTACTTACTTACCCCCCACAAAGGCAAAACCGGAACCCTGTGTGTAACAATAAGCCAAACCCATCCATACCCAACAAGATTCTGAATAGCACCGACAAATAAAGCTCCCCAAATTGGCAAAACTTCACATAAAAATCCAGATAAAAATCCAATATTATCACCAAGATCTTTAGCTACACCCAGTCTCGCAATCTGTTTCTGATTATACTTCAGTGAACTCTTAATTACAGGTGATATACTTCCGAACAAATATCCAGTTCCTGCAACTGATTGAATCCACATTGCTGCAACAAATACTAACCATCTGTTATTAAATAAAACCTCAAGTTTCCCTTGAAATCGATTCATTTTTTCCAATTTCTCAAATACACAAAAACTTGCTTGTAAGTGCAGAAAAAATATACTTCACGTCTCTAATAATTCTCTTTTTTTTTTTTTTTTTTGCTCGGAAAAAAATAATGTAAAAAAGGTCTCTAATAATTCTCTTGATTTATCATTCTTTAAAATGAAATAATATAAATAAATGTGTTTTGTATGATCTGAAACAGAGAGAACAATCAGACTGTGTATGGTATTATGTCGACCTTGTTCAGGTGCGCTGGGCATATACACGTTATCTTCATGTCATTATCTGTCTCTACATAAAATATCTTAAGCCGAATGGCAATGTAATGAAGATTACTACTACAAAAAATATCAAGGCAATTTAAGTGTGGAAATATCAGAGTAAAAGGATGTGGACAAGGTTGCCTATGACCCCTCTCCTCTCTCCTCACACCTATATTATTTCTTTAATAACGAGCGAGCGACTACCGTTGAAGTTGGGAAGATTCAATAGTTTATGAGACGTCTATTCTGGGACCATGTCCGCGGCTAACTCATGGTAGGCAAAAACCGGACAGGTGGGAGTAGTTAGTACTTAGTAGTTACCATTAAACCACAACAACTTCATTTGGTTTTACTGTGGCAGTTGAGTGTACCACAGAAGAAGTTGACAGCACATCAAGAAAAGAAATACTAACAGGGTTAGTCAAATGAGATTTCAAATGACTTTCCGAGAGTTCTCAAATCCACTGTTAGTCCATTGAGATTTTTGGTGACTCTCCTAATGTCTCTTGTTATTGGATAGAGACTTTTTTTAAGTCATTTACATTCTCCAAAACTCCATATTATTGGATTAGGATTTCATAAGAGTCACTATAACATCCTTGTTATTCGAATGAGAATTCAAAGTCGTTGATTTATTATTTTCAGAGATTTGGAGAGACTTTTTTAGGAAAATAGGCATGGTAGAAATCTCTCCTCAAGAGGTGATATTTCTGGAGACTTGAAAACTTGGAGAATATTTGTTTTCAAGAGTATGACCATTCTTTTTTTTTTTAGTTTGAGTTGATGACCAAGTAACGGGCCATTTGCGGAGTAAACCAGTGGCGAGATCGCATAGAAAATAAAATGAATGTGGAATGAGTGAAAAAAAAAACATCGACATAAGGCAACAACGAGTTTTATTTTGACAATGAACACGTATTTTACATGGTATTCATGGTACTTTTATTTAGATTATAATGTGCATAATAAAGTAACCGGTAGATGTTTTGAATTTTGATTAGATATTGTACATTTTTTTTGTCTCTACAAATCACAGAGACTATCTACGAATATCAATTTTTTTGTCTCTACAAGTCACAAAGACTCTCTAATATACTCTCAGAGAATCACTATAAATCTCTATATTTCTAGAGAATCTCCGGGAGTCACTCAAATAAAAAATCTATGAAAGTCTATATAAATCTCAATTGACTACCTCCCTGTAAGTTAGGATCCTAGGTAGTAATTCTCCGAATGATTCCCGAACATATCCGAACTGACCGAATCCGAATGATACTTCCGAACTATTTGAACTCCGAACCTAGTTCCCGGATTATATGGACCTCACGAATGATTCGCGAACGTATCCGAACTAACCGAATCCGAATGATATTTCCGAACTAGAACTTCGAACCTAGTTCGCACCTAACCTCGCTCTCCCATAAGTAATTCTCTGATCAGAGTTTTGTTGCTTGGTTTTTGTTTGATTTTGAATATACTTTATATTTAAATACAATTATTCAGTTAAATTTTTTATTGATAGTTGTTTAACCAGTGTTTTATGTGTTAATTTTTGTTTAAAAATCTATAAACTCTTTTTATAATACATTTATGCGATTAAACTGTTTACTTCTTGTTAAATAATCACGCTAAAATGTTTTTTTCATCTTATAAATCATATACAAATAAAATTAGTCTCGTAATAAGATCATAATACTTATCAATTTATCATTTATGCAATCCGAATTTTAAGTGCCGAACTCACATTTATAAAACGAATATACACGTACTATGTCGTTCCGAAATACTGTCCGAACAACGAACCGTTGACCGGATTTTTGACCGAATCCGACATATCCGAATCTGTATAATTCTCGTACGTATGCCGTCCTGAACTACTACCCGTATCCCGAATTGCTAACTAGGGTTAGGATCTGAGAGCGAGGGAGGTTTAACCTATTTTTATTTGAATTACGAATCTGTTACAATTTAGATGGAAAATTTTCAATTTAGATGAGATGGCACAAAAATAGATCCTATTATATGGAGTTTTAAATTCAAGGACCATCTATTCGTAGTTTTATTCTCACACTATCCCATAATTTGGACGTCAGTTTTGACTACTCCGAGTTCAACAACAGGTACAGTCGAACCTCGATAAATGAATGTTCGATAAATAAATAATCTCGCCAAATGAATAATTTTCTCAAGTCCCGAATTGGGTTAAGGTGATAAATGAATAACCCCGCTTAATGCATTAATGAATATAAAAAATTGGATCCTTAAAAGACCCTATAGAAATATAAACGAATAATCATTGAATTATATATAAAAATAAACCAAAATCCATAATTAGAAAAGTTTACATAAAAATATGGGAAAAATATCGTTTGATCCTTTTTTAGATGGGCCCATGTCTGTTTAGTCCTTTGGTCAAACGCCTTTACTGTTTGGTCCATAATTATTTAAAACTATTTAAATAGACAAAAATACCCTCCCGTGTTAATTTTTTTTTTTTGTAACAGTTCTTCCATGTTATAAAAAATAGACTTCATTCCCAGGAATGAAGTCCATACAAAAAGCCAAAAAAACAGACTTCATTCCCAGGAATGAAGTCCATACAAAAAGCTAAAATAACAGACTTCATTCCCAGGAATGAAGTCCATACAAAAAGCTAAAAAAAAACAGACTTCATTCCCAGGAATGAAGTCCATACAAAAAGCTAAAAAAACAGACTTCTTTCCCAGGAATGAAGTCCAAATAAAAACAAAAAAAAACATACTTCATTCCAGGAATGAAGTCCATATAAAAACCTAAAAAAAAAAGACTTCATTCCAGGAATGAAGTCCATATAAAAACCTAAAAAAAAACGGTCTTCATTCCAGGAATGAAGTCCATCTTAAGCAACAACATTAGAAAAAATCTTTTTATTCTTCTTCGTCATACAGAGCAGCAGAAAAATGTATTTATTCTTCTTCTTCTTTTTCTTCTTCTTCTTTGTCAACAACATCAACAAAAAATATCTTGTTCTTCGTCTTTTTCTTCTTCTTCTTCGTCTTTTTCTTTTTTATCTTTTTCTTCTTCAACAGTAGAAGAAATTTTTGAAACAAATCAAATCTTGTTCTTCGTCTTTTTCTTCTTCTTCTTCGTCTTTTTCTTCTTTATCTTTTTCTTCTTCAACAGTAGCAGAAATTTTTGAAACAAAACAAAATCAAAAACAAATCTAAGAAATCAACAACATCATCGTCTTCATCTTCTTCGTTTTCATCATCTTCATCTTCAACACGAGCAGGAAGAAATCAAAAACATTGTTACGGATTTAGATTTTCATCTAAAAAAGAAAGAAAAATAGGAAAGAGAAAGTAGATCTGAATCTAGTGAGGAGAGAGAAAAGAAATCTGAAAATGATTTCTTTTTTGGTAATAAATCCTATATATATTTTTCTGAAAGGGTATTTCTGCCACTACAATGTGACATTTACATCATCCATGACATCAACGTAGGACCAAATAATAATTTTTAGGACCAAACTTTAATTTATATTACCAAATAGGACCAAACAGACATTTGACTGGGTCAAATGGACTAGACCCTCTCTAAAATATTATTCATAGGACTATATGGTATTTCCTATATATGTTGGAATGAACTCAAAAAACTTCATCTATGGTTGATTGTCTTTTTCTTCCATCCAAACCAAAATGCACCGTATCCTTAATTTTATGCAATGCTTGCACAATTTCTGGAATATTTTGCTCGTGTTGTAGCAAGTAATATTTTAAAGGGACCATCACTTGAAAATCATCTTTAGATGACACATTTGGTACGACGCTACCATCATCTGGTTCAGGATCATTCTCATCATTCATTACTGACTCAATAATTTCTTCGTATGTTGGAGACTCCACAACTACATCATTCTCATTAGGATAGTTCTAGGGATGTCAATGGGTACCCGTTACCCGCTACCCGGAACCGGACCCGCCTAATTGGGTCCGGTTCTGGGTCCAAAAGTTGGACCCATTAGCAACTTAGGACCCGAAGGGTAATGGGTACCCGTTTATTTAACCTTTTAATCATTTTTTTAGCAAAATTATAGGTATTTTGCAAGTTTTGGCTTCGAATTTTTTTGATTTTTGATTTTTTTCTTACATTTAATCTTTATTTAGTACATTAATAAAGAAATAATAATAAATTTTTATAAAAATAATTTATATTCAAGTTAAAAAGAGAAAGAAATTAAAATTTTAAGATTTTTTAATAGTTTTTTTAATACCCAACGGGTACCCGGGACTTTAAACGGGTCCGGTTCTGGGACAACACATTATGGAACCGGCTCCGGAACCGTTAGGACCCGGAACCGATGTTGATATGCCGGGTCCGGTTCTGGGCCATGTACTACCTGGGAGGACCCGGACCCGTTGACAACCCTATATAGTTCAAAAGATGTTCAATGTCCATCACATTTCTATGACGTAAATTAGAAATGACACCAGTTAATTCAAAAGAAAATGAATGTTAATTGAATTATAGATAAGCATTTTGATCAATATTTCCTAGGTATACTTGTACATTTTCTCCTATATAATTTAACTTCTTAATTAAGAAAATATTGTCTAAATGAATAAATATTCGTTTATAGATAAATAAATAAATATTTATTTTATTCATTTATCGATAAATAAAGAACATGCAATTGGGGGATACTTTTATGAATTGTGGGATATGAATAGTACTGTTACTGTTCATATCGGCATAGTAAATTATTATTTTTTGTGTTGAAAAACCATGCCGGTATGAACAATACCATTATTATTTCATATCCCCCAATTAATCCTTCTAAATAAATAACTCCGCTAAACGAATATTATTTTTTTTGGTCCCGAGAGCATTCATTTATTGAGGTCGGACTGTATTGGAACATGAGGCCCATAAAACATAAAGATAACAACTTTAACATGAGAGGTTCAAAATAAGAACATGAGGATAACAAATTCCTTACTATTCTACTTCACGTCTGGCCATTTGCATTATGGAAATAATTATCATACCGTGACTTTACCATCCCAATGATCAGGTGTTTCAAGAAAACCATTGGATCAAGGGAGAAAATGGTGTCAAAGTAGAATCATCGTTTACATTATGCGACAAATTGAACATGAGGCCGGGAAAGCTTGACCATAACAAATCCGGGAAATTCAAAGAGCTTCACCCAGTTGGAAAGTAACTTAGTCCTAATATAACAAGATGGGCTTTCACCTCTTTGAATCCCTTGGTTGTTCAAAATGAAGCTAAAATTTGAACCGTATTTTGGGACCATGGTTTTTTTGACATAAGTTCGGTTAGTTGCAAAAAAGAAAATTCCCAACCGAACATAAGTTTGGTTAGTTGCAAAAAACATTTCCCAACTAAAGGTAATTTCGGTTAGTTGCAAAAAACATTCCCAACCGAACTTATGTTCGGTTTGTTGCAAAAACATTTCCCAACCGAACTGGTTAGTTCGGTTAGTTGCAAAAAACTTTTTTCATCCGAACTAATTAGTTCGGTTAGTTTCAAAAACATTTACCAACCGAACAATAGTTCAAGCTTTTCTCCTTCTGCAAGAGTCTTTTGGGACTTAATCGCATCTGCAATTTGTTGGGTTCTTTGGAGAGAACGGAATTCCTGTGTCTTTGAAGAAAATTACCTTTTTAAAACAGACGGAGATCTTATCACTGAAGGACAAAGCTTAGTTCTGGCTTGGGCTGGTGCTTTCGAAAAAAGAGTGATTTCTACTGGCATTGTTTTCAATTGGAATATAAATTTTACTTTGGTTTTTCTGTTTTCTTCTTTGTAATCTACTTCTGGTAGTTTTTTGTACATTTTTCTTTCTAATAAATTTCTCTTTCTATAAGAAAATAATAAAATTAAGATTTCATTTGGAATCGAAAGATTTAGGCCTTACAATATTTTTTGTGTTCTTTTATGTGACCACAGAGCACGGAGTCCACGGACTGCTTGTGCAATTTGCTAAAAATATTCCACGGAATGACTACAACAACAGTCTCTTGGCGAAAAAAAAGAACCGTAAAATTCATTTACAAAGAAGGTGAAATAAATGATCAGAAACTTTTTTAAAACACGTAATTTTGATGGCAAACTAATTGTCATTTGAATTTACTTTTCGATGGTTTATAAATAGGAAACATTCTTGCACATTTCAATAACAACCATATGATTCAAATGGATGGTTTAATTAAGATGTTGGTGGAAACTAAGGTATTTTTCCAATTTATCAATACAATCTTCTTGTGCTAGGAGATTAAGATGGCTGACATTTACAGACAAATGTCGTATGAAACCGATTTGTTTTCCTATGTGATTTGCTCAGAATGCTGATAAAGAATCGATATATGCTTAGGATCTAACCTCACCCGCAGCCTATCTAACACCTTCTTTAACTAGTTAGTCTTGAAATTTTACTTCTCTGTAACTATGCACAAATTCAATCACCAAAAAAAAAAAAAAAAAAAACCTTCGGTTGTATCTGCTAAATTGAGATGATTCTTGTGGCACTTTATAAAGTAGCTCTATAAAGTAAAAAGAGATAAATAAAGAATAAGGGACGCAATAAAATTGGGCTAAATTTTTTTTATTGAAACTTGAAATCATTTTTTTGTATACCTTGCTAGTTTAGGCTCGTAGATATTATGTGAGGCTTATCAATAAAAGAATTTAAGGAAAAATAGAGAACTCTTAGCAAATTATTTTCCTTAATGGCTAATTTTCCCCTAATTAATTAGTGTTAATTCGATTGATTTAAAGATGTTTACTTATGTTAATTTAGAAATCAAACAATGTTAACTCATCATTAAAACATGAAATAAATTGTTTGTACCCAAAATTACTTTCGGGCACGAAACACGATGAAATTGATTATTTGGTGTGAATTTAGGGTTAGGAGATGATTTGAAGAATAAACAACGAAACAGAGGTTTAACGTGGTTCGGCATTGTTTGCCTACGTCCACGGACGAATCCCCTTGGGGAGTGATTTTGTATTGATAGTAAAATTACATTGTATGTTTTCTCTCTATTCGCTACCCCCTTGTTCCTATCAGGACGTCACTATTTATACCTCTCTATAATTAATTTCGGGTTAAACTTAGACAACATTAAAGTGCCAGCATGCCTCTTTAACTCCGCATGAAACTGCCTACATGCTTCTTTAACTCCGCATGAAACTGCCCATTCATGCCTCCTCTTTAATTCTGCATGAAACTGCTCATTCATGCCTCCTCTTTAACTCTACATGAAAACTCCTCATTCATGTCTCCTATTAATTCTACATAATGGATGGACTGGCTGACAACATAATGTCTGGCAGACTAAATGGACTGGCTGACATCATAATTGGCGGTGCATCGATGGAGGCCGGTCAAGCGATGGTTGAGACCGATTGGCGGTCTGAGAAGAGTTTTTGGCTGGGAATCGGTTAACAGCATTGCTGGCTACATGGCTGAAAATTGGATAGGGGTGCGACTGACTTTGATAGTTGACCGACGGTTGAATTTGACTATTAACCGGCCGTTGACTTTGTCCATTGACCTTGACCGGACGTTGACTTTGATAGTTGACCGACTTTGACCATTGACCGGTCATTCAATTTATGTAATACTGGGCAGACTGGTGGGATGCCTCGGTTGACTGGTTAGTGGGCTTGGATGAGGACCAAAAGAAAAATTCATAAAGCCTAAACTGCAATAAACTCAATGATTCACTCCTAGATAACAAGTGAATCATATTACCGTTATGTATGTCGATACTAATTTGGATGGTTTTAATATGGGAAAAGCTTACATAGTTATGACTTACATTACCTATAATCCCAACACCTGTTAGAACAAAGTCCACACCCGGAAACTGGTTGAATAACATAAACCTGCAAAAAGTGCACAAAAGGTATGATCATGATATATTACTCATCCAATCAACAATGATGGCTCAAAAACCAATTGAATGCCAAGATATGAAACAACATTATTTGAACTAACTTACCGGATCTTGGGACAAATCCCTTAACATCAACAAAGTGGTTAATCAAAGACATGATTTGGTATAGACATGATGATGGCCATATCACTAAAGCATATCTACAAGAGCCAAAAGAGTGCAGAAGTAGTTAGTATATTTCAATGGAAAACGAGTTTACAGAGCAAGAGAGATAGATATTGCACCTGTTGAATTTTGTATGGACATTATAAAAGTATCAAGATCATCCTTAGCCAAAACGATGAGGCAAGGCACCTTTCCTGCTATCTTCACCATGACCAGCAACATTCACTAACAATTTTGTTGCTCTTTTCCATGACTTCTCATCGGAACTGCTCGAAGTTTTACCATTATCACTAACAAGTAGTCACAAATCAAATATCGTACTCAAGTTCTACATTTGATGTTATAATAGGCGTGTCAAATGTCGCATTATAAAATATTCTACATAAAAACATTCGACCTCTGCTAGTTGATAAAGAGAAAACTTATTATCTCCAACTTGATAATATCAATCCATCTCAATTCCTCTTGGAATTTATATTTATACAAAATGGATGATATACCGATATAAAATCGAGGAGGTATATGCTATGTACTTGGTGTTCAAGAGGATCACCTGCAGGGTAATCAAACAAACACCAAAACAATCAGCCTAAAAAGCCAAATTGAGGTCAAGAAACACAAAATCTCACAACTCCAAGAAACACGGATCAATTTACCCTTTACTTCAAGTATTGCGAATCACCAACATTTTCATCCACGACTACTGTGAAACCTTCTCAAATCCCTGCAGTCAAATTTTACAAGATTAAATGTCATATTGGTAATGCAAAACACCTTCCACAGAACTAGATTAACCGAGTGTACATAACTCTCAACTCCTTTCCTTTCTCGATATATCTACAAATCCTTATTCTGTGACTACACAAAAACAAGTCACAAATTCTAGATACTCAAGAATGATGCACAAGGACTTGTTTCACATTATATACTATTTCTTTCTTTTTCCTAAATGAGTTCGAGTGTTATACTAGAAATTACTAGCGATAATGAATATGAAGCAACAGAAGAAACATATTGCTACCTTAAACCAGATGAAGTATGATCCTTTTCTCGACAAAGGTTGTTCTAACTCTATCTCCTCATCAAGACGGCTTTGTATTTCTTTAATGTTTTCGCAGATGGTTAAAATCAACTATAGCTTGAAAATGGGAGATTGAGAGCAACATGTCAAGATATATAAAAACTGAACAAAACAAATAACAAGTAAAAGGACAATCCAGATGCAATACCTATTTATTTCCTCAATTGCATATGTCCTAACCTAGCTGCAATTCGAAGTGGAATCAAGGAACAATCATTTAGAAGAATAAAAACAATGGAGCACCACGAAAAGTCACATTTGTGTTTAATGTGATTTCCAAATTTAGGAACATGTCAAATAATATGAGATTCATATGTTAAACTATATCATGAGTGTTCAAGGTTTACAAGATTTAGGTTACTTAAGGCAAGCGTCAAGAAGAAACTTTACCTTTGATTATCATGCTATCAAATACTATCAAATAAGATGATTACACTACCCTGAAGTTCCTTCCTACATCATTTGTACGTCCACGCCACCTAGTATCACTTTCTATTACCGATACACGACCTGGACTCTACCAACAAAAACTTCTCTCGCCGACCTTTACCACCATCAAATGCCACTACCTCCTATATCACCTGCTCGCGTCCACATCGACAGTCCATACACAAGCTCATACCATCTCCTCACACAAACAAGCACCATCGCTTTTCTCCTACTTGCACCCTACAAAACAACATCGATTGCTTATATGTTCACAAATCACAAGTTATAACTCAAAAAATTCACATAATAACATCCACCACAAGGGATTTCAGATCATCGATTGAAGCTTTAGGGATACCATACATCAATAAGGTTACCCCTTTCATAAATATCACAGCGACAACCCAAAATCTGAAACACAATAACAATATAAAATATTATTATCCAAGCCGATCTACATGTTCATCGAAACATCGATGTTTTAAGTAAATGTAGGGTTAGATTTTGGTTTTCAATTTTATACATAGCCAATTCCATGGAAATTCATCACAAACCCATTTCAGTTCAACGTCTCTCTTCTTCTCGATTGACAACTCAGAGCATAATCCATTAAATATGCAAACTATATTCCATTAAAGAAAGAAAGAGCATAATCCAAATTGACCTACCTGCTGAAGTTTGATTAATCAAAGGTCTGCAATATCCTTGACAACACTCATCTGAATATGTTGGTTATATAAGCCTAACATGTAGTAAGAAGTTAGTCTTAAAATGTATGTCTCCAATACATCTATATTAGAATAAGACTTATATTAAGCTAAGAACGTACATAAAATGCATAGGCATAATAATCAAACCCATATATAAGAACAACGATAGTACCTTGGCTTTTTTCCCAACCCCTTCACATGAAACAACAACTTTGAAACATGAAACCCTGTTAAAAATTGTTCAAAGGGCATGACACATACCAAGCTGTTTCAAAAATGTGCAAGTGTTGTTTTCGACCAAGAAATTCTAACAAAAGCGACAATGATGGTACCTTTGGCTTTCTTCCCACCCACTTACCTAGTTGAAGTATGTATCATTGGAGGTAGGGGATCCAGATGAACTAATGGCTCCAATGGCTATGATTAGATAAAATGTCTGCCTCCCTGTAAATGTCAAAAAACTTAAAAGTATAAGAAAAGCAAGTTTTCGAACGTCATTGCACATAAACCCTTTAATATATTCCACCCTGAGAACCCAGTTTAACCAGCCACCGGATCCATTCTATTCTTCATCCATCACCAACATCAAACTCATTCACTCTCATGACAAATTCACCACTAAACTCCTGAATCAACAATTCTTTCACCTTAATACCCCACAAAAGCTACACAAATATTTTAATTTTAACCTCCATCTTATCCTAATCTAAAACTCAGATTCACCGTAACCACCACACATTTTCATTCGGTCCAAGAACAAACATTATTATTCATTCAAAACACATATTATCAAATTTGAATAATACCCAAGTTACATCTTTATGTCTTCAAGCAAAATCTCAACAACAACAATCAAATCACCAAACCCCTTTCTGCAACTGAATTTACACCAACATTTGTAAATCGAATCTCAAGCAAAACCTATGTGAAAAAAGACATAGATAATCCAATGCTTATACATACCTGATACTTCAACCGAATTAGCTCTTCACTTGACCTATTAATCTCCACCTGCACAACAAAAGCAATGAGAATTTACAGTAAAAGATTGAAGAAGAAAATGGTCCACAGTGAGAAGGAAGCAAGAAAATATTTATAGATCGAAGAATATAATGCAAAAACTAAGATCAAATCATGGTGGAACGAGTTTACTTCCATTAATAGATCGAATCATAGTGGAGAACGGCGCTGCTAGGTTAGTTCTCGGATTTGAGATTAGGGCTTGATTTGGGATTTGAGATCTCTGAAATCAGTAAATCAGTCGACCTTAATCTCAAAGAGATTACTGAATTGAGACATTCTTTGAAATCTAGTGGAACCCTAATTATCAGAGAAGAGCACGAGAGAGAGAGGGGTCAGAGGAGAATGAGACTAGAGTGAGGTTTCCTTCGATTATAATAGTCAACCAAGTCAGTTATGATCTGAATGGGCTGAATAGACCGAGTCAGCTAAGAGTGTGGGAAGCCACACTCGCTAGTCGCACGCGTACAACTCCAATCTGTTGCTATTCGTAACTGAGTCCAACAGTTGCGAGTTTTGTAACGAGGGAAATCATTCAAAACTTTAGCAACCGAAATTCGAATGAAAATTTCCGCAACAGGCCAAAGTCACATGAAATCTAGTTACTAATCATGGAAAATGGTGTAGTGAGATGATTCAAGTATCAATTGGGCCCATTAAGTGGTATTTTTACTTATGGGACAAGCATCGCCCCCTCTTAACCTCCAACTTGTTGGGGGATAAGAAATTTTTTTTTTCCTTAGTCAATGATAGAACTCTCCCCCAAGTGTGGATTATTGATGTTGAGGTGATTGACGAACTTCCCTTGTTGCTTGCGGAAATCACAATGAAGACGCCCCCAAGTGAGGCTATTGTGACTGGGAGATCGGTGAGAAACAATTGGGTATGAACCGTTGTTGTATGTAAAAACTGGAGTGAATGATGAACTAGACTGCAATGAAAGTGTGATACTGGAGCGGAGTGATGTTGGAAATGAGTGGTAACATCATTGAGTGAAGTTGGCCTGAAGCAGCTGTGATCAGCTGGAATGCGGTGGCTGCGAACATAGATGGACTGCAACATTGCGATGATCAAGTGGAATCAAGCAATGACGATGAAACAAAGTTGTCTGCAGCAAGAATCGCGATCACCTGGATCAGAGTCGCGAACATAGATGGCTGCAACATCTTCAATCAGCTGGTCTTTAGAAGATCGAGCATTGCAAAGAACTCGCGATCAATGGATCATAGGAGCGACTAGCAAAATCAAGCATCTGCAAAGCAATTTGTGATCAATTGGCTACAAGAGTTGCGAAAAGATCTGGACTGCAGCAGCTTCGATCAGCTGGTTTGCAGCAAATGATGAGCAAAGTTTGAATACGCGATCGGCGGATTTCAAAGAACGAACGAACGACACTACAAAGAACATGCGGTCATCTTCTGTACTACGATAAGAATGATTTAACGAGCTGGACTGCAGCAGCTTCGATCAGCTGGATTGCAGCAGTGACGAGCAACACTGCAGCAGCTGCGGTCAGCTGGACTGCAGGAACGACGAACAGAGCTGTATTGTAGCATCTTCGATCAGCTGGACTTCCGCAGCTGCTGAGGGACTGGACTTAAATAGTTCGATAAACATAGGTGTAGCAGCTTCAAATAAAACTAGACAACATCAATTGCATCCAACTGAGTGCAACCAGACTGCATCAGTTGCGTCCAACTGAGTACAAAATTCGTAATCAAAACTGGACTACATCAGTTGCGTCCAACCGTGTGCAGTGGTTGCTTTTGAACTGGAGTACAATAATTCAATCAACATAACTATAGCAGTTTAACATTACTGATTGTAATAATTGCGTCAAAATATTAGGGTGTATGACTCACCCCCTCTTAATCCTGCAACTCATTAGAGGATTAAGAAGTTTGGGTTACCTAAAGTTTCGATTTTCAGAAGCTTAATTTCGTATTTCATTTAGGTGCTATGTAACTCGCCCCCAAGTGTATGGAGTGTTACACAGCTCGCCCCAAAAGAGTCATTTCAGACCGTGCCACATATCTTGCCCCCAAGTGCTACTCAGTCACATTGAAGTGGTATGCAACTCGCCCTCAAAATATAGTGATTGTCATGCTGCTCAATGCTCGCACAAGGGTGCACTGCCTTGCTACATTTTGCTCGTTCATGGGATTTTGAAGATGTCTGCTATTTGGAATTCGCGCGGGGGCCAATCCCACTATTCCATATGCGCACAGAATTGGAATGTGTGAATCTCCTCATGAGAAAATGCTCGCCACATTACAAGTGTCTCAGTGAACAAAAGTATGCATGATTATATGAAAAGATGCAAAAATATGTAAATTGTATACTTACCATATTGAAAATGTTGTTGCGACTTCATTTATGAAGTGATCAGGATTCCCACTGGCTATGCTGGTGTTTTCCAGCATCTCATCTCGTCTTAGTAAATTTATTTCTCTGTTAGACTAGAATGCACCAGTTAAGTCAAAACTGGATTGAAGACAGTTGCTACGGAACTGTATTTCAGCAGTTGCGATCAGATGTACCGTAACAGTTATGCATAAAGTTGGACTGAAGCAGTTGTGAGGAAAACTATATTGAAACAGTTTTGGGGAAAATCAGACTACAACAGTTTGACCAACTGGACTATAGGAATTTAAAAGGACCATGGCGATTCGATCAATCACAAAGAAATGTTGATGTGAAACTGGATTACAATAGTTCGATCAACTGACTGTAATAGTTATATGGAAAATGACTGCAATAGTTCGATCAACTGGACTGCAGTAATTTCGGTGGTGATTGAATGTGACCGTTTCTGGTGCTGTCATTTCAAATTTCAAAAAATTTAATTTTCCCCGAAAATTGAAATTTCGCTTTCACGATGTTGGGAATTGACATAAGATCTCAATGGGCCGAAAATCACTCGGTTTGGGTGCACGGAGAAGAAGTTCTCGAAGAATTGGTCATTTAGCTCCTTGTTCCAGATATGTTGATGTCGTGATTTCACCCAAAAAAATATTATTCTCTAATTGTAAAATTTTACCTTCATGACGTTGGAAATTGAAATGCGATCACAACGGGCAAAAAATCACCCAATTCGGACGTGAGACGAAGAAGATATCAACAAAACAAATTTTAGACCAAGCCCAAGTGGGGTGTAGATATCCGCTAGGAAAACAGAGTGGGGCTGAATAATCTGAGGGCTACGGAATTCAGTTGCACCGCGCTACACCGGATCAAGTCTACAAAACTAAGTTGCACCGCGCCGCACCGGATAAGGCCCATCAATTAATCTCCGACGATTAAGCTCCTTAACCGACTAATCACCTTTTGAGTGCCGATTAATATCCGATTTTCCGGTAATGTTCTGCTGCTGATGTGGCACATAATGCTGATGTGGTACTGCTGACAGGTTAGACTCTCTGACGTGGCATGCTGATGTGGCGTCACCTTGCTGACGTGGACCGTCATGTGACGTGGCGCTGGCGAGTGCTGACGAGGCACGAAGGACGGATCACGTGGCACATCTGGCTAGACTTCATTGCTGGCGTGTCGTGCTGATGTGGCGAGTGATATTGACGTGTCTCTTGGTGATTGGTCCATGCCACTGACATGGCAGGACTCTGGATGACGCAATGATGGCTGACGCATTGATGACGTATTCATGCTGACTCAAAGATGACGCGGTGACAACTTAATATGGGTAATGAAAACCTCTGACATGGTTGACGGAAGACTAAGGTGGGTAAACGAAACACTAAAGAGGGTGAACGGATCTACTTCCGATTTTTCGCCACGCCGGATTCATCGTCGTTTTGTTTCAACGTCCGATTAATCGTGTTTAACTCGCCGATTGCAGCTCGGCTTGGCCTCCGGCTTTTTTTTTTTTTTTTTTTTTTGACAGTTTTACTTTCATTTAATTTCCAAATTCAGACAAGAAACTAGTCGGAAGCCTAGCAACAAGCTGGGCTCCAACTCCTTTTTGAATTACCACACTTAACCTATAAAAAAGGAAATCACCTACACGCACGTTAGCATCATAACTAGCAATATAGTTGCGGAGCCGCTGAACGAAGTCTGTTGTTCCGTCCCCAAATTCACCTAGAGTAGTGAAAGCCAAAGCACCAAATCCATATCCTTGTGCAGTGCATTTTTCTAAATACTTGGTATTTTTGCGACTGATAGCATCCTTGATAGCCTGCCCCCCTTCCAAAGTACGACCATTACTCCCAGAGAAAGGGCGACACAATCGTAACATCGAAGCAAACGTCCCGACCATTGTCCCAATTGAGCACAAGAACATCTTCCGGTCTCAAAGAAGTACCGTTGTTCGCAAGCATACCCAAGTCCACCTCTTCCGTGCAGCCACCCTGACTCGATAACGGATGTCCGCAATCGTGTCGCGTACTAAATCATGTCGAAATTTTAAACCAACTTCATTTGTACAAAGGTGCATTGCATGGTCACCAAAAGCATCCATCTCTCTCTTGCAGAAGGGGCACAAACTACCTGGTTCAAAATACCAAGTCTATAACATAATACCGCACTAAACTGCCTCGAACCAATTTGCTGATTTAAACCAGGGATGGGGATAGCCATTAAGAAATCCAGGGCATATTTATGGAACTGTGATCTATATCTTCGGACTTTTGGTGACATGTTTCATTGAATTGTTGTCTTTTCCTTGAAAGCTTCTCGTAATAGCCCAATGGATTTTTAGCAAGAGTTGGAGGGACTGTTGTTGTTTCTCCTGGAATTTTGACCATGATTTTGCTGCACTTTTGTGGCACTTTCTAGAATTTTCTGAGATGCTTTTCTGGAGGTTTTCCCTTGGGTATTCAAGCACCTTGAGATGTAGAAAACTTTGCGATCATGACAGTATTGATTTTGACATACAACAAACTCGAATTGGTGGGTAATGCGTTATTTGAGAAGCAAATTTTTCTGAACTTTGGACTTGAACATGCTGCGGATCGAACATCAGGACAACAATCTTGGTGATTTTCCCAGTGAGTCATCTTTGGTGGCTTCCGACTACGATGCTGGACTACAGCAGTTGCGATCAACTAGACCGCAGTAACTGTAATTAACTGGTCTGCAGCAGCTACGATCAGCTGGACTGCAGCGATTGAAAACAAAACTGGACCAAACCATGTTGCGGATCGAACATCCAACAACAATTTTGATGATGTTTTTTTTTTTTTTTTTTTTTGCCATCTTTCACCGTGGACCGAACGTCCTGAGAGCGGTTTCATCGGTCTTTGCAGTGGTGCAGTTTTTAGAGTTTCTGAAGGTAATAGTTTCAGAAAATCTCGAATTGCGAATCTGTTATGTAGTAGTTGCCACCAACTGGACTGCAGTAACTGCGATTATCCGGATTGCTGCAATTGTGATCAAAACTGGGCTTCAGCAGTTAGGATCAACTAGACTGCAGCAGTGATTTTTCAAGACGCTCAAATTCTTTTTCACGGACATGATTTTAAAGCGTTTTCTACAAGTTTCCTCAATGGGAGAGAATGATTCCTTTTCTCGTAATCCCCTTAGCCGGCGCCAATGTTTATAACAAAAATTACTTTCGGGGTTTAGGAGATGATTTGAAGAATAAACAACGAAACAGAGGTTTAACGTGGTTCGAAATTGTTTGCCTACGTCCACGGACGAATCCCTTGGGGAGTGATTTTGTATTGATAGTAAAATTACATTGTATGTTTTCTCTTTATTCGCTACCCCCTTGTTCCTATCAGGATGTCACTATTTATACCTCTCCATAATTAATTTCGGATTAAACTTAAATAACATTAAACTGCCAGCATGCCTCTTTAACTCCGCATGAAACTGCCCATTCATGCCTCCTCTTTAACTCTGCATGAAACTCGTCATTCATGCCTCCTCTTTAACTCTACATGAAAACTGCTCATTCATGTCTCCTATTAATTCTGCATAATGGATGGACTGGGTGACAAAGATAATGGGTCAAGTTGGATCGATGGACCGGGTTGACAAAGATAATTAAGCGAGTGCGAGAATGGATGGAGGCTGGCCGGCAGCATGGTTGGAGACTGGTTGGCAGTGCGGAAGAGTTTTTGGCTGAGAATCGGTTAGCAGCATTGCTGGCTACAAGGCTGAAAATTGTCTAGGGGTGTGACTGACTTCGATAGTTGACCGACGGTTGACTTTGACTATTAACCACAAGTTGACTTTGTCCATTGACCTTGACCGGACATTGACTTTGACCATTGACCCATTGAATTTATGTAATACTGGGAAGACTGGTGGGATGCCTCGGTTGACTGGTTAGCGTGCTTGGATGAGGACCAAAAGATGATTCAAGTATCAATTGGGCCCAGTAAGTGGTATTTTTACTTATGGTACAAACAAAAATTCTTTTGGAAAAAAATCAACCCGGAATCGGTGGATGTTCATGCGCTCGTAGATAATGGAAAACATTTATGAAAGTTTCCAACAAGCCGGCATGGTTTTTTCCGTTGAATACCATGCCGACACCGAGCTATTTCAGCTGCAACAATGGTGGATTCAAAGAAGAAAAAAATCGAACTTTCAACCTCTAAGCAGCAATTCCTTCTTCACAATCATCCTCCACTTTCACGAAAAAAAATTCTCTCTCAAAATTTTTTCCATCTTTTTACTCTCATCTCATTCACCCAAATACAAATACACACACCAATCATTAACAAATACTTAAGATTTTTACTAACTATTATTAACCACAAAACCTGATTAGTGAGGGGTAGATTAGGAATTAAAAAAATATTTGGATAGGGGGTAACCACGAATTGCTATTGGGACACTGTCATTATGATTTTGTTTTTCCATGGTCTATAAATAGGAAACCATTGTTTCACATTCCAATGATAGAAATATGTATCGAATGCCTGAAGATTGGTCTAATTAATTGATATTGGTGGAAATCGATAAGGGTAACCATCTCCGTGGCATCCTATATTTTCATGATTCAGAGGTTTAATTTGATTCCTGCGCTTGATGAGAGGACACAAATTGGAACCAGAATGAAACTCACCTTCGGTGTTGGGAACAAAATTGCGGCTCTATTGAATTTTTGGTATGACTATAGATTTTTTGTAATTCAATAGATTAAATGGCCTGGATTGGTTTTCTATATATAGATTTAGTAATCCTAAAATCGGTTTTCGTATTTATTTGGAAGACACGATTGGGATACCTCCACAAATTAAGGGATACTAAAAAATAAAGAAGAAAAAAAAATATTATACAATAATTGAAGTACCCCTTATCCAAGTGTCTTTTTTGATTAGATGAAAAAGAAGAAGGACTTTGGCAGATTTATGTTATATGAGAACGCGTTTAAATTGATTTTAATGACTCCTAATTGCAACCTATAAACCAAATCCCAATTCAAACACTAAGTCAATAAAATTTTGCATTTACAGAGACACTGTCAGTATTGTATTCATCCAACAAAAGAATACCGAATGTTAACCTGCTACCAAAATTCAAATTCGAATTTTCTTATTTACATATAATTTCGACTTTTTTTGATAACCTAAATGGTTTTGATTCAAATCATTTTGATTATAATAATATGCGTCGCTACTCAAAATGATTTTTTTGATAACCTAAATAAAAAATCATACATCATGATTTATGTGATTTTTTTGATGGAGAAAAAAAGTGCAGCGGGGATACTAAAAAAAAGAATAGGTTTTTTGGTTTTAATTTTTAATTTTAATTTTTTTTTTGTTAATAGTGAAGGCGCAATTGGGGATACTCAAAGTCAAATGGGATTGTATTTTGGTTAAGGGGTCTTTTTTTTTCCAGGTGGGAAATAACCATATTATCCTTACCCTAATAAAAATTAATTAAAAAGAAAAATTGAAAACCCATTTTTTTTAGTATCCCCCTTCACTTTTCTTCTCCATCAAAAAAATCACACAAATCATGATGAATGATTTATAGGTTATCAAAAAAATCATTTTGAGTGGCGACGAGCGACGCAAATTATGATAATCAAAATGATTTGAATCAAAACCATCCAGGTTTTCAAAAAACGTCTAAACTGTATTTATATAAAAGAAACCGAATTTGAATTTCATTAGCAGGTTAACTTTATGTATTGTTTTGTCGGACGAATACAATACCGAAAGTACTTACAGTATTTCTTTTTAAGATGAATACAATACCGAAAGTGGCTTTGTTAATGCAAAATTTGATTGACTTAGTGTTTGAGTTGGGCTTTGGTTTGGAGTTTTTTCATAGACGAAAGTTTGATTGTCTAAAAAAGTTTGCAATTAGGAGTCACTAAAATCAATTTAAGCACCTTCTCATATCACATAAATCCTCCAAAATCCGAGAAAATATTTGATGGGGGCGTTTTTTGAAGGGGGCATGGGGGACAAATGATACGTTGACATGTGCATTTGATATTAATGAATTTTGTTTCCAAAAATATCAACACCATTTAAGAAAACAAAATTTCTCTCCTTCAAAAAATTTCTCTCCTTCATGACAGTTTTTGAAGGGGGCATGGGGGACAAATGATACGTTGACATGTGCATTTTATATTTTTGGAAACATAATTCATTAATATCAGAGGCACGTGTCAACATATCATTTGTCCCCCATGCCCCCTTCAAAAAACGCCCTTATCAAATATTTTCTCCCAAAATCCTTCTTTTTTTTCATCTAACCAAAATATATTATTTGAAGTATCCCCAAACACACTTGGATAAGGGATACTTCAATTACTTCATAATGTTTTTTTTTTTTTTTGAGTATCCCCCAATTTTTTGTGGAGGTATCCCAACTGTGGCTTCTTAATAATGGTATCTGTTAACAGATTGTAAGCTAGTTATTATCAATATTTAATTAGAGGCAAAAACTTGAGTTAATGCCTTGTTGCCAAGAGTCATCGATCAAGACACGCCATGGGGCTTTACCTGGAAGTGATAATTGAACTTCAGGTTGTGGAAAGAAGATCATTGGGCTCCCAATTAATCGACCATACAACAATGTTTTAATAATAACCAGCCCGGACATCGAACCGGAAAAATTGCTGCGTCAGGGTCATTTGGTTTAACCATTGGGTCACTGGGTTATGTCTTTGTTAATATATCTAACTCCTACCGTTGTGAAGGTAAACTTGTACGAGTAAGTTATAAAACACTCTCTACTATTACCCCCACTACACTTCATCTCTTTCTCCAAACCTGGTTATTCCCCCCTTTTTGTGCCTCTGTTACAATCACGCCTACCACAATCTCCATCTCCATGGATCAAAACAATTTTTGTGAATATTTGTTCTCAGAAAGATCTGTTTGCAATACTAATTACTCGCTTTTTTTGTTTGATACAAATTTCTCTTTTCTTTCCATCTCTAAGCCTTGTTCATCATGGATTTGTTTGTTTTGATAATGTCTTTGTTCTATGATAAGAGGTAGGTGTGCCAAGTTCTGTTATTTGTTTCCCTTCTTCCTAAAAATACAAATTGAATGCTTACTGTATAAGTTATGAAGTCAAGATAATTAACAACAAATTCTTCACGAAAATTGGTGCACGGATTTTTTGACTATGTGTATTTAAACAATGAAATACTTCCCTTTATTCGAATGCCGATGTAATAACTGGATTATACCAACACAATTCACATTAAGATATTCATAGATTTTCTTGTTGACCAAGTCCAATTACATCTTGTTTATGCCTACCACATCAGTAGACTAAATTCTATCGTGTTATTGTATATTTTGAATCAATATCCTCAACCATCTCGACTTATAAATTTCATCTCTATAATTTGTCTCCCAAGAAAATATTCTGAATGAGTCAATTTATAGGCAAAAACACTCGCTATACTTTGATAATTTTACTTCACACATAATTCATTCAGTGACATGCAAATCATAAAAAAAGATGAGCATACAAGCTAAGCTGTCAATTACATGACCACTAAAGAGAGAACTTTAGTTCTATGATGGATCGGAGATGCCGAAATATGGTTTGGTTCTAGATGAGACAACTTTTACAACCCTCACGTAAGGTTTTATTGAAGATAAAATGGCGAAGGTTGGCTGCCAGTTTGCTAACATAACCATTAATGTACTGATTCATGGGTTCTGCAAACAGGGAGAATGCATTTGCTTTTTCACTGATGTATCGGAACAGTTGGGTGTTCAGGGACGAACTGCGTCACTGTAATTGCATGTTGGTTGTGATGAGAGAAAAGAAAAACATTGAGAAGAGGAGATTCTATATTCCACGGAACCTGAAATTGGTTTTTGGATTTATTTTCGAAACACTGAGAGGAGGTTATATCATTTTCATACCAGTCTCACATGGTCAAGGCCTATTCTAACTTCTTACCAGCCTACCAGGGGTCGTCGAAAAAGTACATCTTGGGGTTTAAACCAAAAATGATCATAGAAAACGGCTAGAAATACGGCCTCAACAGTTCCTGAGGCTGGAGCTCCGCAATTAGCCAACCATACTGCTGAAGATCGTAAAGTGTTTTGCGGTCAGAGTCAAGTTAAGTGATTCGAACTCACACACAAATATGAAATATCTTCTCCAAATAACATTGCATAGTGACCCCAATTTCAGGATATGTCACGGTTAGGCAAATCGTCAATTTTACAGCACCCGTGGTCTCACACCACCTCATATAGTTCTCCTTGATTGCACATATTCACGACGATAACCATGACCACTCGACGTCCATCCCAGACTGTCTTACTGTCATCTCTCGTCCGACCGTACCGCTCTGATACCATTTGTTGAGTCTAACGCACGGAAGCTTCAATACCAAGTTCTAGAGATTGAGTTGAGACTTCCGCAGAATTTCGGTACAATAATAATTTCATTAATTATGTACCAATAGCCATTACATTATCTCTATCTATACACTCAAACTCTAGACATATACATCTCAGAAAACACTCGTACACACAACTCACTCACAGCACCACTCCTCTCACAGAACTCATAAACTCACGTAAGGAGCTCACCTCTCGCTTACCGAGGACCTAATCTCACTAACTTGAGTGACATGACAACAAGTGAGGACCAATGCCTCCTATTTATACTTTATACTAGGTCTTCACCGACCAGGAACTATCTAGAATAGTTCACTAGGAAACCAGTAGCTTAGCCTAGATAATTCTAGGTACCAACTTTATTTGTTTACATAATCTAAGATTACTCTAGCTATCTATCTACTGACCATTATACTCTAGATAATTCTAGAGAATTATCAACTGGACTTGGGCTTTACTGGGACTTGGCTCAAGCTACAAAAGAGAGAGGTGGGTTGGGTTTATGCAATCTACGTTTAATGAATCTAGCAATGTTAGCTAAATGGGGGTGGAGGTTTGGTGTTGAGAAAAACAAACTTTGGTACGGGATAATAGTAGATAAGTATGGTGCTGACTTCTCTTTCCGGATACCTGGAAAAGTTACTCAATCTTACGGAGTACCTTGTTGGCGTGTTATTGATGACTCTACGAGATTAATCGAAGAAAAAACCACCTTATTTCTACATTCAGGGAGGCAAATTTCTTTTTGGAATGACTTCTGGTGTGGATTAACTCCGTTATCCACTGTCTCCCCTAATCTCTACAAGCTATGCCGAAACAAAAATGCAAACATTGCACAGATGATCTCTTGTGACGGTGGATGGAAGTTGGACTTCAAACGTGTCCTATCTGGTGCTGAAGTTGATGAATAAGCCTTACTTCTTACGGTTACTGGTGATTCCCCACCTATTCTTGATGGATTAGCGGACACTAGGAGGTGGTCCTTACACTCTTCAGGAGTATTCTCAATTAAAACTCTATACTAGAAGTTGGTTGAGTCTGCGGGAGTGGATAATTTCCCTTCCTTCTTCGTTTGGAAACCGTCGATTCCTCCAAAGATAAACATCTTCGTCTGGAGCTTGGTTCATGGAAAATTAAACACGAAGGATATGCTTCTGCGCAAAGGAATGGCCGTAGATAACTTCTGTGCGCTATGTGGTTGCAATGCTGTGAGACACAAGATCACCTTTTCCTTCATTGCAGAGTTGCTTTCAGGGTTTGGTCACTCCTACTTCCAAGTTCGTGTTGTACTTGGGTCACTCCAAGAACTGTAATGTCGATGGCTAATTTCTGGCGTAATTCAAATTTCACTACCAATGGAAATTACATTTGGAGCATAATCCCAGCAGCTATCTTCTGGATTATCTCTGACAATGTATAATCATCTTTCCTAGCTTTCCGTAAAAGTTTAAACCCAGCTCCTTGGTCTAGCTTGTATAGCTTCTCTCAAGATAACCACTACTTCATGACAGTTTTAGAGTAACCCCAACAAAAAACTTAGTAGCCAGGAGCGAGAACGGGGACGGAAGCGAGAACGGGAACGGGAACGCGAATCGTAAAATTTTCAAAAAATGAAATTCGGGAACGAGTTGGGAACGTAAATTACAATTTTTTAGAAATCTTAGTTATATTACTAATTTTCCAATTTTGTAACCAAGAAATAAGACACAAACCTTAAACATTTAGAAAATGTTAATTATGTGCGAGAATATATCTCATTCATCGAACTTTTTTTGCTTCTTGTGTTTGTTACAAGCACTCTGAACTCGAATTTGTGCTTGTGTTTCCTGCTCGAACATGGAGTCCTGCTCGAACATGGAGGTGCAGGTGGAGGTGGAGGTGTTGGTGTGGGGGAGCATGTGTTTCCACAAAATTAGTTATACAACTGACGCCCTAGGGAAAAACTTAGAGTATTCATTTATTTATTTATTATTTTTTTTTTTTTTTTGTTTCTTAGAGCATGTTGAAACTAGTTTTGCGGCTTGGTACCATCTGTTGAACTTCGAGGTGGATGTATGGGAAGATGTTGGGCTTGGGTTCCGCCCAGATTAAAAAAAAGACGTTTATAATGAAAAATGATGCCCTGGGGAAAAACTTCTTTTTCTGCAGCTTTTTGCGAAGCCGTCTAGCTTATTCCCCTTCTTCCTCTCTAGTCCCTCCTTTCTTTTCTCCTTTGTTTTCTCTCTGCTTGATTCTTCAGTTCTTCGGTTTTTTTCCAGTCACTTTGTAGGTACAGAAAAATACTCCGCCACGTGTCCGAGGTAGATTGAACGAAATAACGAGGAGAATCTTCGAGAAAGATGTTATTCACCACTCCCCAGAGAGGTGTAAGCGAATAGTCAAATCAAGTGTCAGATCAGCCACGAGATAGCACTAACTTGCTCGGAAAGATATCTAGCGAAGTAAATAAGGAGCGCGAGGTATGAATTGCTGCACAAGAAAAGGGGAGACCTACGAAGTAAATTACACGAAGCTCGACTTGTTGTTCAAGAAATAGAAAGATTCCCGAAGTATATTGAGCGAAGTATGGATTGTTGTGCAAGAAATGGGACAGCTGTCCCCGACCAGAGCCGATCTTTAAGGAGAAAAGGAAGCATAAATTATTCTAAGCGAAGTAAAAAGTGCGTTTCCGAGGTAAATCGGGTTGTATCCCACTATGTAATCGACCCCTATAAAAAGAGGACTTAATCTTCCTTGAAAGGGGTTGGATCTAAAAAAGAAGGAGAGAGAGGATATTTGTGGGAGAGCGGTTTGTTCTTTAGAGTGTTCTTGAGTGGCTTGTAACTGAGATACTAAAAGGGTTCAATAAAAAGATCTGTTGGAAAATTTATACTTGCTTAACTTCGTATTTAATCAAATTAGTAAGAGGGTGCAACTATGGATTTTATGTAGTTACATTTTGGCGCCGAGAAACAGGGATCTCAAGATGAGATTTCAGTCTCACTTGAGATAGTTTGAGATATCTGTTGTTATATAAATCAGTAAGCAAGATATTAATTCACAAGGGTTGGAGAGCGGTGATCAGAAAAACATAATAACATCGAGAAAAAGTAGATCTGAGATTTGCTGCCCGGAAGGTGAGAAAGCTAGATCCGGTCAAAATCCGGTAAATCGGAGAAAGAAAGTTTACGGGTTATATATGGCAAGAGTACCAGAACGAGCACGATACCTCATCGCGTCAAGGAGAAGCTTGCGTCTAGCAGGAAGAGGAGAAGGAAGGATGGAGAGGGGAGAAACGTCAAGTAGAGGAGGGAGACAGGGTGAAATCCAACAGGAAGAGGATGAACGTTATCGAGAGGGATCGATCCATACCGCTAACACCGAAACGGAGGAAGAAGAAGAACCCGTTCAAGGAAACGGAGAGGAGGACGCCGGTGAAGAAAATATGACATTAGAACAAATCAGAGAGGTGTTTCAGTTAGAAAGAGAAAGACAACGATCTCTAATGGAGCAAAGAACCGTACTCATGAGGCAGAACGCAATCTTGGTACAACAAAATAACCAACTTAATGAATACATGACTGTTCGAGATGTACAATATGAAGCCGGTACGGGAGAAAATGTAACCCAATGGGGAGAGATACCACAGGAAGAATAGGGAGGAGAAAGAGGAGAACGGAGGCGGAGGCGTCAAAGGGAAAGCAGCGAATAAAGGTTGCTGAGGAGAGCTTTGGAGGAAACTAGGTGGGAAGACCAAAGATGGCGGTTTGAGGAAGAAAGAACTCGGGAGGAGGAGAGGCTTCGGCAAGAGGAAAGGCGAAGAGAAGATGAAAGAATACAAAGGGAGGAAAGAACTCAGAAACAGAAAAGACAACGTGAACAATTATGGCAAGAGGAAGCGAGGAAATACGCGGAAGAGGAAGAAGAGAGACATAGAGAAGAAAGAAGGAGACACGAGGAAGAAGGAAGAGAAGATGATGAAGAGCGAGATAGAAGAAGGAGAAAGCGAAGGCGAGATGAAGGAAGAAACGAAGTCAGCCAAACAGTCATGAACGAAATACAGGAGATGAAAGCGCTACTAAACAATCCACGAAGAGGAGGAAGAGTGCAGCTGGCAGAGGCAATTGTGGAAGCTGACAAATCGCCATTCTCTCGCGAGTTACTGGAGGGAAGAATCCCAGGAAGGTGTTCAGTTATAACCTTCAGAAGTATCTTCGATGGAACATGGAATGTCGTAAAACATCTGAAACAGTACACCCTCTCAATAATGCAGTGGGCGAGGTACGAAACGGTAATGGGTCAGTACTTCCCAGCAAGCTTAACCGGGGAAGCCTCAAAATGGTTTGAAGGGTTAGCGGAAGGCTCAATTTCGTCGTTCAAAGATTTACAAAGAATATTCTTGACAACTTACATAAGCAATAATATGTTAAGACCTGGGATAGAAACTTTTTTCAACTTGAGAAGGAAACCAGGCGAAAATCTGTGAAGTCTGATTATGAGATGGAGAACTGTATGCAGTGAACTCGCAAGGAGGGTAGATGAGAGAAATTTCATCCTGGCATTCGTTAACGCGTTAATACCAACTGACCTCTTGCACACACAGCTTTTCGTAATTCGCAACACAATATCGATGAGTGAACTCCGAGAGTATCAGGAGGAGTATGTGGCATTGGAAGAAAAAAAAAGGTAGGCAATTGAGGAAGCTCCGATTCATTCCAAGGAAGGGAACTAGCGTCTGCTACCAAGAATAACAAACGTAATAGAAGATAACACGAAATATGTGAATGCAGAACCATTAGCAACAATCCCAGCGAAGTTGGTAGCAGTTTCCAACAGAGACCAAGAATGGATAGATCAACATCCGAGGTATGTCGACCCCGGACCTCGGAGCTATGAATTCCTGGGTGATAATCCGAAGAATTCGCGAAGATACAATCCAGGACAGTAATACGGAGGGAAGAGGACACAGTTCGAAGACGTGGTATTACCTGAACTTAACACCACAGTCGAGAAGATATGGGAGTCAATTGTTCTAACAGAAGAAATTCCTCCCCCGGCAAATTTTGGGGTGGAACCCTTTTCAAGTGTGAGAAACAATGACTTTTGCAAGTATCATTGTTTTCATGGGCATCGCACGGAAGATTGCAGAAACATCCGGAGGATGATACTTCGTCTAATGGAAAAGGGGAAACTCAAGCATTTCTTGGCAGATTCAGTACCCTTACCGCCGCCACCACCTCGGAAGGGTGATCAAAAACAAACAAAAGTATACAGAATCGAAATCGATAGAGGAACCCAAAGGTTAAATTGTCACTACATTATTCATTCTGCGAAGAATATACGTAACTTTCATGATAATATGTTACAAAGGGTTCATAAGCGGTATTTTGAAGGAAATGAGATATAAAACATAGCAAAGAAGGATCCATTGGAAGAATGGCAGAAAAGAATGATTTCCTTCTCGGAAGCAGACGCCCCAGAGGGAGGAGCTTCGCACACAGATCCTTTGGTGATCACTTTGAACTTCGAAGAACACACAAAGTGGGAAGAAAGTCTCACGAGAAAAAAGAAAATATGGGAAATAGACAGGATCTTAGTGGACACGGGAAGTTCGGTGGATATACTCTTTTATCATACATTCAAAACGATGGGTTACCGGGATTCGGACCTGGTGCCATCGACTTATAATATCTATGGATTTAACGGAGTGGCTTCAAAGCCGAGAGGGGAATTAATTGTGAAGATCTTCGTAGGGGAACTATAAACTGAGGTAACAGTATGTGTGGTGGATGTGGAATCACCTTACAATACTCTGATTGGGCGGCCATGGATACATGGAATCAAAGGAATAGCATCCACTTACCACCAAGCTATCCGATTTCAAATGCCAAGCGGAATCGGCAAAATAATAGGAGATCAGAAGGAAGCTAGAGAGTGCAACGACGAAGATGTGCATAACTATGACGAGAAGATAAGGCGAAGGAAAGAACAAAAGAAGAGAGTGCAAGAAGCAAAGAGGGAAGAAGAATTAATGGTATATATGGTTAAAGCGAAAGAAGGGTGGGCTATTCCAAGCGAAATTCTAGAAGACAAGGATAAACCTTTATAGAAATTAAAGGAACCCCCCCCCCCCCACTCGGA
The DNA here is from genome assembly GCA_023529315.1 of Papaver bracteatum. Taxonomy (NCBI): domain Eukaryota; kingdom Viridiplantae; phylum Streptophyta; class Magnoliopsida; order Ranunculales; family Papaveraceae; genus Papaver; species Papaver bracteatum. The sequence goes on along the minus strand of JAJJWX010003238.1, from coordinate 642,227 downwards.
GAACCAATCATGAACTTCGCAGCAGTAGAACCCACAAAAGAGGTAAACTTGGGTAGCAAAGATGAAGCGAAAACGGTGAGGATCGGGACAAGAATGGAGGAGGACGAGGAAGAAAGCCTGATAAAGCTGCTAAGAGAGTACCTTGATATCTTTTCATGGGGCATGAACGAGATGCCTGGGATAGACCCCGAAGTCGCTTGCCACCGACTGGACCTAAACCCAGCAATCAAGCCAATAAGGCAACGAATACAAAAGATAGCAACTGCTTACCACGAGCAAATAGAGCAAGAATTACAGAAAATGCTGGACTCGGGAATAATAAGACCCGCGAAGTATCCAAAGTGGATAACCAACATGGTGATTGTACCAAAAAAGACTACATGAATAAGAATATGCATAGATTTCAGTGACTTAAATACTGCCTCTCCGAAGGATAGTTTCCCACTACCCAATATACCACAAATGGTGGAGTCTGCATCCGGGTACAAGTGGCTGACCTTGATGGACGGTGATTGTGGATACAATCAGATACCACTCGTGGAGGAAGACCAAGAGAACAAGGCTTTCTTCGCCCCTAGAGGGTTATATTGCTATACGAGAATTCCATTCGGATTGAAGAATGCGGGAGCAACCTACCAACGAATGGTCGAGAAGATTTTCGCTAAATGGGTGCACAATAAACTGGAAGTCTACGTCGACGACATGATGGTAAAAACCAAGGAGTCAGGGGATCATGTTGAGGATTTAAAAGAAATCTTTGAACAAAGTGTATATTTGGTGTAGAATCAGCGAAGTTTCTAGGGCATATCGTGTCTGAGAAAGGAATTGAAGTGGATCTGGAAAAGGTTCAAGCAATATTGGATATGTCATCGCTAGCAACGGTAAAAGACGTGCAAAAACTAAATGGGCAACTGGTAGCTTTGGGAAGATTCGTTTCCAAATCTTCGGATAGATGCAAACCCTTCTTCGACGTCTTGAAGAAGGGAGCAAAATTCTTGTGGACACAGGAGTGTGAATAGGCACTGCAAAATATAAAAGAATATCTCATTAATTTATCAATTCTCCAGAAACCCGAACCAGATGAAGAATTACTAATTTGCCTCGCAGCTACATCAATTGCAATAAGTTCAGTATTACTTCGGACAGATGAAGGAGTCGAAAAGCCTATCTTTTACATCAGCAAAACCCTCAATACCGCTGAGAGGAATTACCCAAATATAGAAAAACTAATCCTAGCGTTGGTGTACTCGTCAGAAAAATTAAGAACCTATTTTCAGACTCATAAAATAAAGGTTCTAACCAGAGTCCCGATAGAATCAACTTTAAAAAATACGAGGAGAGTTGGGCGAGTTGAAAGATGGAATACCCGAATTGATCAATTCGGTTTAAAATACGAAGTCCAGATTTTGACGAAGTCGCACATAATCGCAGAATTTCTGGCCGAGTTTCCGATAGAAGAAAATGAAGGAGTGGAAGAAATGTTAGATATAGATGAGGAGCTTCCGGATCCAACAGATCTACTAAAAGAAAATCATCCAAGGAGATGGGAAATATTTGTGGACGGATCCTCCAACTGCGCTGGAGGAGGAATGGGAATAGTATTTACTTCGCCAAAAGGAGCGAGGATGGTTTTCTGCTTTAGATTGTAATATAAAGCTACTAATAACGAAACGGAATTTGAGGCGGTCATACAAGCTATAAGGCTGGCCATCGAGATGAGTCTGGAAGAATTAAGAATAACCAGCGACTCTCAGTTGGTGGTCAGGAAGATAGAAGGAAGGTACCAGGCAAATGATGCTGTGATGAACAAATATTTACAACTCGTGAAAGAGTACTCAAAGAAAATACCGAATATAATCTGGAGACAAGTAAGAAGAGACAATAATAGGCATGCTGATGCCTTATCCTTCATCGCATCAATGATCGAAGATACCTCAGAGAAATATATCTTAATTGAAAGGTTAACGCGCCCGTCGGTAACCAACGAGTTGGAAGATGAAAAGTCCGTAATGATAATATAGGGTAGCATAACTGATGAATTGGGAGAAGACGACTGGAGAACACCTATTCACAAGTACCTTGAAAATGGAGACTTGCCTAGGGACATATTTGAGGCACACAAAATCAAAGGGAGATCCACAAACTATGAATTAAGAGAAGGAATCCTATATCGGAGATCATTCCTAGGATCACTGCTGCGATGCTTGTCACAAGAAGAAGGAGTGAAAATTATGAAGGAAATACGTTACGGTGATGCTGGAATCACAGCGGAATTAGATCATTATCCTACAAAACCAAAACGCAAGGATACTTTTGGCCGAGCATGCATAAAGACGCGAAAGGTGTAGCAACGAGGTGTGAGGCTTGTCAAAGATTCGGAAAACGTATACACGCACCCTCGACAAACCTGAATTCTGTACTAAGTGTGTGGCCATTATCCATGTGGAGAATAGACATCGTGGGACCATTTGTATCCGGAAGCTTGCAGCGAAAATACCTGATAGTGGCAACAGACTATTTCACGAAGTGGGTTGAAGCCAAGCCAGTGAAGAATACGCGAGATGGCGATATATACGATTTTATACTAGAGCATATCATATGTAGATACGGAATCCCTCTGCAGATAGTCTCGGATAATGGGATGCAATTCGAGGGAGAGAACGTGAAGATGTTATTTAACACTTTTAAGATACAGTCCGCAAAGTCAACTCCGCTATACCCACAGAGTAATGGGCAAGCAGAGGCGACGAAAATAATAATAGCATCCACTCTAAAAAAAATCTAGACAGGCACCTGCATAACTGGTGCGAAGAAGTTACCAATGTGCTGTGGTCATACAGAACCACCAGACGAGAAGCAACTGGAATGTCCCCTTTTTGTTTGGCATATGGGGTGGAGGTAGTTCTTCCTACTGAGATCATGTTTCCAACAACAAAACGGGAGGCCTGGAAAAAGGGCCTGAACTCGGACCTGATCTTAGCAAAGCTAGATGACTTGGAAGAGAATAGGGAGATTTCCCTACATCACATGACGAACTATCACCGAAGACTATCTCGTGAGTACAACAAGAAGGTGAAATAAAGGGGCTTCATTCCAGGAGAATTAGTTCTGCGAGAGATACCTCCGTATCAAAAGGGACCCGGAGGAAAGCTGGAACCTACGTGGGAAGGACTTTTCATCGTGAAAATAAGAGTAGGGAACGGAGCTTATGAACTTGCGGACTGTGAAGGAAAATATATAGATATCAATGGAGATGTGGTATACAGCGAAGCATAAAGGCATGGTCGTAGACTAGACCATCCATGGAATCCAATTTACATCAAGAAGTATTATCCATGAGAAGCTGGAACTCGTAAAGATTTTTTCTCTAAAATATAAATATATATGTATATCATTTTGATGACAACAATGAAATGATATAAAGCGTTTATTTTTCAAGCAACAAAGACAAGGCAGAAAACAAGATGCAAGTTCGAATGTATATGAACGCAAGGGTCAAAATGAGGCCTCATTAGGAGGATGCGTAAGGCCCACATAAGATACGTACAAAAGAATAGGCGATCGTAATCCCTATAAAAAACCTCTACATAGGGAGGCTGAGACCTCATGGCGTGCAACCTAGTTCGCACAAAGTGCAAGAGGCAAATGTAAGACCTAATGCGCATCACGAGATAATCTCGGGATATGGCTAACAACCATCATCTAGGGTAAAAAAGTAAGACCCATCGGCCGGGGGACCCAATCGGGTAACCACTCGGTAAGGGGTGTAAGAACTAGCCAGTGGAGAAGAAGATGGACTGGTGTAGTTCTTCCGCTCGGTCCCAAAACCACCTCAACTAGGGTGTGACTTCGTACCCAGGAGCCATATCGGCGAAAGGGAATGAGGTCACGAAATAACTGTTACCTAAGCCCAAAAGCACTGGGGTACGTACTCAGAGGGGAAGGGAAGGCACCCTCCTTTAGGGAGCTGAGTGACCACAAAAGTAAACAATATTACGGGGCTGGTACTTACGGGAGTAGGTAGGCCTGTGATATTGTTGCACAGTAAGACCTCAATGAGAGAGATAAGGCGAGGTTGATGGATCTTTACTTCGCAAGAGTAAAGAGCGCCTGAGACTTCGTCGAAAATCCCTGACCAACGGGGTGGGGCATAATAAGAACTTAACTAGGAGGCAAAATAAGACCCGAACTGATGAGAGAGATGTGAGGTAGGACATGAGACCTGAGGCAAAATAAAAGGCAAGATACAAATCAAAGCAAGAGGCAAGTGCATCACAAAGCTTGATCACACAAATCTTTGCAAACCAAAGATTAATCCGTCACAAGGTTATATCTTGTGATGATAAGTCACACATAAAGATGTATACACTAACTTAATTATGTTATGAATTGAACAATAATAATTGCAGCGAGGTAATAAATGCGAGGTCGATAATAAACGCGAGGTCGATAATAGATGGACGAATAAGGAAATGAAAGTAAGACTGCTGAGAGCTGAAAGCGCAAGGTATGCTACATAAATCCACGAAAGAATAAGAGTCAAGTATATACTTTAAATACGGGTTTATTCTCTCGAGCATTTATTTTGCAATAAGATAAGGGAACTATTACTTCGGAAACACCCAAAGAACAAGAGGAAAGTATATACTTTGAGTAAATTTATTATTCTTTGACTATTTCCTTCGTCAAGTATATACTTGGTATAACGGATTGACTCCGAGATATCAGGATAAAGCGACCACTAACAAACATGCAGATTACACATATGATGACCATGATAAGCGCATCAAGAAGAAAAGCCGATATACTAAGGCAAAGGAAAAATAAGAGCATGAAACCAAGCAGAAAAGATGATATACTAAGGCATAAAAGAAGAAATTGTCATGCCCCCCAAGCTTGGGAGCTCCCAGATAAAATGTTAATAAAATGAAGAACTAAAGTTTCAAACGAACATCAAAGAAAATAATCATGGATTGTTGGCTTATTTTTCATCAAGACCATCACCAGATCCTCCAGCTCCAACACCAGCCCCAACATCACCCATACCTCCTGTGCCTTGAGGAACCTCGTGGCGAGGTCCCCCGATGTCTTCATCGGTCTCAGTATCTTCTATCTCAGCTTCGACATGGACAGTAGGCCCATCATCGGAGAAAACCTCGAGATTCATGTCAGGAACGTCTATGCCATGAGAATTGCAAAGCTCGGTGACGAATTTCACTTTCTCCTCTTGGGCATTTCTGTGAGTAAACTTCGCAACTCTCTTGGCATCCTTCTCCATCTGGTCACAATCCTCGTTTAAGGATGAAAGACTTTCCTTCATATCGGACACTTCCTTGGCCAAACCATCCCTCTGGAGAGATAGGTGCAGAATTTGATTCTTCATACTCTCCTCGGATTCTGCGAAAATAACAGTGAAGTGAGAAACGTGAACAACAGAACAAAATGTGAAGCACAATAATAACACCTAGAGATACCTTTTTTCTGTGAAATAACAGAATTTAAAGTTTTCTGAACGTCGAGGTTAAAGTGATCGAGTCTTGATATTTCTGATTCAAGAAAGCTGTGAAATTCAAGAGACGATTTGTCCATGTCTTCACCATGACCAGGCACAAGTTTATCACCGTCAGGAGACCCTATAACAAGTTTACCACTTATCGGAGGAACAACAAGCTTCTTCTTCGCGGGAGGGGCAGGAGCTGTTTTCTTTCCTTGAAGTCTCTCTAAGCGAGCCAGGACAGAGGACATATCTTTATTTAACTCGCTATTTTCATCTCTTATCCCAGTGTTCTCAGCCTTTAACTTTTCATGCTTAAGTTTTAACTTGGAAAGCTCACTCCTGAGCCTGCGAAGTTCAACTTCGGATTTATCTTTTCTTTTAATTATCCTATCTTTGTCTTCTAAAGATGCTTAATTTGATCCATGGATGAGGAGTGTAGGTTATGGGAAGTAGTGAGGGAATTAATGACTCGTCGTAGTTTATCCTTCAAACGCTCGTTCTCTTCGTGAAGATGGAAATTCAATTCTTCATTATTAGCAGACTCATTAGCTAAACGATCAGCCAGGGAATATGACGTCGTTCACGATCCCATTTTCAGATAGATAACAGTTGATCTGGGACAAAAGGTTCGCTTTTTCATCTTGGCAGTCATCCACGGTCGACTTGGCTTCTTCGAAACTCATGTAATACTATGCGGAACGGGCTTGAAGAAAATAACATAATAGTAAAGACGGGAACGAGATAGAATTAAATACCGAGAAGGGCTTAAACTTACTTCTAAGTTCTGAAATCCTCTGATCTTTCTTGACAGAGCGCTCATTCTCGTCAGCGAGATCATTTTTAAGATCCCGGAAACGTTCCTGAGCAGTCCTCAGATTTTCACGAGAAACCTTCATCTCCACAAGTTGATCCATGTGACGGTTGAATTCCTGCGAAGTATTCGAAGTCAGATAGGTATTCATATATAAATTACATAAGAGATCGACAGCATTAACCAGGGCCATAATAGTAGCGTGTTGATTGGTTGAGAGGTTTAACGAAGCATTCTGCATGAAGGACTGATCTTGAACCAGAAAAGTATCAGTGTTGAATGAGATCACAGACTCCATGGATGCGGATCTTGTAGAGGGCGCGTTCCGAGTCAAAATGAAGGCATTTCTCAAGAAGTTCATGTCGGGGGTGTAGGCTGGATCCTCCACCTCGAAGACCTTCCGAGTTTTTTCATCGGAAGGACCAGCAGATGATTTAACCGGGGAGTCATCCATAGTGACGCGAGGAGTTTGCATAGGAATCTTTGGAGGAGGAGTGGATTCTGGAGGTACTTCGGAATCGTTCTTGGTAGAAGGAGAAGGAGGCACCGCAGGTTTCTTGGATGTGGGAATGTGGGTGAGTTCCCCTATATCCAAAACTATGTGTCGCTTGGGAGGTTCAGTGGCAGGAACGGATTGAGAGGGAACCTAAAAGATGGAAAATTAGAATTTTGAGTCATATGAAGACTGAGGCAGCGAGAAGAAGAGTGTCACTTCGGAGAAAACACGACAGCGAAGTACCTTAGTCGCATCAACAGCCGAAGAGCTCTCTCGACGATCTCGCTTCCTAGAAATACGAGGAGAAAAAATGGGAGGCTCTACGAACTCTTCTTCCTACAAAGTATTAAAGTTAGACCCTGAAAGTAAAGTAAAGATACCAAAAAATGAAACAGAAAACGGGATACCTGATCAGGAACTGGAGACCCAGATGTAGATTTCTTGGAAGATCTATCCATAAGCAAGCCAGGAGAAGGCCGTCCGTACTAAAAAAGAAAAGAGAAAAAAAAAATTCAGACGAAAGAACGAAAAATAAAATAGAGGAAGTCCAGCGAACTTACATCGGAGGGTCTACCAGCAGAATTTCCAAGGCTCGTAAGCAGCGAGATGAGCATGATCTGGGATATGACCATCCCGAGCTTTCCCTGACTCATCAAAGCCCCAGAAAAGGGGACCTTCAACAACGACTGGGAACATCATCCAGTCTTCATCATTAGTCAAGTGAAGAGAGGGGCCTTTAAGGGCTTCCTTTGAAGAACTGACGGGTTCAACATCCAGGAAAAGAACTTTAGAGGGATCATTCACGGACTTCCGATGTAAAGCGATACCCCACTCTTGATACTTCCTTCTTCGGCCTTGAGTCTTGTCAATATAATTTTCCGGGAAAGAGGGAATATTATAATCGGCTGAGTCGAAATCCTCTGCCGTTGTGGGGAATTGAGATAAACCATCAAAAGAACGCCTCACAAACTCATTACCAATCCAAATTGCATTTCCACTCATTTGGAAAACTCCCCTATTGATATAAGCGAGAATCTCGTAGAAGAGCGGATTCTGGGCGTCATACAGAGGGGAGATCAAACCTGCTCTTAGTTGACCTAAGGTGGTAATCATCCTGGTGGATGACCATTTTTCCGCCTCAATCCAGCGAATGTTCAATTCCATCTGTCTAGTTGCGACAACCGGAGGGGTGACGGAGGAATCCACCGCCGGCGACAGAGTTAATCCCAACTTCTTGAAGTAGGCCTGGAAATCTTCAAGGTACTTTGATGTAGTGGCAGGAGGAAATTTCTTGGGCGCCATTGTTGAAAGAAGAGGTGGTAGAAAAGGGGGATTGAAGAAGAATCGAGAATAGCAGGGAAGAGGAGAGAGTAAAACCTATTAAGAAACAGTACCAGGGAAGAAGGAGTTGGAGAACGTAAAGAGGAAAAAAGGTGAGGAAGAAGACTATTTATAATGGACCAAGGCGTGACCGGGAGAAGCAGTTACACGAGAAGGGGAACCGGCTAGTGACTGTTGATGGGAACCGTGGGAGACAAGATAGCGGAAAATCCGGGTAAGTGGCGGTTACGAATTTAATGCGGGATTCTCTTTCCTTTCTTGGTTCCCGCAAACGGAATGAGAAAAGGAAAAATGTAGGTACAGAAAAACACTCCGCCACGTGTCCGAGGTAGATTGAACGAAATAACGAGGAGAATCTTCGAGAAAGATGTTATTCACCACTCCCCAGAGAGGTGTAAGCGAATAGTCAAATCAAGTGTCATATCAGCCACGAGATAGCACTAACTTTCTCGGAAAGATATCTAGCGAAGTAAATAAGGAGCGCGAGTTATGAATTTCTGGACAAGAAAAGGGGAGACCTGCGAAGTAAATTACACGAAGCTCGACTTGTTGTTCAAGAAATAGAAAGATTCCCGAAGTATATTGAGAAGTATGGATTGTTGTGCAAGAAATGGGACAGCTGTCCCCGACCAGAGCCGATCTTTAAGGTGAAAATGAAGCATAAATTATTCTAAGCGAAGTAAAAAGTGTGTTTCCGAGGTAAATCGGATTGTATCCCACTATGTAATCGACCCCTATAAAAAGAGGACTTAATCTTCCTTGAAAGGGGTTGGATCTAAAAAAGAAGGAGAGAGAGGATATTTGTGGGAGAGCGGTTTGTTCTTTAGAGTGTTCTTGAGTGGCTTGTAACTAAGATACTAAAAGGGTTCAATAAAAAGATCTATTGGAAAATTTATACTTGCTTAACTTCGTATTTAATCAAATTAGTAAGAGGGTGTAACTATGGATTTTCTGTAGTTACACGCTTCTCTCCTTTCTTCTTTTCTGTGCTTTCTTTTCCCATCTCTTCTTCTCTATTTTCCTGATGTGGTTGTATGGAAACGTTTCACACATAATGGGATCGCGTTTCTCCCATGTTAGGAGCGCAAAATCGCGATTTTCAAGGAGATTCGTGATAGGTTTGGACGTTTCTGGCTACTAAGACAAAAAATATAGGCATGCATCAAATAGTAGCCGATATGCATGATTAATTAACTCGGTCATTCCTTTAGAATGTGTGAACCTGTTGAACAAGTAAACCAGAGACCTAGTAAAAACAATGAATAGCTGATCCGTTCCAGTGGCCTATGCAAAATCAATGCCCCGGTCCAGTAAAAACATGTTGACATTGGTTCTATATATGTTTGTGGCGGCACACAACTACGAATCACCCACCACCAGGTCCAGTAGAAACATATTGACATTGGTTCTGTGTATGTTGGCGGCACACAACTACAAAAGTACCACTAGGTCCACCAATTTTTTCTAGGGTTTTATTTTAATGGCTACGTATAGCCGAATATATAAGAAACCCTAATGAGATACAGTAGAGGAGAGACGACAGAGATGAAAGACAGTACTCTAAACTGTCTCCCTCAAGAAATCACATTGAATATATTTTCTAGGTTACCAGTTGAGTCGGTGTTGGACTCTAAACTCGTATGTAGAGCTTGGAGAGATCTCATCCGGGTTCATGCGAATAGTGCTTACTTTGCCTATCAACAGCTGTTGCAACAGCATGGAAACGGATTATCTCAGCCTCCGCATCACCCTCTTCAACTTGATCATGCTAACGCTTCTGGTTCTGTACGGTTGAGTTTTATTTTCTTTGATGAAGGTACTCAAGAGATCTATTATACCGAGTACCATCAGGATGATGAGATTAGTGATCCTACTTTCAGCACAAAGAGGATCAAGATTAACTTCAATTTCCAGCAAGACATGTGTGGAATTGTTGGTTCCTGTAATGGGTTGATTTGTTTATCAATCTACACAAAGTTCAAAACACAAGACTACTATACCCACACCTACGATAACAACCAACCTAGGGAACCTTTATACATATGTAACCCCATTACCAGAGAAATATTGAATCTTCCAGGGTTGTCAATCCCCAACACGGAACAAGATAAAGGAGTTCGCACTGCACAGGGATTTGGTTATCACCCTCTAACTAACGAGTACAAGGTTGTTAGAATATGCTATTATGGTGACCCACATAAACCGTCCAAAGGACAGGTTGAGGTATATACACTTGGGAGTGGAAAGGGTTGGCGATATATACGTGAAACTAGTTATAATTTATGCTTGCAGACAACAGACTGGGGAACTGCGTCGGGGGTTTTGTTTAATGGAGCTATTCATTGGCTCCACGCAGATCGGAGGGAGATCCTGGGGATGGTGGCCTTTGATTTGCTAAGGGAGGATTTCGACGTTCTCCCTATCCCAAGAATTGCGTTCGATCGTTACAGCACGTCTAGACTTCGCATAATGAGAGGAAGGTTGTGTTATGTTTCTGAATATGTTATGGATGGCCTTTGGAGGTTGGACTTGAATTTTTTAAAGAATTACAAGGAAGCGATCAATAGCAGTATTTACAACGCGAATCAGTTATATGAATACAAGTCTTGGAGTATAACAGCTTGGTGTTACCAGCAGTGGTCACCCAAACTGTTATTTGCTTATACGAGTAGGGGTGACGTTTTACTTGCGCAATATGGAAAAGTGATTTGTCTTAACAACGTAAAAACATTTCCTGTGGCAAGAAGAAGTCATCGTGTACAAAGGATTCCGACAAGAATTTGGAAATTTAACGAATACAAGATGGAGGATGATGTGGAACCTAGTTGCGTGGAACCAATATCACACATAAACAGCTTTGTTTCATTGAAAGCATTAGGAGAAAACAGCGCAAAGATATTTATAGAAGAATGGCCGGATAACAACGAGATATCCTCTTTGTCAAGAAGAGAGGCAAAAAGATTTAAATCAGCAGCAGCAACCTCTGATGAAGATCAATAAGATGTGTGTTACCTGGAGTCTCAGATTTTGATGCTCAGATTCATTTTAAAAAAAATCCATATCTTTGTCATCCTATTGTTGCATGAATTTCCCAACCAACTCAAAGAAAGAGTGGGTACAATAGAGATCAGCTGGCGAATGGAGTACTGAGATTAGGTACCATGGCTCCTTTCAGTTATTGAGAGAAAGTACTTTTTGGATTATTTGTGGGTGTTTGATTATTTTTTATGCTATTTAGTTTAGATTTACTTCATCATGTGTAAATGTTGTTTACTAGAGGTTTTTGCTTGATTGAAAATCTAATGACAATGTTTGTCAATAATAACCTGCTATTTACCCCTGAATCAGATGTTCTTGAGTTTTTTCAGTTCGCAATCCAATTTACACGCCACTAGTATGGATATCATAGTATGACCAAGATAATGCTAGCTTAATCCTTCCATTGGATACCGCCGCTTCATTTCTACGAATGTCATCATCATTACAAATTAGAGCTTGCACAAATCGACAAGTTAATTATTTGTATGGATCAACAAGGTATACCACAAACAAATAGCTACTCAAGATGTTGTTCACAAAAAAGGAAAACTGCTGGTCAATGGCTGTATTTTGTGTCTCAATTTACTGTTCCATTGCCCTTTCGCAACAAAATTTTGGAAATGCTTTATGTCTTTTGTAAGGATTGATTGGGTAACGCCGAATTGCATTGATATTTATAATTAAGGGATGGTGAATCAATGAATCTCTCCCCAACTAATCAAGTACTTTGGCCAATTCTACCCGCGGTGAGTTTTTGGACCATATATGGAACCCCAAAAATGATGATGTTATCTTCAACTATGCCACAACGGATGAATACAGAGTGATCCACCAAGTGAAAATCCAAGCTTATAATTGGTGCAGAAATTCAGGACCAACGGATGAATACCGAGTGATCTCTCTAGAAAATGTTACAGCGAATTGATTTCAATTTCTTGTAGCTTAATGTGTCCCTAGTTTTTTGGGTTATTTTTTCTCTTTTCTTCGAAGAGTTCAACTAGAGTTTCTCTATGCCTTCTCTGTGTATGGGATCTTTGTTCGCATTTTTCAATGAATTATTATCTTTGCAAGAAAAAAATGAAAACTAATTTAAAAAAAAAAAAACTCAGAAATGCCTACAAAATATTCCATGTCTGAAAGCGACTCTGTTTAAGTACCATCTTTTGAGGACTACCCAAAAAAAGTGGGGACTACCCATCAGTTTTTGGGGAGGATATTAGAAGTAATATTTGGTCACCCCTTATAATATTTTTTTTAATACCCACTTTACCCTTGATGATAAACTTAGTTAGTGATTAGTGATAGTTAAAAACTGATTAGTGATTATTTAAAAACTGATTAGTGACTAGTGATTAGTATTTTATAAGTTGGATTTTTTTGTTTTTAACATTTTTTTGGAAAGATAAGAAGAAGAAGAATATGGGTGAACCCAAAAAATCTTAATTTGAGTTTAGTAATTATGATATGAGTGATTCATGTGATGAAACCTCAGAATCAGAACCCCATTCACCTCCTTGTGTATATGTCAATACTTAAAATGATCCAAATATAAGTTATTTGTTAGAAGAAGAAAACTTTTTGCCCCAAAGTGAAGCCAACCCACCAAATGATGGATTTTATCAGCCACGACCTGAAGATGAAGATATGGGTACTCAGGTATGTCTCATTTTTAGTTAATGCAGGTGTTGATGGTGGATTTTAGACAAGGCGTAAAATCGTAAAACCCAATGACCTAATGTTACCATCAACACATTAACTGAGAGCATTTAATTCAGGTGTAAATAATTAATAGGGGTATTTTTTCAAAATACCGGATTAGGATTTTCGACACAAAACCCTAATTCCAAAACCAAGCCGCATACAGCGCACCACGGCTACAATGCCAAAACCAAGCCGCAAACTGCGCACCGCGGCTACGATGCCAAAATCAAGCCGCATACTGCGCACCACGGCTACGATGCTAAACCAAGCCGCATATTGCGCACCATGGCAACGATGCCAAAACCAAGCCGCATACTGCGCACCATGGCAACGACGCCAAAACCAAGCCGCATACTGCGCACGACGGCTACGATGCCAAAACCAAGACGCATAATTCGCACCACAGCTACGACGCCAAAACCGAGCTGCATACTGTAACCATGTCAAACTAAGTCGCTATGCCGTTTGGCACATGCCAAAAATAGCGCCCCAGGCTTGCCAACCGTGCAACTAGGTCAATTTGGCCGTGCGTGCCATTAGCACATGCCAACACGCACCACTAGCCAATTTCTAAGTCGCTATGCCGTTTGGCACATGCCAAAAATAGCGCCCTAGGCTTGCAAACCGTTCAACTAGGTCACTATGGCCGTGCATGCCATTGGCACATGCCAACACGCACCACTAGCCAATTTCTAAGTCGCTATGCCGTTTGGCAAATGCCAAAAATAGCGCCCTAGGCTTGCAAACCTTTCAACTAGGTCAATCTGGACGTGCGTGCCATTGGCACATGCCAACACGCACCACTAGCCAATTTCTAGGTCGTTATGCCGTTTGGCCTAAGGAAAAAATAGCGCCATAGGCTTGCAAACCGTGCAACTAGGTCAATCTGGCCGTGCGTGCCATTGGCACATGCCAACACGCACCACTAGCCAATTTCTAAGTCGCTATGCCATTTGACACATGCCCAAAATAGCGCCCTAGGCTGGCAAACCGTGCAACTGGGTCAATTTGGCTGTGCGTGCCATTTGCACATGCCAACATGCACCACTAGCTAATTTCCAAGCCGTTATGCCATTAGCACATGCCAAAGTAGCGCCCGCAACTTGGCCAAAGTGGTTGGACGTGCCATTGGTACATGCCAAACACGTTAACACTAGCCACTTTCTATTCCAAAGCCTTTATGTCATTGGCACATGCCAAAGTAGCGACCGCAACTTGTCCAAAGTGGTCGTACGTGCCATTGGCACATGCCAAACACGTTACCACTAGCCACTTTCTATTCCAAATCCGCTATGCCATTGACACATGCCAAAGTAGCGCCCGCAACTTGGCCAAAATGGTTGTGCGTGCCATTGGCACATGCTAACACGCAACCACTAGTCAATTTCTATTCCGAAGCCGCTATGCCATTGGAACATGCCAAAGTAGCGCCCGCAACTTGGCCAAAGTGGCCGTGCGTGCCATTGGCACATGCCAACACGCAACCACTAGCCAATTTACATTCCAAAGCCTCTATACCATGGTAGCGCCCGCGACTTGGCCAAAGTGGCCGTGTGTGCCATTGGGACATGCCAACACGCAACCACTAGACGATTTTATGCCCAACCTGCTAGACAATTTCCAAGGCATTCCGCACATGCCTTTGGCACATGCCACATGCTCCACTAGCGACTTTGGCATTGGCATTCGCACTGAAAGTGCAACTTGCGTCCAAGGCATTTCGGACATGGCATTGGCACATGCCAAATGCTCCACCAAACGACTTTGGCGTTGCTATCCACACTCAAAGTACAACTTGCGGCCAAGGAATTTCGTACATGCCATTGGCACTTGCCAAATGCTCCACCAAACGACTTTGGCGTTGTCATCCGCACTCAAAGTACAACTTGCGGCCAAGGCATTCCGCACATGCTATATGATCCACCAAGCGACTTTGGCATTGCCATCCGCACTCAAAGTACAACTCGTGGTCAAGAAATCCCGCACATGCCATTGGCACATGCCGCGACGTTTCACTTGCAACATTGGCATTGACACTTGCGCCTAACTCTCGAGACATCAACACAAACTGGGGGATGCTTTCTTGGGGTTCTGGTTTGGCGATCACAGCGTGCAGTGTACACTACGATTGCAATAAAGCAAGGCGTGCAAGGAATGAATACAGTCAATTAAATAAGGGAATTTATGGTGAAAACATTTTTCACCATAAAGCCAACGGTTTCCACATCCTCTATTTTAATTGACATATTTACTCAACTCCTTAATGAGGCCAGGGTACGTTCAATCTCACTTGTATGAATAGGTTTGACCTATTCTGCCAAAACACACAAGTCTTGGTCAAGCAAAATACAACACTATCAGATAGCAACTTTTCAAGCTCTCTCAAAAGCTTCCATCACTAGCAACCTTCCGCAAGCTTCTACACTTCTGATACAAGTCGAAATACTACCTATCCAGAACTCTCTGGTCTCATCACCCTTCTTCGCTATCCTCCCCAAATCAACCCTTCTCATCCACTTTGTGACCGAAGAAAATTTGGAACGGCCATCTTCTTGGTTTAGGCCAGAGTTGTACAGATTGATATCTCGAATTAAAAGTGCTCACGTGCAGCACATTTGTTTAAGGGTTTAAACCAGTCTCTCCACCATCTAATTTACCAAATTCGGCTGAGGCGATTTTCTCCCATAAACAATTTGCGACCACAGCGGGAGTTTTAATCTCTCGGTTACAATATCTGCTTTCAGAAATCGATCTTGCGCCTCGATACAAGCATCAAGATGTCAGAAGCAGGCACACGGTTTAAGGGATCTACATCTCGAACCAGTTACCAGTCGTAAAAACTCTACGGGAAAACTGGGGACTCTCTCAAGATGCTTCCAGCGATTTGGGGACTTGCTTGCAATCCTACCTGCAAAGACGCTACTACTAGCGATGGGGGACTTGCTGCCAATCCTACCAGCAAAGCCGCTGAAGATGCTACTAGCGATTGAAGACTTGCTGGCAATCTTACTAGAAAAACCACTGAAGGTGCTATCAGCGATTGAAGACTTGCTGGCAATCCTACCATCAAAGCCGCCTTTTACATGGAAAAGGGGATTTCTCACGACAAAACCTATAAACACACACTTTCATAAAAATAACATTCCCTTCGCAAGGCATAATCAAAGTTATATATTAAAACCATTCATCCCAGAAAATAATCCAACATCTCAAAAAACATCAACCAACTACCAAAATCAGTCAGACTCTGAAATCAAGCACCCAAAGTGTTCCTCGAAATAAACAAAAGGGAATCTAAAGAAGAAACATTCAAGGTAAGTTGTCCAGCATCGGTTTACTCTTCTTAGCAAGACGGTCCTTCGCATCTTCGATAGCCGCTCTCTTCATAGCTAACACCTTGGACAACTCCTCATCTTCCACTTCTTGCCGTGTGATATCCTCCGCAGAAGGGATTTCGACTACTGTATCCTTCAACTTCCGAATCTCAGCAAGAATTTTGATGAACCACAAAGCATTGCGTCTTCAGTTAGCAGTGATGTTTCCAGTTAGCAATGACGTCTTCAGAAACGGTATGGCCAGTCACCCCGCACATGTCCTCAATAAAAGATAAAGCTTCTTCCACACGTTTAACCAACGCAATACGACTAGTGATCTTCCTAGTCGTAGCCATGTGTCCATACTTCTTCCATATTTTGGTATACAATGCCTCAAATTTGGCCAGCACGCTGAAACCGCCGACCAACACGTGACCTGGGTAAGGAACCAAGTACGGGGGATCGAAAATGGCGCCTGCAACCAGATCCGCAATCTGCGAAGGGCTCCCTTCCGCATCTGCGCCAGCAACCAGAGAATCATTTCCCGGTCGAGCTGCATTCATGCTTTGTGATTGATCAGCTTCCGACTCCAAACCATCATCAGCGGTCACAGTCACTACAGGCGGATTTTCAACTTCCATCTCCGGGTCATCACTGAGGGTTGTTGTCATCAAGGGAAAGTCTTCATGTGCCTCCACCTCAGATCCATCTTCTGAATCAGATTCCTCCTGTAAGATTTGAGTTAGACATTTTCAAAGTCAGGAGAAAGGAAAAGAGGTGCGAAACCTACCGAGCCACTTTTCGAAACGGATCCAGTGCTGCTATCGGAAGAATCACCTTCACTTTCCGAACTTTCTTATGGCTCCGCCAAACTTTCTTATTTCTCTGGCACATCACTGTTGTGAGAAGGCTCGATACTACCAGAATTACTCAAAGGAGTTACCGTCTCCTGACAGTGAGCAAGAGCAGCAAAAGCATTAACCCTACCGAAGCCCTGGAAGAAATGAGACACATACCTTCAGCAGAAATTCACACATTTGGAAACAAACCAGCAAAAACGTACACATACCTAGTTATTAGAAGAACTGAAAGACACAAGGTCTGCGGGAGGATCCTTTGAAACAGTCCAAAACCCACCAGAACATTTTTTTCGTCCTCTTCTCCTTCACTTGGGGACTTTCCGAATTTCCGAGCGACTTTCGTTTAAGATCCCTCAACATCGGATGCTTCTTCAAGACTTCCGAAAGAGGTCTACCATGAACATTCTCCACCGCGTCATCTACGAACTCACGGATCATGAGACACTCATGGCACCAGGACTAGTTGTAACTAAAGGTCATCAAGGGTGATCTTTCCGGTTGAAAGAAGGGAAGACGGATACCTGGCCCAAAGGCATTGGCATCGAGGGAAGCACGTAATGAATTCTCAGGAATCTCCAGTTGGCAAGCAAGGGGCACCCCCTGATCGAAGCCCATGTGATGAGCCGCGCGATCAATGTTGTACTCAGCAATCTGGAAAGCCCCTCTAAATAAATAAGGCATGTGACCGGGGATGAAGCTTTGAATAAACAAGTTTTCACGAACGCCCAAGTCGTCATCTAAAGAAAAAATCACATTCGGAGCAGAAGTAAAAGTGTCAATTTGAGTCACGGACCTATGAACTGGCTCCCACGGGAAAAAATTGATCTCGTGCGATTTATCAAGAAGGCTAACCAAGCTCACACCAACTCTTAGACGCTTATTCACCCATTGAAGAATTCGAGATCCACCCCAACTCGTAGGAATCGTAGGCAACGGATTTGGAGCATACTTTTAAAAATGCTCTCATAGCCACGCTTTTAGAAAAATGTCGAGCACATATGAATCCGATTTCTTGAAACCATTTGAAACTCGCGTATTCATGACTAAGTGATCCAGATGCGTGTACAAGGAACCAAGGAATATCATTCCATTTGGGAGAACTTCACCTTTCTCCAACTTCACAACAATTGGTAGAAGATCTGGCCTTATCTCTTTCTTACCGGAACCGTCGTCAAGAATGTCTCTAGACAACCAGAGGGACAAAAATGCTTCCACGTGAAGATCGCTGCTTTTATGTCTAGCCTCCAACTCTTTCGGAAACCACTGAGATATCCACCAGCTGTAAAAGAACATTTCATCCTCTTTCCGAACGGAATCCTTCGACTTCGCAGTTTAGTCTTTTCGGGAAAAATCTCCCAACTTAGCAGCAAGGTCATTTCGCATCTTCTTCTCATCTTTTGATAATTGGATATTAAGATCCCCGGTTACCGAAAGATTCAGCAAGAGATCCACGCTCTCCAAGTTGAAAGCTATTTCTCCCCATCTACAGATAATTGTGTGAGTGTCCGAACACCACCTAGAGAGGAAAGCAACCAAACCCGGGACATCTTTCCTAATCTGGAGACTTACTGAAGCTCTGACGGCATTAATAATCCTCGCTCGAGTCAAGCTAAAATTTATATGCTCCCTACTCACCATAAATTCGACCCATACATCAGAAGAACGCAATGGGCTTTGACACATCCTGAAAACAATACTGGAAGAAGCATACACTCCTTTATGAAAACAAAACTATATGGCATGCTCCGGCCGAACTGTGCGGGTCTTCTTTTCATTTTCACCATCAGTCAATAAAGTTGGCTCGAAGTCTGGAAGATTCCTTCGAGCAGGATCAAAGGGTTTGTTAAAGAACTCATCATCTATGTTTGGTTTCGAAATATCAATATCTTTCGACGGAACGGAGCTTTGTTCAAGTAACATCTTGTCGGTCTTCCTTGTTTAGCAACAAGATATCTGCACAAAACAAAACAGAGAAATTATGAAATTATCTCCCAAATACATAACCGCGCTCGACAAGAATAAAAATCCCTGACACATGGGAGAATAGTATTTTCTATGGTCTCGAAATACATATATACAGTATTCTTCTTCGGGATTCATATACAATAATTCTTTTGGGTTCATATGAAGCACATATACAGTATTCTTCGGGATTCACATACAGTATTCTTCTTTGGGATTCATATACAGTAATTCTTTCGGGTTCATATGAAGCACATATATAGTATTCTTCTTCGGGATTCATATACAGTAATTCTTTCGGGTTCATGTGAAGCATGTATACAGTATCCTACTTCAGGTTCGAAATTCTATGCGCAATATATTTCTCGGGTTCAAGTTCAGTATCCTACTTCAGTATATTTCTCGGGTTCAAGTGCATATACAGTATCCTACTTCAGGTTCGAAATTATATGCGCAGTACGTTTCTCGGGTTCAATTGCAGTATTCTACTTCAGTATATTTCTCGGGTTCAAGTGCAGTATCCTACTTCAGTATTTTCTGCGGAATCAAATCGTATATATACAATATTCTATAAAAGAAGCACGCCAACCAATCATGTGCGCGATATCAACGTAAAATTTATAAAAGCACCTACTGCTAGGGTTTACACCTACAAAGGAAAACAAGAGAAGTATTAGAAGACACACCTGGATAGCCGGTTTCTCCTTTATCACTTTACCGTTAGCAAGAAAGAAGGAAGGAACAAAGCGCAAGGAAAAATAAAAAAAATCATGTATATATATGCGGGCGGTTTCCACAATAAGGAAGGATTCCTCTTTCTCTCCCAAAAGCTGCGCCTATAAGGAAATTTTGGGCCCACAAGGGCGCCAACTTCCCAATAGCCGCTCAAGCCTCCAACGCCAATGCCTTTCGAGCATGCCGGTCCCACCAAGCGCCCTTCCCAAACTTGCGCTCAACGCCCAACTCTCCGGGCCAGCCCACTCACTCTGTGCCGGTCCCACCGCATCAGTTTCTCAACTCGCGCCCGCATCTCAATGCTTCCCAGCCGTCCATTTCCACCAATTTGTGCCAACCTCCCGATTCGTGCAAAAACTGCCAAGGACAAGGATTCCAAATCCAGTTCACATCTCCGAAAAAAGGTCATATAAATATCCTGATTCTCTCTCATATTTTGTCGTGGAACCATGTTATGCTTACCTCACAACAAAGCTCCTGTTCCGAGCTAAGCAGGGACTTAATGTTGATGGTGGATTTTAGACAAGGGGTAAAATCGTAAAACCCCATGACCTAATGTTACCAACAACACATTAACTGAGAGCATTTAATTTAGGTGTAAATAATTAATAGGGGTATTTTTTTTAAATACCGGATTAGGGTTTTCGACACAGAACCCAAATTCCAAAACCAAGCCGCATACTGCGCACCACGGCTACGATGCCAAAACCAAGCCGCATACTGCGCACAGCGGCTACGATGCCAAAACCAAGCCGCTTGCGCACCACGGATATGATGCAAAAACCAAGCGGCACACTGCGCACTGCGTCTACGATACCAAAACCAAGCTGCATACTGCGCACCATGGCAACGATGCCAAAACCAAGCCGCATACTGCGCACCATGGCAACGACGCCAAAACCAAGCCGCATACTGCGCACCACGGCTACGATGCCAAAACCAAGCCGCATACTGTGCACTACCGCTACGACGCCAAAACCAAGCTGCATACTGTAACCATGCCAAACTAAGTCGTTATGCCATTTGGCACATGCCAAAAATAGCGCCCTTGGCTTGCAAACTGTGTAACTAGGTCAGTTTGGCCGTGCGTGCCATTGGCACATGCCAACATGCACCACTAGCGAATTTATAAGTCGCTATAACATTTGCCACATGCCAAAAATAGCGCCCTAGGCTTGCAAACCGTGCAACTAGGTCAATCTGGCCGTGCGTGCCATTGGCACATGCCAAAATGCACCACTAGCCAATTTCTAAGTCGCTATGCCGTTTGTCACATGCCAAAAATAGCGCCCTAGGCTTGCAAACCGTGCAACTAGGTCAATCTAGACGTGCGTGCCATTGACACATTCCAAGACGCACCACTAGCCAATTTCTAAGTCGCTATGCCGTTTGACACATGCCCAAAATAGCGCCCTAGGCTTGCAAACCGTGCAACTAGGTCAATTTGGCCGTGCGTGCTATTGGCACATGACAACATGCACCACTAGACATTTTCCAAGCCGCTATGCCATTGGGACATGCCAAAGTAGCGCCCGCAACTTGGACAAAGTGGCCGTACGTGCCATTGGCACATGTCAAACACGTTACCACTAGCCACTTTCTATTCCAAGCCGCTATGCCATTGGCACATGCCAAAATAGCGCCCGCAACTTGGCCAAAGTGGTCGTACGTGCCATTGGCACATGCCAAACACGTTACCACTAGCCACTTTCTATTCCAAGTCGCTATGCCATTGGTACATGCCAAAGTAGCGCCCGCAACTTGGAAAAAGTGTTCGTACGTGCCATTGGCACATGCCAAACACGTTACTACTAGCCACTTTCTATTCCAAGACGCTATGCCATCGGTACATGAGAAAGTAGCGCCCGCAACTTGGCCAAAGTGGCCTTACGTGTCATTGGCACATGCCAAACACGTTACCACTAGCCACTTTCTATTCCAAGCCGATATGCCATTGGTACATCCCAAAGTAGCGCCTGAAACTTGGCAAAAGTGGTTGTAAGTGCCATTGGCATATTCCAAACACGTTACCACTAGCCACTTTCTATTCCAAAGCCGCTATGATTTTGGCACATGCCAAAGTAGCGCCTGCAACTTGGCCGAAGTGGCCGTGCGTGCCATTTGCACATGCCAACACGTAACCACTAAACAATTTCTATTCCAAATCCGTTATGCCATTGGCACATGCCAAAGTAGTGCCCGCAACTTGGCCAAAGTGGACGTGCGTGCCATTGGCACATGCCAACACGCAACCACTAGCCAATTGCCATTCCAAAGCCGCTATACGATTGTAGCGCCTGTGACTTGGCCAAAGTGGCCATGCATGTCATTGGCACATGACAACACGCAACCACTAGACGCTTTTATTCCCAACCTGCTAGCCAATTTCCAAGGCATTCCGCACATTCCACATGCTCCACCAGCGAATTTGGCATTTCCATTCACACTCAAAGAGAAACTTGCGGCCAAGGCATTCCGCACATTCCAAATGCTCCACCAAGCGAATTTGGCGTTGCCATCCGCGCTCAAAGTACAACTTGCGGCCATGGAATTCCGTATATGCCATTGGCACATGCCAAATGCTCCACCAAGCGACTTTGGCGTTCCCATCCGCGCTCAAAGTACAACTTGCGGCCATGGAATTCCGTATATGCCATTGGCACATGCCAAATGATCTACCAAGCAACTTTGGCGTTGCCAACCGCACTCAAAGTACAACTTGCGGCCAAGGCATTCCTCACATGCCATTGGCACATGCCGCAATGTTTCACTAGCAACATTGGAATTTCCACTTGCGCCCAACTCTCGAGACATCAACACAAACTGGGGGATTCTTTCTTGGGGTTTTGGTTTGGTGGTCACAGCGTGCAGCGTACACTACGCTCGCAATAAAGCAAGGTGTGCAAGGAATGAATAGAGTCAATTAAATAAGGAAATTTTTGTTGAAAACGGTTTTCACCATAAAGCCAACGGTTTCCACCTCCTCTGTTTTAATTGACACATTTAATCAATTCATTAATGAGGCCAGGGTACGTTCAATATCACTTTTATAAATAGGTTTCACCTATTCTGCGAAAACACACAAGTCTTGGTCAGGAAAAATACAACACTATCAGATAGAAACTTTGCAAGCTCTCTCAAAAGATTCCATCACTAGCAAGCTTCCGAAAGCTTCAACACTTCAGATACAAGTCGAGATACTACCTAGCCAGAAATCTGTGGTCTCATCACCCTTCTTCGCTATCCTCCCAAAATCAACCCTTCTCCTCCACTTTGTGACCGAAGAAAATATGGAAGGACCATCTTCTTGGTTTAGGCCAGAGTTATAAAAATTGATATCTCGAATCAAAAGTGCTCACGTGCAGCACATTTGTTTAAGGGTTTAAACCAGTCTCTCCACCATCGAATTTACCGAATTCGGCAGAGGCGATTTTCTCCCATAAATAGTAGGTTGAATTGTGGGAAAAATTGGACAAATTCAAAATTTTAGGGTAAAAGTTCGGCTAGGTCATCCTAGTTCGGTTACCAGATTTAAAATATTGGTAACCAAACTTTTGTGAAGGTGTAGTTCCGTTACTAAATCTTTCAGACGCAGGTAACCGAACTACATGTTAATGGTGGTTTTTTATAGTTCAGTTAGGAAATTTCAGAAGACATAATCGAACTTTTATCATAGACTTTCCATGGAAGAGTTTGGTTCAGTCGATTTTTATCCCTTGGTAACCGAACATTTAGTTCGGCAATATCGCAAAATACATATATACCGCATTGCTAACCAAACTAGTATGTTCGGTTTAGTCTAGTTTTTGATTCTCATTACCGAACCTTTGCATATAAAATCTAAACATCGAGTTCGGTAATCTCGCAATAGTTTTATTATAAATACATAGCCGAACTTTATGTTCGATAAGGTCGACCAAATTTTGTACATTGCCGAACGTTTAAGTGTTTCTTGTTTATGGTATTGACGCTGTGCTATTACTTATAGGTTCCATGTGATCCAATTGAACCAATGGATAACCAACCTCCCCCGATTGATATTTTGTACGATGACACATCCCATCACTACATGAATGACTTGGTATTCGATAATCCGCAAGATGCAAAGAGTTGGGATAGACAACATGCACAAAAAGACATGTGTGTATTAGTATTGAATGAGAGAGAAAGAAAACTCGCCTTGAAACGGTTTGTGATAGAAGTGGTGATCCCGATAAAAGCCACAAGAGGAAGGGTTATGTTTATGAAGGAAAGACAAATAGGAAAAACAAAACTTTCTCAAATAAGAGAAAATGCCCATTCAATATTTCATTTAATTACAATGAAGAATTGAAGGGATAGGTTCTCTACCGGGTTATGGAAGGTCGTCATAACCACCCTCGTCCGGAGCATCTTGAAGGACATTAAATGGCGGCCAAGCTAAGTCCTCAAGAGATGGAGAAGGTAGCTAATATGAGGAAAGTGGGTCTTACACCGGTTCAAATGCTCCAAATACTTAAGGAGGATAACAAGGATAACCACTCATCTTTGTCCACCATTAACAATGCAATTAAGACAATTAAAAAGAAGGAATGGAGAGATAGACAAATGATGCAACACTTGCTTTTTTTAGCCAAAGAGAAAGACTACGCGGTTCAAAAGGATGTGGATCCGGAAGAAGAGATAACACAACTATTTATTGTGCATCCAACGTGTGTTAAATTGGCTCAATGATTTCATGAAGTTCTAATAATGGATTGCACTTACAAGACGAACAAGTACGAGATGCCATTGTTGAATATTGTTGGTCGTACTTCGACGAAGTCGCCGTTTACCATGACGTTTTGTTTCTTAAGGGACGAGCAAGAACCTAGTTACATTTGGGAACTATAATAAGTTAAGGCAATCTTTCGAGGTGATGATATTCCCGGGGTTATAGTGACCGACAATGAAGTCGCATTGATGAATGCAATAGCGGAAGTGTTCTCACTAGCACATAATATTATTTGTACATTCCATATATGGTGTAATTTGATGCATAGGTGCAAGCCAATAATTTGTCCACCCAAGAAAAAAGGATATGAAGAGATTAAGATACTACCGGAACATGAACGAGCGGATGCAAAAGAGGAAGTTGATAAACAATACGATATAAATTTTGCTAAATGGCTTGCATTCAACGGTGAATGGGAATCATTATGTTGGTCCCTTACCGAGGAAGAGTATTATCAAAATTTTGCGGAGTTTATCGCCCTTTGGGATACTCCCGATTACCCCGATGTTGTATCGTATGTTCTTCGCCAATGGTTGGAACCACACAAAGAGAGGTTTGTGTATGCATTTACCAACCAATATAAACACTTGGGAAATCAAGCGACAAGTTTATTAGAGTCGGATCACCACCGGTTAAAGAAGAATCTCTTTGGATGTGTTGATAATTTCGTAACCGTGTGGAATGCTATGGAGAATTACTTCAAGCACGACATTGATAGAATTAAAGGGAAGTTCCAAAAAATCCGTATATTCAAAATGAAAGGAAAATGAGACGACTACCCATTCCTCAAGGGAATCCATTACAACGTATCTTGGCAATGTATGAAGTTGTAAATTATAGAAGTCGAGTTGATGGATAAGTGGGAAACTACGGCAGATGAGGTGTGTGTATGTAACATGAAGAAGTTTATGGGGATCCCTTGTCGCCATATGATATTCAACTATGAGCATGGTGTAATTCCTTTAAGTGAAATTGATTCATTTTGGAAGCATCTAAGTTTCATCCCTCCTCCAAAGGGATAAGGATCCGAAGAAGAGTTTGATGATAACAATGGGTAGAACCGTACTAGAGATGTATCGTGGAATGAGAAAGCTCCAAAAACAAATCTTTTGGGATGACATGAAGAAAATAATATATGCACAAACGCAAGATAATGTCTATAAACCGGCAAAAGGCAAACGCAAAGGTAGACCAAGCAAAAAAGAAACTAAAAAGCAACTAAGAGAATATGCAAAGGTGTTAGGTAAGAAGAAAAGTCAGCAAAACACAAATACTAGAGATCCTTGTGGCCATGACTATACCTCAGCAATGTACTTGGACAAAACCAAGAAATGGGTTAGGAGTATTGAGGAGAAAGGCGAAACAAGTGAGTGAGTTTTGAAGAAAAAGGGTCTGATGTGTCCATCACAACCAAGCCAACCATCTTCTGGCGACGTGAAGCTTAAGTCTCCAATGTGCCCCATCCAACCATCTTCCGTAGACGTGAAGCTTGAAGCTCCAAATAAAGACTATTTGAATGAGCTACCTCTACACATTAGAGAATACGTTATATCCACCGAAGACGTTCCTCCGGATGGTAATTGTTGTTTTCAAGTTGTAAATCAACAAGTTGGTGTGCCAAGTGAAATAATGGGTGTGCAATCACTCATATAAGTCAAAGGTTGTTGTCCAAACTAAAGGAGAATCCGGCATTTTACAAGAAAATATTGTACGATGGGGAGTGTAGTATCAATGAGCAATTTGTTAGGTATCAACGTCGTCTTCATGGGGGCCAACTGATCTCAAGGGATTATTGGATGAGCATGACTATATGTGGACACTTAATCGCCGAGGCATTCAATTGTGTGGTTCATTGCTTCTCAACAAGTGGTAGTTTCACCTTCACCCGAAAAACAACCCTATGTGTCGAACAACTCAAACGAAGGAGATGTGTGATGTAATTTATCAACAACAACCACTTTATATGCCTCTGGTTAAAACCATATTGTCCGTTACCTCCAATATGTGCAACCTCTTATTGGCCTGCATATAATTCGGATACAATGTTGGATTGGTGTATCATGTATGAACACAACATGGAGATGTGGAATGCTTTGAAGAAGTCCGAAGAAATTGTACATGAAGGTCCTATTTGACTTAAGGATGATTAAATGACACATGTAATGTAACTAACTATGATTATGAATGTAAAAGTATGTTTTTTGAAGAGTGGTATTAATTATGGAGTACATGTTAGCATTTTCTGGTGTTGCCAACTCATAGTTCAGTTAGACATATAAATATTTCACTTAACCGAACATAAAGTTCGGTTATCAACAAGAATATTAACAGGTTGCCGAACTAAGGTTAGTTTAGGAAGTGAAGTTATAAGAAATAGCCGAACTGTATGAGACAAAAGTTCAGTTAGGAAACAAAATTATAAGAAATAGACGAAATGTAAGAGACCGGAGTTCGGTTACAAAACTAAATTACAGGACCATGTCGAACTTTAAAGGACTTTCAAAAAAAAAAACTACATAAAATTTAATATCCAAAGGCGTTATGAAAAAGTCTTTAAGGAGGCGGAAATGATTTTCATATTTAAAATCCTTTGTCTTCCATCTTCTCCATTCGTTCTTTGATGTTAAAATGATTTCATTGAATCCTTCACCCCTAAGTCGATACCGCCTTAAAATACGAAATAAATCCATAAATTCCACAACTCTCTCTCTAATCTTTTGAAATCTAAAGAACGATGCTATATGATCACGGTTTTAAGGGTTTGTTGTGTCGGAGCAGAATTTCTCATGAATTATCCTCCAATAACTCTAACTCATAATACCATTCATTCTTCGTTCTTCACCCATCTCTTTGGATAGTATATTATGTAGTTTCTGCAAAGAGAAAGATCTTCAACTAGATTAAATTTATGACTAGTAGGTGTCATTTTTGGAAGATTTTGGAACAAAATGTTAACAATGAGACCCATATATATAACACTTTGTTGTATAACGGTCATAAAATTAGCCATTACTTGATATTACATTTAAATTTCAAATCTATGTACTATCTTTCTGTCAGAAAAAGTAAACTTTAATTTCAAAATTTGATGTTTGGTTAGGAAATAAAAACTTGCGATATTACCGAACTCCAGGTTAGGTTATGTGAATATAACTTGAGCTAACCGAACTATGGTGGGAAGGATCAAAGACAATATGAACATACATGTGATACAAAACACATTCCAAAACAAACCTAAGAGTTGATTTATGTGATTTGTTCATCAAGATAATGAGTTTTCAAACATGTGCAATGGAAAAGTTTTGAAAATCCAGGGAAGAGTTCGGTTTGGAAAATAAACATTGCGATATAATGGAACTTGTAGTTCAGTTATGTGTAAATAACTTGAGATAACCGAACTATGATGGCAAGGCTGAAAGACAAAATTCTAAAAATCCAGGGAAGAGTTCGGTTTGGAAAAAAAACATTATGATATAACCGAACTTTTAGTTCGGTTATGTGTAAATAACTTGAGATAACCGAACTATGATGGCAAGGCTGAAAGAAAAAATTTTGAAAATCCAGGGAAGAGTTCGGTTTGGAAAAAAAAATTGCGATATAACCGAACTTGTAGTTCGGTTATGTGTAAATAACTTGAGATAACCGAACTATGATGGCATGGCTGAAAGGCAAAATTTTGAAAATCCAGGGAATGGTTCGGTTTGGAAAAAAACCTTGCGATATAACCGAACTTCTTGTTCGGTCACCTATAACTTTTCAAATTTAACCGAACTACTAGTTCGGTTACCTGCAATGTTTACAAGATAACCGAATTTTAAGTTCGGTTATCTGTGTAAGAGTTTTAGGTTGCCGAAATACATTCTGTATTATACATTTCAGCCTTATAAAATTGAAAACAAACCCGATTAAATTTGAAAAACATACCCTAAAACAAATATAAAAGTGTTATACATACCAAACTACGAAATCCTTAAGTAATTGTTTAAAACATACCAAACTACGAAATCCTTAAGTAATTGTTTAAAACACAAAAACATACCAAATCCAAAACCAACATGTTTTTTAAACTAAAATCATACGAAATCACTAATAACCACTCTTACGACCCCTCTTACCACCTCCTTGTTTACCACGAGTTTTAGGTCGAACTTCCTCACCACTTGGGGTTTCATCTCCTCCACCGGTTTCCTCCACAACATGACTCTAAACTTCACCTTGTTGTCGACCCCTCTTCAGCTTCTTAGTCCTACTTGGCTGCACCATTCTTTTAGTTATAAGACCCTCCCACTCCTTGTAGTACGTAGTTTATTCCTTAGTCAACATCGGCTCTCCAGTTTTGATTTTAGACATCCATTTCTTCAACAATTTCGAAACCTTCAACACCTAATTCCAATTTTAAGCATAAGCAAATATATTTTCAATACTTTTAAACAACCCAAAGTACACAAAGAAATTTTCTTACCACATTATCCCATAACCTTTTTGCTTCATCTCCACAAATAGGCATCTCCTTCTGAGCTCGCTTAGCCTCCCTCTCCTTTGCCTTCACTTTGGCCGCATCCGTCTTAGCTTGTTGTTCTTTATTTATCACAAAGGGATGACTGATTTCTTCATAATACTCCATATAATCTTCGTCACATGCATTTACATCTTCCTCATAAGGTACACAATCAGCTCTTGGTAAATGGTAGGTACCAAGTGCATTTCAATGTGCTACCGCAGGAGTTGGTTCATCTCTTGGAACAAAATATATCTTAGTGTTCTTTGTTCCTTAAACCTGCAAAGTGAAATTTTCATTCTCCACATTGGGGTCCATTTGGACGCAACAAAGTTGTCTTAGTATTCTCCTCGGATTATATATTGCGTAGCCGTTAGGATGCAAAATAGGTCCATAGTAGGGCATCACGGTAGAGAAACCATTAAGATCGTCTTCATCTAATGGGACATCAACGGGTACGGCGTATGGGTGAAATACCACATCGTTCACCGTCAAGTTATCCAATTTCTCCCTCAACAAAGTCAACTGCTCCTCTTTAGACTTCTTTTGTGCGTCCAAAAACACCCATTTTCCTGTTGTAGGTTCGTCATAGGGATAAGGTGTCCATTACGCCAATCCCAATGAAGGGAAGTGGTCGTAAATCCAAACCTGTGCGAAAAAAAGAAAATATTAACCACATTCATGAAAATATAATTGGAAGGACATAAATTTAGCGGATAATTTTCTCATTAACAATGTAAAAGGTCACCTGAACAAGAGTTAAATAGCCTCCAATTTGATTCGTCTTAATCCTCGACCCTTTGCTCATTTCTTCCATAACAAAAGCAAGCACCCCATTGGCCCAAGAGTAATTGTTGATGTCATCAAGATCCTCCAAAAGCTGTAGATATTATGCATCCACTCTATTTCCAGAAGTGTCGGGGAAAATAATAATTCCGAGATGATATAACCAATAAGTTGTGTCCTTGTCCATCACCAACTTTCCTTGCCGCACCTTCTTTTTGGTCCCTCCAAATGCTTCCTTCAACTTTACCAACTTGAATTTATTCAGCTTTTTCTTCAATCCTCCATTTGCCTCATGTGTATTATACTCATCACCACGTTTAGGGGACCTCACAGAACGTCTAAACTTACATTGAGACTTTCTTGCATCCCATCCAAGACATTTAAGAGCCAATTCTTCAAGAGCTTCATAACTCATCGCGGGGTTGTAGCCTTCTCGAAGACATTTACCTTCCACTGGTAAGCCAGTAATATTGTGGCAATCATCGGGAGTAATTCCCATCTCGCCAAAGGGAAGATGCATAATATATGTCTCGGGATAATACCTCTCGAGAAATGCGGATACGGAAACAGCTTCAAATTCTACATGTCCATGCTCAACATCTTTCCATAACATACATTCTTTAACCTTTGTTACAAACTCGTCACACTCCAAAGAAAGATCCCATTTGGACGCCTTTTGACGTTTAATAAGACGAACTGCATCATTATGATCCTACAAAAACAAACATAACACTATTAATAATTGACGAAACATGTCCCAAAAAATAAATAAATAGTTTTGTTAGTTAAGGGTTAACTTAAATAATACCTTTGTCGCATAGATCTTCGCAGCCCATGAGTGTTTGTAGCCAAACAATGTTGCCCCCCATCATTTGGAGTACCATAAGTTGGGTTCCGAGGTGACAAACATAAATCATTAGGGGGAATGTGTGAGTATCTAGCACTAGGCGGCTTCGGCTTCTTTTTCTCTTTAACTGGAACAATTTCTTGATGTCCCTCCTCTCCATCCTCTTCATCATATCCATCATCTTCCTCTTGTCCCTCCTCTTCCCCCACTCCCTCCTCTCCCTCCTCTGCCTCCTCGTCACCATCTCCCTCCTCTTCCTCCTCATCCAACTCTTCCTCTTCTTCTAGACCCTGCCCTACTTCTTCTTCCCCTACATTTTCAACATGTTCTCTTTGTTGTTCAGCCTCTGCATTTACTTGGTCTTCATTGCCTTCCTATTATTCATAATCATTCTCTTGGTTCACTTCCGGTGATGAGCCCCCTCCATGTTTGGATTTTTTGGCACCACGTTTTCGGAAATCTAAATGTTTTGCTCCCCTAGGGGTTGGAGTTTTCAAATCCTCATCTAGTTGTTGTCTCAATATTTTTCCTTTGTTACTAATGAACAAAAACCAAAATATTAACTAAATATAAGAGAATATTGTGTTACCAAATCAAATAAAACTAAAGAATGAAGTAAACACAACATCTGGAGGTTACAGACAATAGTTCGGTTAACAAAAAAAAAATGTAGACGTAACCGAACTAAATATTACAAAAGTTCAGTTACAAATAGTTTTTTTCGATCCAACCGAACTCATTCTTTGAAATTAAAAGACTAAGTTCGGTTACGAAAGAATTTGAGAATAAAATTACATCACAAAACGGAATCAAATACTGCCCTTGGCTGGTAGCCTAGCAACAAGCTGAGCTCCAACACCTCTCTGAATAGCACCGAACTATGTAGTTCGGTTACCTGATAAAAATATAGAATAACCGAACGAAATATATGAAGATTTCGGTTAAAAAAAAATCGACCTAACCGAACCCTTTCTTTCAAAGTAAAACACTGAGTTCGGTTACGTAGTTTTTCTTTGCGATCTCACCGAACTATGTAGTTCGGTGACCAGGTAGGAGTTGACTTAACCGAACTGTTCTAATTTAGGGTAAGTTCGGTTAGAAAAAAATAGGGTTACCCAAAAATCTCCTACCGAAATCTACACTGTAACTACCATGTTCAATGAGTTTTCATGATTTATAATCGATTTCTTCAACAAACAACGAATTTAAAAGAATGGGTATGAAGGAAATTACCCGCGGATTTGCATTTCACTTGAATCGGACTTCGTGGTTGTTGTTGGATGATTGATTTTGCCTCTCAATGGTGCTTCAAGTTCTTTAAACTTTAGTAATTGTTTTGGGAGATTCACTATATGTGGGAGTCCCGAAGTCAATCCTGGAAGTCTGGGTGTTTGCTTGGTACGCATTGCATATAAAGATTGATTGATCGACGATGAATTTTTTTCGAATCGACGATTATCGTCGATGTCTACGAAGAAGAAGAAGAAGATGAAGAAGAGGAAAAGATAAAACTGATTTTAAGTTTTTATTTAGGTTTTAAATAGTGGGTAGTGGGTTAGTTTAGTGGGTTTTAATTAGGATTAGTTATATCCTTAACAATAATTCTATTCGACCCACTATTCTAACCCACCATGGAACCCACCGCATACGTAGCATGCCATTTGTACTTTTCATTTTTTTTCTCTTTCCTTCTTACGTGTTTATTATTATTTTTTACTCTCTCTTTGCTACGAACACCAGATAAGAAAGAAATCAGAATAGCATAGGTTTTTCATTTTCTATAATTCTCCGTTATAACGAGTTCGATTTTTGATTGAATATATGGAAGAAATCAGAAGCCAGAATTTCTCCCCTTGTTCGTCCAATTGCATGTTGATAAAGAAGATCAAGACAACAAATATTCCATTTATCATCCAAAATTTCAATCATCAGATCCATGAAACCGTGAATTTACTATTTTAAGTTCAAGAGTATAATTTTTAATTTTTAAATCCATGAATTTACTATTTCTTAATTGATAAAGGTTCTTACCATTGAATTTGATAAAAGATTATATTGTTTAGGGTTTTGAAAATTGAATGGAATGAGCTGCTGGAATCGGTGAAGGAAACGAATTGCACTCTCTGTAAGTTCCTTGTTTATTTAATACAGTAAGTGAATTGGAGTCTTTTGTGTGAGAAACAACTACAGTACCATGAAATTGTGCAGTGGATTCTAATAGATTAGGTTTCACAGTAGCCTACTAATTTGAGTTGGAATTGTAATTAGTGGAAAGCATATCTTGTTCAAACTTTGTGCCATAAAGAGAGTAAATTGACAACCTATGCTACAGTTAATATGCTTCGAATGAATTCAAATCCTTAGTTTAACTATGCCACTGAAGTCCAAGTTATATCAGAACCCAAAAGCCTATTTTAGTGCTTGAGTACAGTAAACATATTGGAGGTGAAAGTGGTGGTGTTTGATTTTAGTAGAGAGAGTGATGGACCAGAGGGTGATTAAAACTCTTTAGCCTGTACTATTTTTACATACTGATGTATTATTTCACTAGCCTTTACTACTATTGTAACACATACGCGGAAATAATTTTTCTCTAACGCTGGAAGATCATTTTTGCTTAAGGAAAAACCCCTAAATTGCAGGTGTGTAATAATCATTAATATACGTACCGGTTCATCAAGATAAGTATCAATTTGCTACAGTTGTCATTTTATTATGTACTGGTTTCATATGTTTAAGTGTACTGATTAACGTTCCCTTGATATTAAATAGTGAACTTAGTTTCTAACATAACATATTGACGAGCTAACAAAACTAAGTCCACTTTATACATCTTTTTTGGCAAATAAAGTTAAGTCTTTGTTAATGACTCTTTGTTATGCAGTGCCATTGAAATGATTTAAGTCCGGTGCTTAAATCGCGTGGAAGATGTTTTCGCCTAAGATAATTTATATGGTAGGTGAAAAACGAGCATGAAAAAATCATCTAAAAATGAAAACTTAACCGTGGTTTAACTCCCTATTTGCTGACATCATAAGCAACAAAATAATTGGCCAAGGTGCTGCTAGATCACAGATGATCAAGCAGCGCTAGAGCAATTTTTTTCCCACATACGCATTATAAAGAATCTGCGAAGATTGTCACAAGGCAACGAAAACTAATTTCATTTGTATATATAACCGTGAAATAGTTGTCTGAGACTGCGTTCATTTCCATCAGGGATGGAATGGGAATTAGTCTTGTATGGTTTTTTGGTAGTTCAAGTACTTAGAATTGACCATCAAGATTTCAAGGGGTCTACCATCCAAGGCTAGGCAACACTCAAATGAACCTATAATCCAAACTGTGTCAAAAAAAAATTCACTTGTATTTATAACAGATGAAATGAAGCCAGTTATGACGATGTTGTATCTTGCAAGCAGTTTTGTTTAATTTTATTTGTTGATCTAACATCCAGATTGTTTCCGAACATCTCCGGTGTTAACAATTTCCATCTTCACTTTTCTATATCAAGTTCTGAAACTTTTGCTCTTTTGTGCTACTCCTTTTAGGAGGAATTACAAGTCAACAAATTAGATTTCTGATGGAGATGTTGTTCCATGAGGCCTGAGATAAAGTCGACAATAAAATACGCACAAAATGAGTACAAAGATGAGATAGCTACATGTCACTGTGTTCTAAAATATTCTTTACAAGTAAGGCTGATGAAAAACTTCTTCCCAGCTATAGATCTAAAAGGTCTTGTTTGTATGTTGCGTGGAAATGTGCATTATTTTGACAATATAAACTACAAAGACCCACCGTTGTAAGACATCATATGTATGAAATGTTGTGTTTAAGAATTTCTTCAAATTTTCCACTACTATTTTAACATAACCAAAGAAAGCAGAACCTAAAAGTACCTTATGCTTCGAAAAAACAAGAAAATGCACCTTGTTAAGACTGATAACATACAACTACGAGTAAACTAATTCATTCAGGAAAATATGATTCATAAAATGGTTAAAAATAGAACTAATGTTGCCTTCGGATAAATCTTCCACTGCCTTCATGTAAGCTGGTATCATGGTACGTTGGTGCAGAACTCTCAAAATATGGACTTCTCCATGGATGAGATACTCCAAATGCAGTTGACACACTATCAAAATGTCCAGGGAGTCCTCCTGGTGCAGGTGCAACATTCCCAGAGAATGAACGTAAGGTGTTCCATATATGCTGCAAATGTTTCCATAAGATAAAATTTGTGGTGCCGGGAACTGCATCATGGCATTTCTTTTGTTTCCAACTCTTTGGAGTTCAGCTAAGTGTTGTAAACATAAATTTTTTAAAAGTATGTCAGGTTTCACCAAATTAAACCAACACAACATAACTAGGGAAAAACAATAAGTATGCAACGACACCAACTCAACAAAAGGCCATATAAGTTATTGCCAGGAAGTAAATATAGCCATTTTAGCTATCCAAATGCTCTAACAAAAGTCATTTTAGCTATTATGGCACAAAAATCTACTGCCAAGAATTATACGGTACTAAACCATCAGTTTAGCCAACTCAATACTTTTTCCGTAGGTTTCAAGAAAAGAAATTTTTTAAGGCTTACCAATAAATGGTTGTACTCTCCCTTATTAAGATTACTGATCTTTTAATACTCCATGATGATCCCTCTTGCATGTTCGTTTCTTACAAGAAAATCCTGTCTTGAATGCATAACTACGGTAGAACTCAAATAAGTCATCAGCATTGTTAAATTTCATACTAACTTTTGGCAATATAATCTGATCACCTTGGTCATCCAATGCAGTATTGCGTTGTTCAAGTTCCTCACTAGCTGATTGAGATTCACCCATGGATACATATAAAAGAACACATGCATATATACAATTGGGTTAGATTTATGAACAAAACGATGCTCAGTTATTCTCAAGCAAAAGATGCGTGATTAACAAGTGAAACCTAATTTTATTAGGTTTAATAAGGAGTTTATCACCTTTTCTTAATCAAATAAGAATTTTATAAACCCTAATAAAAAATAAATCATGATGCATGATTAACAAAATGTGTTTGATCTATACTAAGGGTTTGCATATAGATTACCTAGTGGTATTTTTGTTCTTCTTCAATGGTAGTTTGTAGTTTTTTTTCCGATGATTTCAAGTTCTTCTATAGATTTCTTCTTGGTGGTGAGAATTTTCAAGATCTGATTTTGGTGTTTTACCAAATATAGAAAACCAAAATAAAAACGAAATATATGAACACGTAAGCAAGAAAGAAAAAAAAATGAAAAGTCAAAAAGGCATGCCACGTGTGCAGTAGGTTCCATGGTGGGTTAGATTAGTGGGTTGAATAGAATTATTGTATCCTTAATTAGAGTAAGGGTAATTTAGCCTTTCATAACCTTTTGGGACACCCCTTATAATATAGGGTGGATATTTATATCACTGGGTAGTCCCCACTTTTTTTGGGTAGTCCCCAAAAGATCGTTCCTCTTTAATGGGAACGTAACAAAACTAAGTACTCAGGACTACCTCATGGCCATTCTTATTGGTGGGCTTAACCGGAGTATTGGGCCGCGCCAAATTGCCTGGGTTCTTTATTATCGTTTGGGTATCCCACTTTTAAGTCCCTACACAGAACTAGCATTCGCTTTAAGGTCCGTACACAATGTATTTGGTGGAAAACCTTGTAATATTATTTGAAACGTTCCTTCTGTTAAAAGTGGTATTTGCTAGAAAGTTGTTGCGTTCACGTTTGACGGTACAAAGAATTACTTAAATATGCTGTCTAATGGTCCAGAAGAGAAACAAAGATTGTAGTTTCATTGACGTACAGAGAGACGATTACTCAAATATGTTGTTGAGTAAACTGGCAGTTGTCAGATTTTACTGCAGTTACTTTAAACAAGTAGACTGCACGTGCTTTGCACGTCGTCGAAACTTACCATTTCGACTGATTCATGATAATTTTGTTTTGGTGTAAAAATTGGATGTGACAAGGTCAATTGAATGGACGATCAGATCTTTTTCTTTGATTATCATCACAACCTAAGTAATGGCCGACGAATTCTCCTCTCAATTGAGTCAAATATCTCTAGTAGCATTGAGTTCTTTGAGATCTCAATGTCTTTGTTTCTCTGCAGCACTGAGGTTAGATTTATCATGAGATCATTCATTCGAAGTTGCATTGTAAGTATGATGTTTTGTATAAAAATCATTAGATTATAACTCTTAATTAGATTTTCTATTGATTGAATTGTGAAGATAAGATACCATTCAGTTGGATCTAGTTTTTGCGCGACAGGCAAAGATTGTCAACTCTCTTAAAGATGAGCCCATTCTTCATCACATTTGAGTGTGCCTCATCCTTTTATTAAAGCTTTAAGGTTTTCTATTTCTTGATACACAAATTTAGGATTCACATTTGAAAGCAAGTAGAATATGTATGATGATTTATTACTAAGTACTGAAAGTTACCAATTGAATGTGGATGAATACCTTCTGCTCATGACATTTATTTGCATGTCTCTCTTGGATACCATTACCAAATATATAGGTCACCAAAAGTTCAGAAGTAAAATAACTGTAAGAGGTAAAGATAGAAATACTTATTGTAATTGAAGTCAAGAAAAATAAGGATGACATAAGCTGTATGCAGCCATCAATGCAGGTGAATATGTTTGATTCTTCCTGATTTTTTTGTTGGTTTTGTGAAATTTGTGAATACAAACTTTTTCCTTGATAGTTTCAATGACTTCTTTAATTTTCGGTCTTAAATGTTATCCACAGGTGTCACCACGATGACCATACCATTATAGCTTCTTATGCATCCCTGTGGAGTTCGGTGCTTTTGTGTCTTTTGATTCGATGAAGGGTGTACTTCATTACATATTTACATGAAGAGTTCTGGGCGTGAGATTAAGCAATGTAATTTTCTTAGCTACCTAGTCTTGTGGATTACTTGCAACTATATGCTTAACACCTCCCCTCAAGTTGTACGTGAGTTGTCGAATATGCAACTTGGAACATAATAGATGAAACCGTGGTGCAGATAGACCTTTGGTAAATATATCAGCCAACTGATCTTTTGATCTTATGAAAAGAACGTGCAGCTGCTTCCTCGCAACCCTTTCTCGTACAAAATGGTAGTCGGTTTCTATATGCTTAGTACGAGCATGGAATACTGGATTAGATGTTAGGTATGTCGCTCCTAGGTTGTCACACCATAGCATGGATGTTGAAATGGTTATGCCAAGTTCCTGAAGCAAGGACTGAATCCAGATAATTTCAGATGTTGCAATCGCCACACCTTTATACTCAGCCTCTGTACTCGACTTAGAGACCGTTTTCTGCTTTCTAGCACTCCATGAAATCAGATTCCCACTAAAATAAATACAATACCCACTCGTCGAACGACTATCATCTAGACTGCCAGCCCAGTCAGCATCAGAATACGCATGAAGTGAGAAATCATGAGAGGTACCGAGATGAAGACCATAGTCTACTGTTGTTTTTAGATACCTGAGAATCCTCTTGACAAGCTCCCATTGTTCAATAAAAGGATCATGCATATATTAGCATACCTTGTTAACAGCAATGGAGATATCAGGTCTAGTGAGATGTAAGTATTGTAACGCACCTACAACACTGCGATATAGAGAAGGATCCTTAAATCGTTCAGTACCATCTTTTCGAATTTTCTCATTTGCAGCTAGAGGAGTGGACACATGCTTTACACCATCCATTTTAGTACGCCTCAGAAGATCAATTACATACTTTCTTTGAGTGAGAACAAGTCCATTGTCATGCCTGATAACCTCAACACCCAAGAAGAAAGATAAATCTCCCATATCTTTTAGTGCAAACTCCGAACCAATAGACTTTATGAGATGTTGAATCTTTGCAGCATTAGAACCCGTGACTATTATATCATCAACATATATCAAGACATATGTTATGAAGTCT
This sequence comes from Papaver bracteatum, assembly GCA_023529315.1. Taxonomy (NCBI): domain Eukaryota; kingdom Viridiplantae; phylum Streptophyta; class Magnoliopsida; order Ranunculales; family Papaveraceae; genus Papaver; species Papaver bracteatum. The sequence continues at coordinate 603,629 of JAJJWX010003238.1, read as the reverse complement.
AGAGTTTTTAAGATAAATAAGGAACTATCTTATATAGAGCCAGTGAAGCCAAACTGAATTAGATAAGTACTTAACCTCGAAAACCATGCACGTGGTGCCTGTTTGAGGCCGTACAGTGATTTATGGAGCTTGCAGACATGGTTTGGATAGTTTGAATCTACATATCCAGCAGGTTGCTTCATGTACACCTCCTCTTCCAAGTTACCATGCAAGAAAGCATTCTCAACGTCCAATTGCTTCAATGGCCAATTGTTCATGAACGCAATAGATAACACAAGACGAATAGTGCACCGTTTTATGACAGGGATGAAAGTCTCAACAAAATCAACTCCCTCTTGCTGATTGAAGCCCTTGGCAACCAAGCATGCTTTGAATTGATTTATGCTGGCATATGGATTTTGTTTGACATGAAAGACCCATTTCGAACCAATGACATTCATTCCCTCCTCATAAGGTGTTAGAAAAAACAATGTTTTGTTTTAATCAAAAAATGCATGGACCATGTTTTGATCCCAAGACCTATTACTCCCTAGATGTTTTTTTCATGTGAATGAATAAAACATTAGTCCCATATAGACTAAAACACTTAGAGTTTTAGACTTAAATAGCATTGGTTTAGCCTTAAGGGTATGGCCCTTTGGGTCTTTAGACCTTTGTGTATGGGGAAAGCCCTAGACTATGGCAAGGTTGCCTAAACCTTATTGCATTTCTTATTGCCTTTCCCGTTCGCGCGGTGCTTCGCACAGAAGCACGCTCGCTCGGCTCGGCTCGGCTCGGCTCGGCTCGGCTCGGCTCGGCTCGGCGTGGGCGAGGGCGAGGGCGAGGGAGAGGGAGAGGGAGAGGGTGAGGGTGAGGGTGTGGGTGTGGGTTTACCCGACCTTATCTTTTTACTGAAATTTTCCACACGCTTCTCCCACACATGCAAAGAATTTTAATTCTTTGCCTTTTCGGTTTTGGATATCCGACAGCCTCGAGAAGCATCTTCCTTCACGCGTGTCACACGGTGCATTTGACACCTGTGCCTCGAGAAGAATCTCGAGAATTTTAAATGTCCGACAAAAAATAATTTTCACTGTATTTTTAGCGGATGCTTTTACTCGTCCGACAAAAGCAAACGCGTGAATCACAGACGATCACGTCGCACATTGGATTCTAAGTCGAACGTTCAAATAATTTTTGCTATAAATACCAGATGAATTCTTCATTTGAATCCATACCTTTCAGACTCTTCTCTCTGAAATTCTTCTTCTTCTTTTATTCTTTCGAAATTTTATTTAAGTTTACGAAACATTAAATAGAGTTCTTAGTTTACGAAAACATAAAAAACGAGTTGTAGTTTACGAAACATAATTTTGTAATACTACTTCTCTATTTACAAAAACATAGTTAGTTTACGAAACATAAATTACTTTTTACATTTCTCCGAAACTGGTTGTAGTTTCGATTTATGTTTTTGTTTTCATTATTTGTCGCCAAGTTCTAAGGGTTCTCTCTGTATGCTACACATAGAGGAGAACTAACGATAGTTGTATCCTGGAGGTAATTTGTTAATTGTTATAGCATCTCGTAGGAGTAACAGGCAATATTACCTTTAGCTCAGCGTATCTCATACGTGCCTCTACTAAGTTTTTGATACTATCATCGATGCATCTCCTATATAACAAGAACACATCAGTGAGTGTTAAGTATTTTTCTCATGTTTCTTGAGTTGTTTGTTACTATTATCATCGTGTAATCAAAGTATTATTTCTCGGTTTGCATACGAAATTGTAACTTATTTCCAACAATCTAAAGGTAATAACTTGCCTGATTGTAATATTGTAATATTGTGATATTGTAATTGTTGTAAGAACATGGGAAAAAATACCGTAGAAAAACCACCAAAGTTCAAAGGTGGTAAGGACTTTAAGAGATGGCGATCTAAAATGCTATTCTTCCTAAATGACCAAAGGTTAGATGGATATGCTTTAGAAAAACCATCGAGAAAACTTCATCGCCGTGGTAATGAAGATCAATTGGACAGGTGGAATAGGAAGAATTATTTGTGCAAGAATCATATTCTTAATTGTCTTGATGATTCCTTGTATGACTTCTATAATGCAAAAGAAGATTTTAATGCTTTTGATTTATGGGAAGCTCTAGAAGAAAAATATCATCTTGAAGTCTTTCTTGAAGTAAGAAATTCTTGATGGCTAAGTTCTTAGAATACAAGATGACTGACGAAAAGCTTGTGGTAGAACAAGTTCGTTGAACTTCAACTCCTCATCAAATGAGATTCTTGTCAAGGCATGACTTTTGATGAAGCTCTACAAGTATCGGCTGTGATTGAAAAGCTTCCACCCTCATGGAGCGAATACAAGAGGAGGCTGCGACACAAGACTCGTGAAATCACCATGGTGGAGCTTGGCAAAAAGATCCAGGTTGAGGAGCTTATGTGCAGCAAGGACAAGAGCATGTTGCTGAGCAAAAACATGACCTACAAAGCTCATGTTTTGGATGATAAAGCTGCTTCAAAGAAAACTCTGGAGAATCCAGGAAAAATTGGTAATAGACGTAATGAGACGTCGAAAACCCAGAGGTAACAATTTTAAGCCTAAGGGTGGTGTCACTAAGCACACCATCAAAGGCGACTGTTTTAACTGGAAAACCTGGACATATGGCTAAAGACTGTAAGGCCCCTAAAAGGATCAAATATGATCCAAAACAGAAAAATAAGGCAAACCTAGTAGATGATCCCGGATACTTTACCGGCATGGTGTCCGAAGTCGACCTTGTCTCTAGTGTAACTAATGTTAGAGATCGTGGCTTGATTAGGAGCCACCAAGCATGTCTCAGAATTCGAAATGCTTTCTCCTCTTATGCCATAGTAGGAGATGATGAGAAATTGTTCATGGGAAACTCTACCACCGCGAAAGTGGAGGGGAAAGGCAAGGTCGAACTGAAGTTAACTTCAGGAAAAACTCTCGCATTGAATGACGTATTTTACGTTCCAGGACATATGCAAAAACCTTATCTCGAAACCATCTTACTAGGAAAAGGATTTAAGATTGTTGTTGAATCTAATACTTTGTTGTCCTTTCTAAGCATGGTGAATTCGTAGGAAAAGGTTATGTTACCGATAACATGATTAAGCTTAGTGTATCTGATTTGAAATTGAATGTTAATGCATCTTCTTCGCTTATGTTTGTGACTCTTCACATGTTTGGCATGATAGACTTGGGCATGTTAATCTCAAATCTCTAGAAAGACTTGCTAATTTAGGTTGCATACCAAAAACAAACTTTGATAAAAATCAAAGATGTGAAATCTGTGTTGAATCTAAATATACAAGAAAACCGTTTAATAAAAGGATTGAACGTAAAACAGTTCCTTTGGAACTAATACACTCGGATTTAGGAGATTTGAAATCAACACCAACAAGAAGTGGTAAAAAATGTTACATCACTTTTATAGATGATTACTCACGCTATTGTCAGGTTCATCTTCTTAGAAGTAAAGATGAAGCCTTAGAGGCCTTCAAATTTTATAAAATTGAAGTAGAAACCCAAAAAGGAGTTAAAATTAAAACTCTTAGGTCAGATCGTGGCGGTGAGTATGTGATACCCATAGGTGAGTTTTGTAAACATAAT